>CAOLHI010001207.1:0-423214 GCA_948474755.1 Ctenosaura bakeri
TCTCCACTCACCCATGGAAACCCACTGGGTGATCTTGGGCGTTTTACATAGGCTCAGAATACCCTGTGAGAGGGTCACCATAAGGTGGAAACAATTTGAAGGCACACCACCACAACAACAATATTGAGTAATCAGACAATCTCATCCCCTCAAATGTTTAGGACCAGCCTCAACATGTCTCCAAACAGATGATCCTGTTACAGTGAGCCAGACCCTTTATTTAGGTGGAGGGCCCTCAATACAATGGGTGGAACTGAATATCAGCTTAAAGATTTCCTCTCACACAACAGGACTTCCTCCTACCCGCTCCCAAAATCTGTTCCAGAGGGTTCCCTAGCTGCCTAGAGCTGAATTTGAAGGGCCACAGGAGCTGCTGTAGGGAAAGGAAATCACCCCTTTCCATGATGGAAGTATTTCTGCAGCTCAAGGAGACAACTGGATTTTTCTCAAAAATTTGACTACAAGTTATTGAGTTGGCTATAAATATGTTTATTGTATCCCAGGACTGTTGAGTTTCCACTAGGCTTTGAAAAAACTAGCATTTAGCATTTGTTCACACATTAGCCCAACATAGTAACATCCTGAACACAGCAAAAGAGTTGAGGTAGACATGAAGATCCTGCAGAAGCAAGAGGCTGAATGTACATGGGGCAAAATGAAGAGACAAATGGCATGGGTAAAACAGCCAGCCAACTCTGGAGACCAGGGTTGGAATTTCCACTCAGTCATGGATTTCCACTGGGTGATCTTGAGTGAGGCACACTCTCTTAGTCTCAGAGGAAGGAAAAACAAACCCCTCTGAACAAATCTGGTCAAGAAAACCCTAAGACAGGTTTGCCTTAGGGTCACCATAGTTTGGAAATGACTTGAAGGCACACAACAGCAACAACCAAAGGCAGCAGTGATTGACTGCCAGCAGCAATCAGCAGGTGAACGGTGAAGGTGGCCAAATACTGAAGCTATCTGTATTATACTATTAATGTATTATACTATTTCAGTGACGAGTATCAAGATCTCTCTCAGCATATTGAACAATGTACACCGTGTGTATGATATATTGGATACAAAAGGATTAGGAATCCCATGCTTGCACTAAAGTATATGCATACAGAAATTCCAGAAAAGTAATGGTGTGAAGCCCTCAGTTTTGAAAGGAGCAACAGAAGTACATTGAAATGGCATGAGAATGAGTCTCAAGCTTATCAAGGCAATGAAATGACAGGAGATAGGATCACTGATGTGGGCATCATACAAGGGAAATACTCAAACCAGTGCAGATGGACAACTATGATACTACCCAATAACCCAATGACAGTACCCAGTAATTTTTTTATAATATGTAGTTTGTTTTGCAGCAAGTTTCACTGATTTCATTTTATTATGCTTGCTTTTAAGTATATTCAGGACATTAATGTAATAACAGAAGGAACATGTAAAAACAGTTTTAAGCATAAGCAACCTACCGCAGGCAGGGCAAAAAATGAAATCGCAAATACAGAAAAGCAAGATGCAATGGTTTTTCCTATCCATGTCTGAGGCACTTTGTCTCCATAGCCAATGGTTGTAACAGTCACCTGAAAGTAACAAATAAACATTATTTACAATACAAACTCTGATGATATTTCAATGTCTCAATTGAGACTGTAACCACAGAATGTGAAATAACTAGCAACCAGGGCTGGATCTTGGGGATGGAGCCCGGGTCTTACAATCCATAGGCCCCTCAAATGACTACCCAGAGAACAGCATGCAATAGGGACAACTATGAATGGGCCCAGCATCACCACCTGTGCCAGCTTAGATGTCCCAGGACCTCAGAATCTAATGCTGCTAATCTCATCACTTGTTACACAGTCAAGGGGTGGATAGGCATGTACTTGGTCACAGATGTGCATTTTATTATTGTCCATTTTAAGAATATATTATCCTTTTCTATACACTTTTTGTTTTTTAGTTCACATTGACATTGAAAAAGTTTTGTGTTCCTCATGCATTGAGATATATTCATGGTAGGTTTTACACAGTCAGATCTTTTGAAGGATCTGTCAGTTACAGCATGTGATTACAGGCTCAACAAGACAATAATGGACTCATGGCAACCTCTAAATGTTTAACTTTGCAAATTCTCTTTTTCTAGGTCCTTATATAGTTCCAGTTGCCTCCTACTCTAGTACATTACAAGGTGATTTTAGCGGTTTTCATTTGTTCTTTTGATTTGCCTTCAGTTTAAAATTTTCAAAAATTTTAAAAAGCAGGAAGAAATGTTTTGTAGAATTTGCTTCCAGCCAAAAACTGATCTTTCAGAACTAACCTATACTTAAAAGACTTACATACTAGGTGAAAGAATTTTTATTAGATGCTTGCAATAAAATTGGAGCTGTTTTTAAAGTGACTTACTATGATAGCTCTCTGTGACCTATACTTTTAATCCGTTAAGTCTCTAAAAATTTGGACTCTTCTAGGGCTATATTCAAAAAGTCTGGAAATTTTTACTGGCACTATCCCCTTATGGCACTAGGAATCTGCTTTTCTAGGACACTAGAGGCTTTAACAGTATCACTGGCCAATTTCAAACCAGTACCTGTTTTTAAATAACCACAATTAATATTAAATAACCACTGTTGATATTAACAATTCTCAATTAGAGTGACACAGAAGCTGTTATTAAGTAGAATCAGAACTTACACTCTAAACTGTATGAGAGATAAAAAGGAAGCAGGGGGGGCTTATGAAACCAGGGCCATTTCCACACCTGTTATAGCACTATGATTCCACTTTCAACATCCTATGGAATCCTGGGGTTTGCAGTTTTAAACCCCAGGATTCCATAGGATGTTGAAAGTGGAATCATAGCACTATTAACAGGCTAGTGCAGAAATGGCCCAGGGTAAGAATAGACTAGGCTCATTTGCATCACATTAACATATATAGCTGGAGGAAAGAATGAGGAACCTTTGTCCAAATGTTTTGGAACAGGACACCAACAATCCCTTACCACTGGCCATGCTGCATGTGGTTCATCAGAGTTGTAATCCACAACATGGAGAGCCAAAAGTTTCCCACCATGGTTTAATGTGATATTCTGAATGGAGACACTTACTTTTTTGTCTCTTAAGGGTAGTGTTCTTAACCCTCATGGCGAATGTTCATTAATAATTTATTCCATGTACAGTCCTCACTTTATCTTCACGGTTTGACCTTTGTGAATTTGATTATTTGTGAAGCATGTGTTTGCCTCACCGCCATTTTCCTCCTCTCATCCCTTGCATTCCTCACCCTAGTCTTGCCAGGCTTGCATTTTAAATAAATGTTTTTTTTTTTCCTTTTGGGTGAGCAAAGCCTCCCCCCTTGCTGAAGGCATGGCCTCTCTGCCATGTGGTTGCACATTCTGTTGGGTATTGGCTGCTGATTGGTTAGGTGCTCCTTTCTCAAGCTGGCTGCTGGAAGTTATTTTTTATTATTGTTGTTGTTGTTGTTGTTATTATTTAATTATTTATTTGTATCCCACCTCTCCATATGGATCGAGGCAGCGAACAACTTACAAATAGCATGTATTTCAATACATTTCTTATACATGCCCCCAACAAGCTGGGTACTCATTTTACCGACCTGCGAAAGGATGGAAGGCTGAGTCAACCTTGGAGCCTGGCAGGATCGAACTCACAACCTTGTGGCTTGCAGTACTGGCATTTAACCACTGCACCACCAGGGCTCCTATTCTTATTCTTATTCTTATTAGAACTCCAAAACTCCCCTCTTCTCTGAGGGGAAAATTCTGGTAAAGCCTTTCAGGTAGTTTTTTTTTCTCCCCTTCCCTCAACACCAGGGCCAAAAGCAAAGGAATGGGAGGGTTGATGCTCTGGAGGGAAATGAGAGGAGAATCTGGGGAGAGGAGTTATTCACAGATTCTCCACTTTCACAAGGGTTCTATGCCCCAAACACTCACAAATGTGGAAGGGCTACTGTATATCACTCCAGAGATTTATATCCTCCAGGGAACTCAAAGAAATACTACTGTGGTACACAGAAATCAGAAGGCTTTTGGAAGACAGCATCAGAAAGCAAGCTATTGGGTCATACCCTGCGAGCTTAATTCATTTATTCACATAGACTCATGTCCTGTCTGCTGTTTCCTACCTCTTACAATATCTCAACATGTCAGGATGTTCACGCCCATTTTCTTCTTGACTACTGTAATTCCCACCCAAACATTTCAGACTGTGGGCCCAGTGTTGCAATCAGAATGAATAGCCAAAGTAACTAAGCTTAGGTGCCAGGATTTAATTTGTACAATTAGAAATGTTTAAACAGCTGTTGTGCCAAAGCTATTTCTTTAACCTCCACAAACACAAGGATACACGATATAAAAAAGAAACCTATCATTATAGTGCATTTGTGTATGGAAGAAACTTAATTCAGGAGAAAGAAAAGGGAACAGGAAATTGAATTACAACATAGCTCATGTTAACATGCTATAAACTCAAAGCATTAATTTAGGCTTCCATGACTTGGAAAACTTTACAGTGCATGAGGTTTCAGGGCATGGGCTGCCTGCCTAAATCCTCCTCTTCTCTTCAGGGAAAATTGCACCAGATCAACACAAATGCTCTATCACTAGTTTTATTTCCATCAAAAACATAGTCATTGATTCATGGCTGCTATACCCAAACCCGATATGGAAGCCATGTGATCCTAAAGCTATTACATGACTGTATGTCTGAGCTGTCCTAGCTAACATACCCAATGGTGAGGATGCTGGGAGTTGTAGTCCAACAACATATAGGGAGTTACATGATTCCCATCCCTGATCTATAGGAAACAATGTACGTGAAAAATGCCATAACAAGCCATGGTATGATATTTTGAGGCTCTATAACGATGGAAAGACACTAAATATACAAGGGATAGAATTCATTAATTCAGAATCAATCACTTAATTAATTAATTCAGAATTCATTAATTTATCACTGATTCACATTATTTTGGATATTTTAAATCATGCATACTTTGTGAGAAAGATTTGCCCAAAATAGATACTTAAAATACATAAATAAGTTTAAGCACCTTTAAGCTTCACATTACAATTTAAACTGCTTTTAAACTTCAATTTTTTAAAACTGCAGGTTAATATGGAAAAGGGGGAAAAAAAGATTTATGAAGAGACACATACAAAAGTGGCATGGACCACAAACAGATAAATCCAACTGGTCTGAGTGATACTGTTGTCTACTTCCCTGTAAATTTCAATAGGAGTAGGGTGGAAATTCTCTATGGATTGTGCCAATAATTATTCAGTCTTTAAAAGAGGGACAATTAGACATTTTGTTTTCAATTGGTTTCAGTGAGTTATACTATCAGCTCACAAAATTACTGGTATGCTTTGAAAAAGCAAACAGAGTTTTTCGTTAAATGTTTACCATTATAAGTCTTTTTTTTTTTTACACTTGCATTTGCTGCTTTAAAATTAAAATAGCAGCACACTAAAAGAGGAGACAATATTTGAATAGCTTTGTTTGATCAGCTGGATAGTTTTACAGCACTATGTAATGATGTACTTGCTCTCCCAACAACCTCTGGCTAGGCATTTGACATTGTAGAAACTTTGATGATGTCATCTCCCAGGAAAGGCCAGCATAGCTGAGAGCTGGATGAAGACAACTCACAAAGGAAAAGGAAAAACCGAAAGGGAAGCCAGTCAAGAAAGAAAAGTTACTTATAAATGAATATGTTATTTAATTAAAATGTTACAGCCCTGTTGACAGGTGCTCACTGGCCTATACTCTATGTTAATATAACAAAGTGGCACCTTATGCTTAAAAATTAATAGATTTAAAGTAGCATAAAGGGTTTTTTTTTAATTAGAGTACACAAACTTGCTATAAAATAGAGCCTGACGCTAATTCTGTAAACTATCATGCGGGCTTGCTTAAGTGTCAAAAAGAAGATAAAATAACTTAATCCTTGCCATGAGAAAGGCAATAGTAATAGCAGTGGTAACAACACTAATACTGATGATGACAGTGATGATGACGATGATGTAAAAATATAATACACAAACCAGAATATCTAAAAGTAGATTGTTCCATGAAGGAAAGGGGATGCATGTGATATTGCTCAGAAATATTATGCTGTCTGTTTGTATTCTAAGGGATGTAATCCTGAAATGGAAGAAAGCCACTTTAAGACACAAGTTCCATGTGGTTGTGAAGGACTTTTCCTGTCTTGGTATTTTATCTCTAAAAAGAATCTCTCCAAAACCCACCTCATTTTTACAATTGTGGACCGGCAAGTTCTGAGGAAAGGATCAAGACAGTTCTTGCTATTTCTTTGAAAATACAGTGGAATGTAACAAACACGTAGCCATGGGTTATCACATTAAAATTTAATAACAACTCAACAGGATGTATTAAATGTTTCATTTAAGAGCATGGTCACCCACTGTCATTCCTCACTGCAAAGCTTTGATCTAGTACAGGTCACCACAAGAGTGGTTGTATGACTAATCTCACCCTGCTTAAATAAATGGAAATGAAGGTACAGAACAGTTAAGACTGTCATTGGAAATACCTAGTTACAAAGGGAAAATAACCGACACAAAAAGATGATTGGGTTAATGCCAACAAACACATCCTGGAAAAGTACGTTTAATTTTCAAAAAAATTCTTCCCACTGAGTGATAATATAGGAATTCATTTCACGTTTTTAATGATTTGTTGCACTCTGGGAGGAGATACTTTATGTGTAAACATTGAATTTTGTGCAAAATAGCACATTTTCTTGTCCAAAACTTTATATTTTGTCCAGAGGAAACATATCTTTATATGGAACATAGCATCATCTTCCTATGCAGACAAAACTTCTCCCCAAACATCTTAAAATGCAAAACA
This sequence comes from Ctenosaura bakeri, assembly GCA_948474755.1. Lineage (NCBI taxonomy): Eukaryota > Metazoa > Chordata > Lepidosauria > Squamata > Iguanidae > Ctenosaura > Ctenosaura bakeri. Next base: position 6,888 of record CAOLHI010001207.1, read on the forward strand.
AAAGATGAAAATACATGTCCAGGAATATCTGGGAATATGTTTTATATCCCCATGCTTGGGTATTGCACTGCTGTGGTTCAGAACTCAGATTTCCTAGGCTAGGTTGGTGAGTACACATGACAGAGCATTCTCTTTAGCAGCACCTCACTTGTAGAATTCCCTCTCAAGGAGGTCAAGTTGGTTCCATCCTTTCTGAGTTTTTGGCAGGCTTTGGCTCTTAAAAGTAATAATGCTTGCTTTGTCTGTTTTTAAGTGTACAGGAAGCTTTCACCTTTTGAAATCCCATTACCTGACAACTTGCTCTTTTGATGTTTCCAAATTAAGGACATGTTCCATTAATTTGCTGGGGGTTCCACTCTTTTGTCAGTCCTTCTTGCCTATGGAGGCTCACTTGGGACTGCTTGTGTGCACATGCTGCTTGTAAAGCAAGCTGAGTGAAGGTAAAAAGGTGCTAAGCTGGCTGAGAAACTTTGCAAGCAGTGTGCACGGTCAGTCCCAAGTGAGTCCCCATAACTCCTTCATGTTCCCTACAGTACAGTACATGGTTTCTGCTTTTCAACCAGTTCTGTTTTCTGACAATACTCCAATTCCTAGCCTGTCAGGGTAAGCGGGAGAAGCCTTTGTTTAATTGCCTGAGGTTTTAAAGCTGTTTTAAAGAGCAGGGCTTTTAGGATGTTTTTAGTTGTATTTTAGTCATGTATTTCCTATTTTGAATGTTTTTATCCCTGTATATCACCTTGGGGGCCCAGGAGAGAGGGGTGCTGAGAAGTGAAAAAAACTCCATGCTATAAAATAAATAAATAAACTTTCTAGGGCAGAACGTTTATTTCTGTCAAATTTCTACCTGGAAATTTGTTCAACACCATGCTGTTTAAGTGCCTTCATTTCACCAGCTGATTTGTTGTGGTCTACATTATTGCTAGCTTGAACTTGCTATCACTGAGACATATAGACTGCTGTTTTATTTATTGACCCGGTAGTATTCAGCAATAGGGATTACATTCAAATTGTATACAAACAGATGCATATCTAGCTGGGGTCTGTAGTTTCTCTTTCAGACTGCCTCCTCCTCCTCCTCCTCCTCCTTCTTTTTTTCCATTCCCATGGAGAAAAGCTTTCCAACACTTACAATGTACGACTCATGTCCAGCACATATATACTTTTACTGTCAAAACCAAGGGCAGTGTCTGTTTTTCCCCCATGTGGTTGCATCTGCCACCTTTAATTAGGAGTCAATATGAGCCAGTCCCCTGAAAATACTGAACATATTATAACCCTATCTAGCCCCTTGAAAAGGTTTCCAAGGCTTAAAAAGATTAAAGAAATTTTCTGATCTTTCAAGAAATTGTTTTATATTTAGTGTTTACATGCAGGAACAGGGAGGAGCTAATGTAATGGATAAAATTTACAACTTGCCATCCTGTTCTGATTTACTATATTATGTGGTTCTCATCCTTTGGCCCCCCATATGTTTTGGACTTCAGCTCCCAGAATTTGCCATCACTGCCCATGCTGTCAGAGGCTTGTGGGAGCTGATGTTCAAAACAGCTGGAAGATCAAGGGTTGAGGACCCTTGCTATAGTCTAAGGATACTGGTACAACACTTACATATGGGGTACTAGCTATGCTAACAAAGCAAATTAAGTTACCAATGTGCAAAAATGCTTGGGCATCAGTTGTTCTCCACCTTGACACTGCCTTTTTGTAATGGGGAGGCTGCATGCTCCTGTGAAGCAAGTGACTGTGCTAATTGGTGCAGGTGGGGTTTCCCACACCAGGTAGACTTTTGCTGAAGAGTCAGACTAAATATGCCAAACAGCTACTGGGCAGCAGCATCAGTACTAGGGTGGGGGGTGGGCTGCCACTGCTGGAGGATCTCTCAGATACAAAGGAAGTGGCACTCTAGCTTAATCTTGTTAGAAGCTAGAGGGATGAACCGGTAAACCACTTATGAATATCTTCTACTGTGAAAGCCTTATCATGAAACAATCCAAAATAAACCAGGAGACAGTGCCCAAAAGATGAAATTCCCAGGTCTGAAGGCACTCAGAGAAGAGCACAGCACAAGTAAAAGCAGTGCTGTGTCCGTTGGTACAACTGGACTGCAAGAAATTTCAGCTGCTGAAATGTGCAGAAGAGAAATAAAAGTCCAATGCAGCACAATGTATATAGTACAAACATGGAATGTGAGAAGCATGAATCAGAGAAAGCTAGAAACTGTAAAACAAGAAATGCACAGATGTATTTATTATTTATTTATTTATTATATTTGTATACTGCCTTTCTCCTGGAATGGGACTCAAGGCAGCTTCCAACAATAGACCAGACATACTTGGTGTGGGTGAGCTAAAGTGGACAGGAATGGGACATTTTTAATCAGATAATTTCACAGTTTTACTCTGGAAATCAGAATCAAAGAAGAAATGGGGTGGCATTAACAGTAAGGAAAGCTGCAGGAAAAGTAGTCTGGGGTACAATACGAGGGCTGAATAATCACATTAAGGCCATTTCTGCACTACATTGTTATAATGCTGTTATACTGATCATGTGTTAAAACAGGGCATGTTGATAATCATAGGCAGTTGGAATGCAGGAGGAGGAAACAGAGCAGAAACAAGCACTGTAGGAGAATTTGGCCTAAAATCAAGAAAGTCATTTTGCCGTCATATGTCTGGGGAAATACAGTCACCATAAGTACTCTGACTAAGGGTCAGCATTGCAACAGTGAACTTCAGCTAACCTCCACTTCCATACTCTATCCTCTCAATGGCAGCCTGTGCTTCTATTTTACATAAATCTTCAGTACATTGTCCAAACGCCAAACTGGACAATGTTTAATCTTAAGTATTGATTGAAATTGTTTTTTTCAACAAACCATAATCAAGGTTAAACAGTTCCATCAATCCATCTATCACAGCTTTCTCTCAGGCTGGGACTCACGGTAGCTTGTCCAGGTTTAGATGAGACTAATGTAAAAGGGAAGCAAAAATCTGAATGTCTTGCAGTTGGACAGGGGAGCACTTAACCCAAAGGCTCATTTTCATAACACTAAACCACAGTTTAGAGAAGTTGTAGAGAAAATCTACAGAACAAATTGGGTCTTCCCCTTAACTTATGTGGTGATGAGTTCAGTATAGTAAAAAGTTATCATTGTAGAACAAACTACCAGTTCTCATTTTGATACTCTACAATGGACAATACTTACTACTCCCCACCAAAGGGCATCTGCATAGCTGCTAAATTCATGGTTTCCTGAATCGTTCACAGCATCTTTTTCAGCCAAGTAAACAAAATAAGAAGAAAAAATCAGGCCTAGAAACCCAATGTACAGCGTGGTTATCAGTTCCTAAAAAGAAGAATAAGAACAAATAAATGGATAGTTTGAGACATTCGGAACAAGTTATGTTGTCTAGTGCTATTTTATAAAGGTAACAACTGATTCTCACACATAGCTACTATACTGGGTTCAGTCTTCCTCTGAACTAGATTAACTAGGTAGCATCCAGGGAGATTTGTTTCCCAAATATCACAATTTTTAATTATGCATGGCCAACACCTCAGTTCATATTTTTCAAAAAGATCCAAAAATTTCCAATCTGTGCAACTGAAATCCAACAGCAACTCCATTGCAGCCCAGCATTAGGTTGGTTATGGTCATTTGTGGGCAGAAGACAGAAATAATGCTTCAGAATTGTCAGCTGAGGTTGGAGGAATGATACATCAACCATGTCCTCAAAACAAAGACTGAAGTATGATTCACTTATAGCACATTCCTATGCACCTCTGCTCAAATGTGGGAACCCACTGAATTCAACTGGCCTTGCTCTCAGTTGAGAGTGTATAGGTTGCAGCCTGAATTTTAAAAATGCTGATTGATTGATGATCTCACCATAAAAATTAGGTGTGGAAGTGGATCTGGACATACAGATGCAGAGCTGAAAGAAAGTACTACCAAACTAGAAAATTATTTTGATAGGTTCATTTTCCTTCTCTCCCATAGTACCATTTTCAAAATTATTAGGCCAGTCACCAATTTAAAGAATTCTTAGCCAGTTAATTATATGTGTTTTAGTATATTAATGAATTGATTCAATTGATTCAATTTGTATGTGAGTAAAAAGCCACAGTTCTAAACTGAAAAATATTTAGTAAGTCTTCTGTAAGCACATAACCGGTATCCACAGTTTCACTTGTGCACAATCTGCTCCAGAGTCATGGCAGCCACTGCTGGCTGGCATCCTTGCTCTGCATAGCTGGGCTAAGAGAGGTGCCCTTCCCATGCCTCTTTTGGTTAAGGAAGGAGATAGATACTCCTCCTTTGCCTGAGAGAGGCACAGGAAGCCCAGCATGGTTCCTCCTGTGACTCTCTTGGCCAAGGAAGGGGACAAACACTCCTTCCTTGGATAGGCACGGGAAGCCTGGCTCTGTGAAATCACATGCCTCTCTTGGCCAAGGAAGGAGATAGACTCTCCTCCTTTGGCTAAGAGAGGTACAGAGCTCTGCGCAGCCAGGCCTCCACCGGATTTGGTTTCCAGGGAGGGGGCTGCTCACCAACCCCACTGGGAAAGAAGTCAGGAAGGAAGAAGGTGCCAGGCAGTGGAGCTGCCTCCCTCCCTCACCACCTCACCAGGTGTGAGGGTCAAAATATAGTACTAGGTGTTATTCATGTTTTCTACCATCCACATTTAGTCTGGGAACGTATCCCTTGTGGATATGGGAGACCTACTGTACTTTGTTTTACAAGTCGCCTGCATGTGTCACAGTAGGCATTTCTTCCTGTGTAAGAAAAGGAGGGGGTGCCTCTTTTAAAATGGTCCTTATTATTTTCTGTACTACTAAGTACTGGTATGTAAAATAAGGATGAGCTAAGTAATAGCAAAAAGAAATATTTCTAAATAAATAAAAAATAAATATGCTTGCTCCCTGATTAATCAGGGTCCTTTGAGTGAAAAGATTTTAACACATTACAGACCTAAAAATACCTGTGTATTTTAGAAATTACAGCATGCAGTGCAGGAGCCATAGATCCCTAACATGCAGTTATTAAAATGATGCTTCTGATAGGGAAAGAAAAGGGTTTTGCCTGTTTCATACTTCCATAAAGAATAGCAAACATAATTAAAGTTAACCATGTTTTAATCAATCACATTTAAACATTCATACCTCAGCTTATTAAGCCACAATATTGAGAGGCATTTTGCCTGTACATGTAGTCCCTTTGTCATTCCCTTCACTGAAAGCTGCAATCAAATTAGGGAGCTTCTAATTAACTTGTTTCCTACTTAATCTGAATGAAGAAGCTTTAGAACAAGTCAGGATAGTAAAACACTGCTTGATTATCTTTTATTTTTAAAAGCTTTTTCTGAAGCTGGTATCTGTACCTTCTTGGCTTAATAGGTTGGTGGTTCCCATATCAGTGGGGTAGTGAATTCACTCCAAGTTTTAGTTGAGACTTTAAAGGACCTACCTGTGGTCTTAGACACTATGCCTAAAGAGATTCAATAGCTTGGACAGCTCCATTAAAGGTCTAGATCAGTGGTTTTCAACCTTCCTAATGCTGCAACCCTTTAATACAGTTCCTCATGTTGTGGTGACCCCCAACCATAAAATTATTTATTTATTATTTACAATGCCTCCCTCCCCCCCAGCAAAGGCCGCCTCCTGGCCAGGAACGGGGGGGCGGGCAGGGAAGGAAAGAGGAGCCGCGTATCTCCCCCGGGAAAAAACTCCGAGAACACGCCCCGGGCTCTGCTTCTGCTTCGCTCTCGTTTCTGCTGGGGGGGCAGGGTGAGAAAAGTTTCCAGAGTGTCAACCCTGGCTGGGGGGGGGAGGAATCCCAGCACTTTTGACTTTTGCGCCGGGCGCAGCTTGCCCCCCGGAAAAGCGCCGCCTTGCGGCCCCCCAGCCCTTCCACAGCACCCCCCTCCATGGTGAGTGGGGCAGGGGCCGTGGAAAAGAAGGGGCCTGCCCCCCATACTGCTGCTGCCCTCCCAAGCTGGCCTGTCAGATGGGAGGTTCTCCCGGTAGCGGAGAAGGGGAGCAATTTCAGTCCCTTCTGAACAGGGGGCAGGAGGATGCGAGCGCATGGCTCGCGCTTGCGCACCACCACCGAGGAGGAAATGGAGCCTAAGACCATCGGAAATACGTATTTCCGATGGTCTCAGGCGACCCCTGTGAAAGGGTCGTTCGACCACCAAAGGGGTCGCGACCCACAAGTTGAGAACCGCTGGTCTAGATTAAAACACAGGATAGGTTGAGCAACTCACTGACACTGGAGCACTGAGCACCCATTTCCTGTTTCAGTTAAAATAGGAAATTATGTCTCTTTAGAAGCTTCCTACTTAATTGAAATGTGTGGCAAGGGAGACATGCAAAATACTCATGCATATCTTAGCTTAATAAGTCAAAGTACATGACCACCTCAACTGATTAACAACATGTGTCTTTGAACATTCAAGCATGCACACACATCTGCGTGGTGAAGGGAACAGAACCATACCACCAATGATCTTTGCGTCAGTCATACAGATCTGCATTCTCTGCACTGGCACATAAATTGGTTTGTGCTACTATAGATAACACAGTATCCTACTTCCGGCAAGTTCTCACTAAGAAATGCTGCCATCGAATCCTAACTATACACTGGCACAAACTCCAGGCCCCAGATGAGCAGCAAAAGCTCAATGTATGCCAAATAAAGAGGCAGGTAAGGCTTTACTCCCACTCTGCTCTCCACATTGCTCCAGCAGGGAAATCTTACCAGTATGTTACTGTGCTGAAGCTGAGAGAGGGACATTTATTTCATTGAGCCCTTGGCACTTCAAGATAAATGTGACAATTTAAGAGACTTTAACATCCCTATTATTTCCATTTCTCCTCTGAAGTTTTACACACCTGTCTGTGTATGAAAACTACTGATCCCAGCAGCCGCCATGTGCCTCCTTGTCGGTCTACATGAAGCATGCGCAGGATCTGAAGAAACCGAATGCCTCTGCAATAAAGTTCATTAGAAGAAAAATAAATTGTAGAAGCGAGGACACAAGTCTGAAATCAGAAGAGTGATTCTGGAGGAGGAAGGAGGAGGAAAATAGAGAGAACTTTTACAGGTGATAAAATGAAAGGGACTGTTAATGATATTTAACATATTTACCTGATAGCAGAGGTGGCAAAAACTTGACCTTTAGAACCCACACAAAGCACTATCATGGAAGCAACAACTACAATTAGATCTGAAAGATTAAAGAGAATAGTTGAATTGGAGACATACTGCAAATGGCATATATATTTATAATGTTTTATACTGGAAAAGATTGAGCGTATATGTGTATGTCCCAATGACTGCCAACACCTGTGTCCAAGAAGTCTTTACTATTAAAAAAATATAGTGTTATTTTCTAAAACCATTCAAATGGATGTATTCATTTCTGTCAGCATCTAGGAGCAAAACAAGCTACATGCTAATACACGCATAATAAAATCTGAAATGACACTTCATCTAGACAGAGTAGTACCTAGAGGGAGCAATTTACATCAAGGGAATGGGAAAAAATGGTATCTGATCACACACCCCTCCTTGCAAGCAGGGATACAATTTGGTCATGGGCATATTAAAATAGGGTTTTTACATTTCTGAACAGGCAGTGGCCACCCAGTTCCTAGGAGAACCAGTCTGCAGGGCTCTGGTGGACAGCAGAGACCTGCCATTTTTCTCCACCACATCTCTTATTTTTACCTAGAGGCCTGTGGGTTTTGAGAAGATTGGGCAACCATGTGCCTGGGTAGATCACTGGGGTGGCAGTCCTTTTTCAAGGTAGAGGTACAGTCAAAGGCTCCACTCAGGGTCTGCCTGGGAAGAATATAAAATGCTCCTTCACCACTCATTTGGTAGTCTGGCTTCCTCTGCTTTCCCACCAAGCCACCCACCATATAATTTGTGATCTGTCGTATGTGTAATTATTGTTTATGTAATGCTTCTTGTGTCACAGCTTGGTGAAGTGGGGCTGAATCCAGAGGTTTGGGAGATGGGGACAGGATTGGCTTGTCTTGACTCCCCTCCCTTTTCCAGGGGTTGCTTTGAGGGGCTTTGGAGTGCTGACAGTCAGGTTCAGCCTTGTTTGAGAGATGTTCAACATGCCTCACTACCACATAGCAGGGAAACACACAGTGGAGATGCATCCACATAGATTCCATGACTGCCACTCCATGGTATCCCTCTGGCAATCAGGCCAGAGACCAGTACCACTGGGTAACAGGTGGGTTATCTGATTACTGGGTCCAAACTTCATGCCAAGCCAACACTACACACTCTATTATGAATGATGATGTTGTCTTTTTTACCTAAATGACTCGTGCATGTTTGCGTTTCAGCAACCTTGCATGAGTGACAGCTTAGAAATGCAAGGTGTACTTGTGAGTACAAATTAAAGGGCAGAGTTCAAGTCAAACTTTCCCCTCTTTTTCTTTTTTTCTCTCCAATTCATAATACTCCACTGAATAAAGCCTATGCAAAATCTTTCCTTTTTTTCCCTTTTTTAAAAAATTAGTCTGATGTTAAAGTATCTCTGCATCTTCCTCCTTCTCCAGACTTCCAAGTTCTCCTTTCTACCTATCCAAGGCCATTTCTGCACTACACTGGTATAGCGCTATTATTCCATTTTGAACATCCTATGGAATCTTGGAGTTTGTGGTTCAAGGAGGGGCCTTTAGAATTCTCAGCCAGAGAGCTCTTTGGCCTCAATAAACTACAAAGACCAGAGTTCCACAAGATGTTGAAAATGGAATAATAGCACTATAACAGTATAGTGTGGAAACGGCCCCAGAGTCACATCATGCTGAATGGAAGATTCTAGGAGTTATAATACAAAAACTAACTTTCATGCTCTGCCTTATCCCACCCAAATACTTCTCAAGCAAAGCAGGCCACTGTAGAGGCCCATGACTGACAGCCATCTTACTATCCATCCTCTCCTCTGCCTCTTGTCTCCAAGACAGCCTACATCTTTAAACTGTCAATTGCCACTCTGTGCTGCTCTTGCAATAAAATTCTACTTTCAGCAAATCTCTGATCTCATCTCTGTTGCTCTGCAAATATCATTAATAGGGCACTCTATGGAACCAAACAATCGAAGGATATTAATGCTGTGAACTTTTAAATTTAAAAAATGTGCTGGTTTCTGATAGTGAGTTTTGTCTCTTTTATATCCCTTTAAGCAGCACCTACCCTCTCACCCTTTGTAATCACTGGATCACAGGCGAACTGTGCAGAAACACTCAATTCTCTTTAGATAATGCTAAGAATGCAGTCTTCCTTATTGAACATAATAGAGATCATTCTGTTCAAAACATTATATACTCACCAATGATAGATATTGGCTTTCTAGCAAAACGAAGCCTTCCCCAGAAACCAACATATTTACTGCGGCAACCCGAAGACCACAGTCGAACCACATACTCCGTTCCAAAAAACACCACTAATACAATTTCCTAGAGGAAACAGATAGGGAGTCAGCTTAATTTAATACACTTTCAATACTTTTCAGATCATATTTAGAGAAACAAAGTATCTGGGAGTCAGAAAGTACATTACAAGGATGTACAGGAATAGACATTTAGGTTAAAAATCACACATTTAAAATCTATTACATGGAATCTGGATCAGTCACATGTGATAAAAATAAAATAAAGGTCCATGTTAGAATTTACTAGTAATCACATCTCAAATTCTCACCAAATGCTTGCTTAGGAGATATAATGAAGATTGTAAAAGAAAGACGTCACTGTACTGTGTAAATTCCAACTTTCTGCTGGAAAACTTTATGGCTCACACTGACAAAGTCTGATAAAGAAGCAGGAAGATATTGTGTATAAACTTTTTTTTTTCCTTTCACAGTAAAACTTTGTAAAAATTAAAAATCCATTTAGAACAACTATCGCTGGCTCTCTACACTCACTAGAGTTAGACTCTTTTCGCACTGCATTTTCCATGCAAAAGGGCCCCTTGAGCATTGCGCAAATGTGAGGAGCGGTCCACATGACACACTCACATTTGCGTGACGCTCCAGGGCCTGGCACTCATGCACTTTTTCATTTTTGGCTTTAAGCCGAAAATGGTGCGTGGTCGCACATTGCTTCGGGGCCCTGCCTGCACTTGCCGTGTTTGCGGAGCCTCAAGAGCTGGGCTGGTTGCACTTCCTGTCTCAGTGCTGCGAAAGGAAGAGGCGGGGCTCTCACATGAGTAGGCAGCTTGTGCGGAGCCGAAGGACCCTGACGCAAGAGCCTCTCTCTGGAGGCTGCTCATGCGAGCACCGCACTCCAGTGCCGAGAAAAGGTGAGTTGCGGAAAGAGCCTCAGAAGTGCAGCACTCCTCCAAAAGTAAGAGAACTGCAAATATCAAACTGTGTGTGTGTGTCTGTGGAAAGGGGGCCAAGGCATAGTTGGGAAAGTGGGCACCCAGGGTCCAAACATAATCAGGGGAAGGAGAGGGAAAAGGAGTAGGTTGGCATGGTGGCCCTATACTTTTTCTCTCACTCATCTCCTTCCTTTGGGTGTGTGGGTGGCACTGGGAAAGGTTTGTGGTGTTGAGAAACTGGGCTGCAAACTGTCTTTAGCTGGCCAGGCAGTGGTGGGTGGAGGAGGAAGAGGACTAAAGGCAGGTTTTTAAAGAATTGCATGGCTTGATCAGAGCCATTGAGAGGGAAGGTTTCCCTAGAGAAGAACTGCTTTAGATGGAGGAGGCAGGAATTGGAGAAACTTAAATAATTAAGTCCATGAAATTTGAACTTGCAAATGTGGAGGGTTGACCACAAACCCCAAAAGAATACATCATATCACATAATAATAGTTTTCCATTCAGTTTTCCATTAGTTTTCCATTCCATCTCATTGTGCTTTCATTACATTAATATTTGCTTTAGCAAAATATGATTATAATGTCCTGTAATTTTAAGAAATACTGTATTATAGGGTAATCCAACAAACACTTTCCTAGGAGTACATCCCACTGAATTTAATGGGACTTGCTTCTTAATAGACATGTATGGGACTGTATATATTTGTATACATGAAAATATTATGATACATTCTCATCTTTCAGTTACTGAAACTAACTGCATTTATTTTTCTGAATGCTCACTTATTCTAGGATACTTATCACATATATAAATAAAATCTCTAGGTTCTCCAGAACTCTGGATGACGGCAGGAAATAAGCACTAGAGCTCTCTCAAAAAACAAAACAAAACAGGTAAAAGAGACTCATGATAAATATGTGCTACAAAATTAACACCTTTCATTGTAACAAAATACTTGAAAATAGTGATGAACCAAAACCAAATTCTGAGAAAGAAAAAGGGTGTGTATGCTCTGAACAAAAACTCCACACATGCAAATTTGGAGTTTATTTTTGTAAGAAGAGAAGGAGGAGGAGGGGGAAAGAAAAACAGAAACAAAAGATTAAGTTATGGGTGCCTTCAGATTTGCAATTTGGGGAGGGGGAGCCGTGTGAATGAAATTTGCATGAGAGTTGTGTGTTTTTAAATACCCTCCATGGTCCATTGGATAACAGCAACACTGACAAATATGCAAATTCGGGCTGCCCTAAAGACAATGAAACAGACATGTAGTCAATGGTTACTGTCATCGAGTTCTTTGCATGACATGCAGACAAGCTTAGAGAACACTGGTTGTTCTATAGACTCCTGCAACTGGAGAGAACAACCAGTCGGCTTACACCAAGACACATTTTTCACTCCTGACGTTTTGATAAAGGCTTATTGACCTAAATGAGACCCACGTTATTCAGGAAACATCAGAGGTGAAAGTGCACAAGCTGTTCTTCATGGTCATACACAAAAATGCCAGGTATCCATTAGCAACTGGCTAATTCCCCCTCCTCTGCCCGTGGCTGGGTGATGGACAAAAGTGTTTTTTAATATCTTGCCTTGTATAAACCCAATAAGTAATCTAGCGCAGGAGGGGGGAGGAGGACTGATTGATTTTTGTCATTACATTTAGACACAGCTGCCAGAGCAGTTGCAGGCCAGCAAAAGGCTATGCTATTTACATTTAAAATAAGTTGGGAGAGTCATTAGAAAGGCAAACAAACAAGTCCTCATGAACTACTTCAATAATACCCTGTCTAGTATCATTCGTCAGTGAGCTACAGTTTTGGTCATTCTGTCATTTAAAAATTTGACAAAAATAGCTAGAATATAGTTTGAAGATCCATTTTTGACTTCTGCCATTGTCATGTGAGACCAACAGCTTCTCAGAAGCCAGTTAAGTATTAAAAATACAGCTCACCTTAGATGGTAGAGTCCTCCACTTGATTACCTAATGAAGTCCACTCTGTGTCCTCAAAGACTCCCTGGACCAGTTTATCAGTGGGATCCTAAACATACCTATAAGGGAGTAAGCCTTACAAAGGCCTTTTCCGCACTATACTCTTATAGCGCAATGATTCCACTTTCAACATCCTATGGAATCCTGGAGTTTGCGGTTTCAGGAGGGGCTGCCCGGCTCCACTTGAAACTGCAAACCCCAGGATTCCATAGGATGTTGAAAGTGGAATCATCACGCTACAAGAGTGTAGTGTGGAAAAGGCCAAAGAGACTTTCTTGAGAGTAAGCAAAAGTTGCAAGCAGAATGGAAATGGGAAAGGACGGGAAAGAAAGGGAAATATTAGTACAGGCAAATGACAAAAGCAAGAGAGAGAAAAGATACTAATTGAATCTAACTTGTTATACTGCCAGAAGCAACAACTATATAACGATGGCTTGGGTTCTCACCATGTGCTATATAACCAGAATCTACCAATAAATGCAAACAAAATGCAAAAAAACTTAGAAAAAAAGGAAAAGAATCTTCTTTACTGCACAGAAATCCATTAGTTGTTTCCCCCTCAATATTTGTTCATTTTGATTGAGTCATTCATGTGTATATTCAGGAAATGCATTGTGACAGAAGCTTTCATGGACTGGAATGCACTGCAGCAGTCCATGGCTATAGCTCAAGATAATACTTCTTACATTTCACAAAATGGATTGCAGCCCACAAAAAGATATACTATATAATACATTTGTTAATCTGTAAGGTGCTACAAGACACTTTGTTGCAAAAGCTGACATTTGTTACCTACACTTCTGAAACTAGAGTGAAAACTATATGAACACTTGCTACGAACATCAGGACTCAAATATGTAGCACTAGTCCTCATTTCTTGGCAAGAAGATAATCCATGCCAGCAGTTCCATGAGGTGTTTGACATGAGTATGGAAACTCTCCTCCCATCTTTATATGATGTTCATAGCATATGTATCTAACTGTGCATGTAGTAGTCAACGCCTATTTCCTACAAGTCTTTGTATCAGAGGTTTAGACTTTCTATTGCACAAATTAAGCATCTTTGTATGCCTTTGGAATCTAATGTTTATACAGTCAGCTGCAAAGAGGAAACCACTACCTAAACATAAATGTTCCTGAGGATAGATACAGTGATAATTAGGAGGTCTGGGACATGCACCTGCAGTGCATTTTATTTATACTGGCATGTCATTGCCACACTTCAAAGAAGAAAACAGACATTCTCAGTATCTAAGCTGCTTGATCCTCTTTGAATGAGGGAAATCTGCAACTTGCTCAAACAAATTTGACTTTGTACTGGTGTCCTTAAAATTAAAAAGCAAGAATCAGCTTCATATGTGGACTTGCTAATATTTGAACAAAGTTTTAGGTGTGCAGTACGTAGTTGAGGCCAAAGCAAGGACATAGTAAAACAAGCTAACCATTTTCTAATACAAATCCTTCTTAGATGCAAATCCTCTTTTCGGATGGGAAACAGACTAGGTTGTTAAAAAGTGTACGTGCAGAGGTACGGTAACATTTAATTTAGTACAGTCTTGACACTGCAACATCACGTAACTTTTGCAGGAATAAATATCCTAAAGCACTGGTTCTTAACCTGGGGTCTGGGGACCCCTGAGAGTCTGCAGAGCCCTCACAGGGGATCCTCAGAACTCTTCTGCTATACACCATCAGGAGTGGCAGCAACAGGGATGCAGCAGTGGGGATGCCAAGGGAGCACTTTCAACAAGGGAACAGTTTCACCACTCCCACCCCCACCCCACTACGTGTTCCTGATGAAAGGGACATGGCAGCAGTCATGTGCACACATAAACCATTATTTTGGAGACCAGGGAATGAATTTCCACTCAGCCATGGAAACCCAGTGGGTGATCTCAGGAAAGTCCTATTCTCTCAGCCTCAGAGACAACAAATCTTGCCAGGAAAACTGCCATGATAGGTTTCTCTTCAGATCACCATAAGTCAGTTTTAACAGGGGAAAGACATGATGGCTAGAAAGAATCTTCTGCTGTTATGTGCTTTCAAGTTAATTCTGACTCATGGCAACCCTAAGATGAACCTATCACAGTTTTTTTTTTTTTTTGGAAGTTTTGTTCAGAAAGGGTTTGTCTTTGCCTTCCTTTGAGGCTGGGAGAATGCACCCAAGGTTACCCAGTGTCTAAGCAGTGATTTGAATCCTGGTCTCCAAACACCTTTAATAAAAAAAATAAAAAAATATTTGAATGTTTACAACTGAATTTAAATATTAAAATCTTGAGTTAAGTCTTCAGGGACCTCAGCAACAAATAATTTACAGGGAGTCCCCAGTTTAAAAAAGAAAAGGTTAGAAACCATTGTTCCTATAGGAAGAAACTTCAACCAATCTGTGGCCCACCGAAACATAAAGACAATCACTTGTACTATTTTTTGCTGCTGGCACCACTCTGATAGGCCCAGTTTCAACATTTACATTTCCTTTCCTTTTTCAGGTAGCTATGGTTCTTAGGGCTCGGGCTCCAACAATTACCTATCACCTACCCTGAAGTCTTACTTAATTCTATACGTGTCAGTCACATTGTCCTGGCTAATGAACTTTAAAATAAGCTCCTTTTCTGCAGGACAAATCTCACTACTGCAGCCTTCCATCCTGTGGGACTTCAGGCAAAACAGTGTTAGAGTCAGACTGAGTAAACAAATCATCTCTGTTCCCGTATCCATTTTGTCAGTACTACTAAGGATAAATATGTAATACCAACATTTTATGAACAAGGAACCAAAGCTTAAAAAGTATCAAGTGATTTATTCCCGATAATGGAGGAACTCTACCATGAAGAAACATTTAAAACAATCCAGGCTAGCACCTCCCAATGTCTCTTTTCCCTTGAATGGAATGTTCAGAGGTGATAAGCTCTAACCGGAATTCTCTCAACATGCTAATGATAAGTTTAAAAGAGGTATGTGGGGTGTGGGGGGATAGAAAGAGAGAGAGAGAAAGATGCTTACTCTTTATTTTCCAAAGCAAACATAGAACCAGCCACTAGCTTTATATCTTTGGCCATTTCTGCACTACATTGTTATAGTGCGATTATTCCACTTTCAACATCCTGTGGAATTCTGGGTTTGTAGTTTACTGAGGCCAAAGAGCTCTCTGGTTGAGAATTCTAAATGCCTCTCCCTAAACTGCAAACCCCAGGATTCCACAGGATGTGGAAAGTGGAATAATAGCACTATTGACAGTGTAGTGGGGAAATGGTCATTGAGTTTAGTACACATCATGAAAAGCAGGCAAGGCCAATCAGTTTTCTAGGAGTCAACTGCAATCTGCAGCCATAACTCTGCTATCTGCAGCACTAATCTCATATCCAGTTCCAAATAAAAGGATTGATTTCTTTTCCTTTGCTTTGAGGAAAAGTTTTGCCAGCTAATACAAGCTCATAGTGCACCTGTACCTGCCAAATTTCACATGCAGTCATTACCCGCAAAGGACTAGCTAGGTTAGATGACACTTGGTTGGAATTTGCAAACAAGTGATACTGAGCTCTACATTTTGCTATAACAATGACCAGTTTAGATGATCATTTTAAGAAAGTTTTGGCATGCTTCAAAAAGCATAAGGATTCTAATATCCACCAAACTGTCGAAATCATGCAAACTTAAAATTTCAGCCTTTGTAGAAGTAATTGAATAGTGTCATTTTGGAAACAAAATGGTACTGTTTAGGTTTGAGCTAGCAAAGCACCAACCATTTCATTAGAGACAAGTTCTTGAATTTAGGCATATACAACATTGAAGTCAAACATCACCTTTGTATTGCATCAGACTGCACAGATCTTGCATTATTATCCCTTACATTTAAAATAAGAGTGTATACGGTACATCAGACAAGAATTACTCTTGTTTTTGCATGTGGCTATGAAGGAATCTTGTCGAGAAAACCCCATGAAAGGTTTGCCTTAGCATCTCCATAAGTCAGAAATGAAATGAAGGCACATAACAACACACAATACTATTTATTCTGAGATTGATATAGATCTTTGCAATGTTCTTAGAAAGATGAGCTCAAACAGATGGTATCATTCACATTGGTAAGGATCTACCATAAAGAAGCACAAAGTGTTTCCACAAATATAGCAAGATGGTAACAACTAGAGGTATGAAGATGGAGAACAGAACAGACTGCACACAGTAGGATCTTATTTTGAGACAACCCAGAGGTTGGAGTACTATCTTCACCTATCCCATATGTTGGGCGATACTAGGAATGGGAGCAGTAAGAAGCTCTTCCCATCATGATGATTACGCTCCTAAAGCTTAACAGCTAGGCTGACATCTTGAAGCTAAATACAAGTTTCCCTTGCTGAAGAACAGGTTCTCCAGTATCCAGTTTATACTTCAACAATGGACATAATGCCTCTTGCATCTGTGGAAACAAGTTGTAACGTAACCAAAGCAAGCAAGTGAGCAATGCATCAACAGCAATTGCAATGTAGAAGACAAAGCCTCTGCTCAATTGTGCAACAGTAGCATTCTCTCTCAATTCTGTCAATAGACAGTTGACATCCATAACAGTGCAAGAACATAGGCATTAAGGGAAGAAGAGCACGGAAACTGGCTGATAAAATGGCTCCCCCATCTTGTTCTTAGAGCAAGTAAAACACATGGGGACTTTTAAGTTAAACTCACAGACTAAATAAATACTGTCTCCTCTGGCACTCTAGGAATGAACAAGCACTGTTGAATAGTCTTCTTGGCTTACCACCAGCATTCAGCAGGGTCACACAAGTGGAGCTTTTTGGAGGACATGGGGGTGCTATTGGAAAGGAGGGTCTGAGAAATCCTCATCAACAAGCAGAACACCATGAATATCAATTTGGATTCCGTATGTTATATAAATTAGAAAAGTGTTGCTGGAAATCAATGTAATTCCAACATACTCCAATAGGAATCTTTGCATTGTTAGTATATAATTTACACAGAATGTAATTTTTTCTGGAATAATTACTGCATATCTGAAAACAGATTGTCTTAGCCTGCAAGTCTTAATGTATTCACCTGTGATCAAGTCCCATGGAACTCAGTGGAACTTATGTCTGAGTAGACAAATATGGCCTTGCACTAATTTATCTTTTATATGCTTCTTCACAATTTTCTGCAGCATACTGGTGTTTTATGTCCTTACCTTTCCCATTCCCTTGCCAGCCAGCCCTACATGCCTCACACAGCCATATTGTGACACCTAGAACAGTATAAAACCCTGTTCACACCTGATACTATATGATAGAATTAGTCTTACACCGCCCACGTGACCACAAGTGGTGGGGGGAGACACCTTTGCTGCCCTCCCTCGAAGAAGAGACTACGCAATACTGTGCAACAAGGGTTGCACAGTAGAATGGGGAGGGGCGGGGTTGGCAGACACCTTTTAGGGCTGCGCCGCCCCTCCTTCTGGCTTCTTTGTTTGCTGGCGACCCACCCTCCCACCCTATGGTTTCAGTGTAAGATTGCTGGTTGCTTCGGGGCCGGGTAGGAATTCCCCCGCCCTTAGGGGTTTTTTTTCGCCTACCCTACACTGCGCCAAGGGATTGGGCAATTGGCTTTACAAGGTGGTGTCTTAACTAGGTATTAAATAGGTCTTCACAGTCTCACTTGTCTTTATCCATGGCTGGTGGGGGGGGGGTCTAAGGGTTTTGGTGAGTACCTATGGCACCCTTTGGTGTAGGATAAATGATGTCCTTAAGGCGGGCCCAGGACTTGCCCCTACTAGGCATGAGCCGGGGGGGTTGCGGTTTGTGGGCTCACCTTCCAGAAAAGGGCTGGCCAAAGACTTAATTCAGCCTCATGGATTGGCTTTGGGGCCCAGTACCTCGCTGTATGAGGGCTATGGAAGAGGTCTGGAGTTGACCCTTGCCTTAGCCCTACCTGTGTTGTTGACCCTCCCTTTTCAGGTCATAAATTCAAGTTCATGGTCAAGGTAAATAAGTTCAAGGTCAAGTTCACTTCCAGCTTTGTGTTAATTAGGCATACATTAATAAATTGCTCTAGTTCAACCCAAGCCCTGTGTGTGGTCTCTTCATTTCGGGGATTGGGTGGCAAATGTAATAAATGTGACATTCCCTTCAAACAAAGACATAAATGATAATAGATACTTCTTTTCATTCAACCATGCCATAAAAGTTCATTTCCACACCTCCTTCAGTTTAATATAATGGTTGGCTGAAAATCTTAGTTAGGCCCTTGAAAAAATGTGAGAAACAAGGTGGTTTAAATGCTGATAAGATTATTTGTTTCTTCAGGACTGTAGCTTGTATCATTTTCATAGAAAAATTCCAACCAATAACAATAAACATCTAAAGAGATGACTTATTTTTCCATTGCTGGCAAGAGTATAGCACAGCTAATTTTACACATGAAGAAATAGCAACTGACAAAAGTCATTAATTTACCAGACTGTCATTTTAAAAAATATATATGGTGGAGTATGAAACTAAACTTAGTATCCAAATTGTTCAGACTGTTTTGTCATTTCAAATGCTATAACAAACTATAAGATTAACTATGTTAATGCAATCTAACATAGAGAAATGTTAAGATTTAAAAAAAACATCCAACTTTTATTTCAAGGTTTAGCAACTTGCAATCAAATGAGACAGCAAAGTTAGAATTATTTCCTGTATTTAAGAAAGAAAAAAAACCTTACGACAAGCAAAATATCAGTTATGAAATTAAAAATAAATCTACCATATAATTGTTTTTCCCTCACATCTGGACAATCCCTAAGCTGTTCTTGGTGTCACAATCCAGAATGATAAGCGTTCAGGCACCATATTTCTCTTTAACATTTATATAAACACAACCTGCTTTTGGCTCAACATATTTGAGTTCTCTCCCAAGACTGCTCTAGGGAATAATCATCTTGCTCCTCCACACAGCTGCAATAACAGTTACACACTAAAGTTGTAGTCCATGGGCACTTAATACAGCTTGCAGAAAAACATATGCACCAATGGTAATAAAAAAGAAAAGGTGGTACGTCCCTCAATCTACAAGCGTGCAAAGCTCATTCCATCAGCATTTTAATGTTCTCTCTCAAAGTTAGCCAAGGTGTACAAAAATATTTCCATTCAAAATATACTAAGCTGAATGCAATTCAAGTCATCCTGTATCAAGAACTGGCTGGTACGATATAGCTGTTCATGAAAAATAAGACCCCTCTTCAGCTGATTTATGGGTGGAACTTCAAAGGTGACACAATTAATTTATTTAAATATTTATATCCTGACCTGTATCTGAAGATCTCAGAGCAAGGTGCCATCAACAGAATAGTGTTAAAACAATTTTAAAACAATTACATGCAATACAGATAATCTATTGATTAACAACAACAACAAAAACCTACATGGCACTGAGGTTGTAACTGTTCTGCATGCGGTTGTGCTTCTTTGGAAAGACCAGATTCATAGCCTGATCCTGGAATCAGCACTGCTCCTGGAGGTCCAGTTTGGGGTGAAAAGAATAATCAAGAATAGTTTTTTAAAAAGGTGTGGGGGGAAACCCACCTGTTTTTCAAGTGTAAAGAAACCTTTACGAGAAGAATCTTGGACTGATGAGAATCTTCACTTTTCAGGACTTACTCTGTGCAAAATTTCCACAAAGGCTTTTTCCCCCCCAAAGAAAACAGAATTTTTAGCACAGGAAGCAGTATCTTTTTCTATGCAGAAATAATATTTTGTGTGTACAAAATACTGTAATTGAGAACTTATTCTGTACCAATTTTGTACATGGTTGTTTTGTGACGAAAACAGAAAACATTAATTCCTGCATGGCAAACCCTGTTTTCGGCACAAAGCAACCATGTATGAATTTTGCACAGAATAAACCCCAATTTTTTTAAAAACTCGCAAATCCTACATTTTTGAAGATTTATTGAAGTAGGAAGAAAATTGATAAAATTACCCATTGTTTTATTCAAGCGAAAAAAAAATAATAAGTGAAGAATAACATTTTTAAGGCCACTTATTGCTGTGGCCAGTTTCATTTAGTGAACCAGCTGTGTCCCTTCCTGAGGAAATCAGATATGGCCACAAGGATTCATGATTTAGACTAGTGGAATGTGCTATATGTGGAGCTGCCCTTGAAAATGTTCAGTAGTTATAGTTAATTCAAAATTTGGCAGAAAGGATGTTGTCTGGCATGGAATTTGGGGGCTATGTATGGATATAAATCTTTGACTTTTCATCCTCACATGTAAGGATAAATAATTTCCTTAGCCTCGTCTCTATTGCAAAAGAAATAATGACTAACTTGTTCTGCCCAGTATTCACACATCCTAAAAAGTCCTGGGAAATTATTCAGAAATGCATGTGTATTGTTGTATATCTTGCAAAAACATTGGTGGGAGAACTGCGTGCAAAAAAAGTATACCATTTCCAGAAACACAGTTTTCAAGTGGTTCTTTTCTTTCTGTGCAACAAACATGATTTTTGCACAAGAAACTCCACATATTTTTGGAAACTGATTTGCTTTTCTTATAAAAACCACCATTTTGGCTGCAAAAGCTTAGAGGAAAAGCAGCCAAGATTTAACTGGGTACCAAAATGAGTACAACACTGATTGCCAGTAGCTAATCAAAGAGAAGGCATCCCTCAGCTAGGGCACCACAGTCAAGCAGGCTCTCTTTTGTGTCTGCATGACTCTTGATGATAAGACACAGACGAAGGACCCCTAGGTAGACACTGTGCAGAAAACTCAGACTACAGCCCTCCATGGAAGAAATTTATGTTTACTTGTACTTCTTGCTTTTAAGTTTGATCCACTTATAGCCACAACTACTTTCTGTGCTATTAGTAAGATACAATGCCTACATTTATACCCTCTGAGGAAGACTGCCCACACTATACTACAAATAGCAATAGCAATATAGCAATAGCATTTATTTCTATACCGCTTATCAACTGAGTGTTATCTAAGTGGTTTACAATGTATTTTAGCTAATTGCCCCCAACAAGCTGGGTACTCATTTTTACCGACCTGCGGAAGGATGGAAGGCTGAGTCAACCTTGGAGCCAGGCAGGATCGAACTCACAACCTTGTGGTTGCAGTACTAGCATTTAACCACTGTGCCACCAGGGCAAATGTTTTCTCCAAAATTAGGAGAGATAATAAGGTTCTGAACCTTTCTTTATTCAACAAGTAACTTTCACGTATTATATGTGTTCATAGTTCAATATCAGAGAAACTACTTGGTAATTTGACACTTAATAAGTCTTGTACTTACTTGGCATTATCTGGCTCTCCAAAGTAAACTATTAGCCTTACCAAGATATTTTTGCAGTAAGTATGCCTCATGTAAGCAATAAAGATTCCTATATGGTTTGTTACTCTAGACCACATTGCTATTACCAAGTATAAACAAGAGGGGGAAGGAACTGGAAGATAACTCTGAGGGAAAGAAAATGGTAGAACGATCTTCCTGAATCTCATGTCCTCTAGGTAGCTTTGACAACAGCTCCCATGATGCCTGTTCATTGGCTATGCCAACTGATGCTGCTGGTGGTCCACAATGTCTGGAGGTCTCCAAGTTGAGGACAGTTGTTCTGCAATTTTACAATGGCTACGCAGTTGTCACTTAAAAAATACATTCCTTTTGCTAGAATTGGATTATATTTGGAATGAGAGCTATGTTAGGCCTTTAAAAGTAACTTTCAGTAGCCTTGTTTGTTTGACTAATCTCTAGAGTGACCTCGCCTAAAGGAGAAGTGGGATTAAAGTGACAAGCTTCGCCCCAAATGTTCTCATGCTCTGTGGGCTGATCACTACTGTCAGTCTTTGAAACTGGGGCTTCATCCAGCACATTCATTTCTTCCTCCCTCACTAAACTGTATTGGTTTCTTCTAAGTTCCACTTGATATGTGATATGTGGAAGTACAAAGAAGAGGAAAATTCATTAGAAAAACTCATCTTCTCTAGAAATGGTAATTCAGTTGGGTTTCACAACTCTGCTCATATTTGCTGCATTATTGGCAATTTGCTTGAATTATGGGACTATCAGGATGTGGAATTGTGAGGCCACAACTGAAACTTAATTGTCCTTTCCCATCACTATCAGATCAGAAACAGTCCAACATAAAGGGGTCCTTAAGGCAGCTGAAGTGGGTAAACGTAAATAGAAGGAAGCTACCCTGAAGCATCTTGATTAAGAAAAATAACAACAAAATTTCAAAAGAAGTCTCTTCAAAGTTTTCAATAAAAATAGTTTTACATGAAAATATGTCAGGGTGGTTGTTTGTGCAGAGCTGCATGTGAGTGGGTATGTGTGCATACATGAACAGATCACATTCAAAGAAACTAATTTCTAAGGATATGTCAAAACAAAGGACTGAGAGAATAACATTAAAAAAACCCCTCAAATTACAAATAGCCTGAAAAACAGAACAAGCCTCAAGCTACTTTATGCTAGCAATGGTAAATAGATTTTGTGCTCATTTCTGAACTAAAGTCACACATACCAAATCATGATGTGCTTTTAACCTCTGGCCTGGCAGAGGTCACAGTGTTACATCATCACATTCCACTATCATGACACTACTTCACTGATCTTAAAAGGTCAAATTCCTCCTGCTGGCAACATTGCATCCCTATATACAACATGGCTCCTGGTGCTTAAAAAGTTACAAATGCTTAGTGCTTACTCTTCAGAGTCTATATCTATAGATTCACAAAGAAATTAGTAACACACTAACAGCCATTCACCAAGTGGCAAAATTCATTCTAAACTGGAGACATTTAGAACAAGAGAAAAATTTAGCATTTTTAGAATCGAGAAACAGTAAGAGTTCATATATGATAAGAAGGCAACAATAGCATTAGACTGCTTATATGATTTTGCTTTGCCAGACTTCTCTCCAAGTTAGCCAATTTTCTTCCATAATGAAAGCTTCAGAAGGAGGTTCGCATGAATGCATATACCTACACTTGCACAAACATCAGATATTTACAATATTTGTAAATATTTGCATAAAATTTGTATAGTATTTGTATAAAATATTTATACTTTAGAACACCCACACTCACACAAACACGATGTATTTGTGTATTTAACCAGTCATATCACTATATTGATGTTTTCCACATAAATTTGATTGAACTGGTTTTGGTAACAACCTACCTTTCAACTCAGTAAATATATTTACAGGTTTCTTTCATCTTCAGTTCACACTCTGTGTTTATTTTTAGAGACTAATGCAACCCATACAAGTTCATGCTAAATATTAACTCGTGTGCCACCAGAATGACACATGTGACAAAATATTCAGCCACTGGAGAAATAATAAAAGCTGTACACAGGTGTATTATTTCTCTTTGAATGTTAGCAAGCAAGGTCTGTGATCCAATACAGTAGCCTTAGCTCCTTAGAGACTCACAACTGCGGAAAGGAAAATAAGGGAAAGGGGGATGGGAAACACATGCTGCTGTATGTTCTTTCAGGTCATTATGTTTTATTATTCCAGAGCTTCATGCTACAGTCTGTAAAGTCATACAGCCAGTAGTTTATATTCATATAAACACAAGCATTGGAGCTACGACACCCCAAAAGCCTTTCACCTTCCGTTCACACTCATTTGAGAAATCTAAGTTGTTCAGCATAACACTTTCTGCCCTATCAAACAGTACTCTGCACTTAATCTATTTTATTAATGTAGTAAGTTTCTCTATTGTGAACCACCTTCTACAAACATGCATACATTCAATCACATGTACATATGCATGCCTGTATGGTAAAACAGGAAGACCACATTGCAGCCTTATCAACTGTGAATTTGTTGTTAAAGGCTCACTTCACAGTTGGATATGAAATACTTACAATCAGTTATTCTCAGATGAAGGTTTTATAGATAACAGATAACAGGCAGACAGTAACTGATGAAAGATACTCCGGCTAGACAATGTTTTAAAAATAAATTGCATATTCCATTGTGCATAGATTTTGTAAGCAGCAGATTCATAGATTTTGGGGAAATGCTCAAGGATATTTTTTTTTATAAAAAAGTGAGCAATAGTAATTTCACAAACTTTCCTATAGTTCAATTTCTGTGAATTATAGAAATACCATTTCAAAATGGTCAAACGATAATTACACGCAAGGTTTGTTGAAGGAGACATCTATCTAAAATCTCTACAGAAACAACTCAGCTTAGATCACCTTTGACATTCAGAGCTGTTGAGCTGGTGTCCTATCTTCCGTGTTCATTATCACACTGTTAAACAGAGCCAAATGTTTCTGTAGTTACTATCAGATGAAATGAGCTAATTTCCCTTGAGATTTATCTACACTGACCAGATGTCTTTAGCTAGCTAGTCCCCAGAGTGAGCAGGGGTGAGGCACATCCAATGCCTTTGCTGTTACCATAGAGATGAGTTTTCCCATCCACTGTGCAGCCGTGCGATAGTAGCTACCAGCTGTTGTCTAGTCAAATACTCCATCAGAAGAAGGTGAGGCAGAAGTGGGAGACCCAAAACTGAACTTCTCCCAGCCTCTCTCACAGAGTCTTCTATCACAATTTCCAGTTTCAATCCCCTTAGCCATTTTGGATAACAAGCTGCATCTGTTAAAACTACTACCCAGAGCCTGGAGCAAAGTTACATCTGGACTACAGCTCCCACAATGTCGCAGCTGGCATGGCCATTTTGATTAAAGCATAACAGATAAAACAGTCACTGTATTTTTTTGTGACAGATGTCACTAGATAAGAAGCATAAAGCAAAATTAAACCAATTTAAATACTACTGATTTCAATAGGAAGATGCAGAATTTGCTTAACACTAAAATCAATGAAATTTAAAGATGCTTAATTTTTGGTTGGATTGTACCTGTGCAACTTTAGCCTCAACATTCTGCTAAATACATGTTCTTCATATTATTCTCAGTCCCTGGGGGAGAGGAGTTAGAGACATCTTTCAGATTAGTGACTCTTTATGCTTCCTTCAAAGTTCTGGACATTTTGTTTCAGTCCACTGATTCATCTGTTGCTACTATTATGAGTCACAGAGGGAGGGGTTAGAAACAATTGTGGCCACAATTTTCATTCCTGCATTCTTCTGTTTATATGGGCTCAAGTTCAAATGTCTAATTATAACTTTGAAGAGTTAATGATCAATTCAACAAAGGCTTTAGAACGTCTTTGAAGCTGCAACAACAAGCCACAGATGATGGAGATGGAGGGGGAGTGGGTTTATAATGTTAACTCTGCAGGGAATTCAGAGAGAATAGGCTGCAAAGGTGGAGAGGCTGCATTATGTCTTCTTACTTAATAAAGTTTAGCAAACACTATAGCTCTCTCCTAGATCCAAGGAAGCAAATAGAACACTAGCAAACACTGGTTTTCCAATTCAGAACCATGCTGATCGTGACCTCATTAATTCAAGAGTGATCCCTGTGCTGTTGATTATGTTTTCTTACTAGTTTACCTATATCAGGAGGCAGACAAAGGCAGTGAGGTTGATTCTCCTGGAGCTTTAAGCAGCATTTGATGCTATAAACCATAGTATCCTTCTGACCTGTATAGAAGGAATGGGTTGGAAGTACTGATGTACTGTGCTTTTTGCTCTTAGCTTTTAGACAGGTCCCAGAAGATGGTACTGGGAAACTGCTATGTTGTCCCTTAAGATTAATCATTTGGGATTAACTCAATAGCTCCATTTACATCAACCTGAAACTGTTACAAGATATCCAGAGACGTGGACTGAGTTATCTTTACTATGGTGATGTCAATAAGTCATCTTTCTTCTTGTCAATAGAACCAAATGAGGTAGAAGAAATTCTGAACAAATGGCTTGAAACAATAATGGACTGGAGGAGGGTGAATAAATACAAGCACAATCCAGACAAAACTAAGATAGGCCACCTATTTGATTTGCATGCTAGTGGTGCTCTTGTTCTGGATCTTGTCCTGAATCTGGTGTAGTTATCTAAAAAGTGAGACATACACTTTGAGGATGTTGTTTGTCAGGTGGGCAGCACCTTTTGCTAGGCTGAATAGCTCCAAGCACTGTAATTTTTTTTCTCATTTTGGGCCTTTCCACACTACACTGTCATGATGCTATTATTCCACTTTCAACACCCTATGGAATTCTGGGGTTTGCAGTTTAGGGAGGGGCCTTTAGAATTCTCAGCCAGGGAGCTCTTTGGCCTTAGTAAACCACAAACCCCAGAATTCCCCAGGATGCTGAAAGTGGAATAACAGCACTATAATGTAGTGTGGAAAGGACCTTTGGCTGCCCCTTTCTGCAGTTTTTCCAATTCCATGAAATCCATTTTTTAGGTGTGGTGACCAAAACCGTAGATAGTACTCCACATGTAGCCACACCACTAATTTGTTCAAGGGTAATATAGTACAGATAGTTTTATTTTTTATCCTTTTCCTATTTATGCCCAACACAGAATTTGCCTCTTTCTTTTTTTTTTTACAGCAGTCACACAATGGGTTGATATTTTCACTGAGCTACCTACCGCAGTTCCTAGACCCTTTTGTTGGTCCATCTTTGCTAGCTAAGATTCTATCAGTGTATATGTGAAGTTTGGATATTTGGTACCAATACATATTACTCCATCCTTGTTTATGCTGGATCTCATTTGCACTGTTAATGCCTAATCCTCCAGAACTGGAGCTCTTCACAGTCTAATTTGGTCTCATGATTCTAAGTAATTCTGTATAATCAGCCTAAGTGGCTGATTATGCTAGTTTAAAAGTAAGGATGGGCCAATCGAATCCTTGGCAAGGATTAGAGGATTCACAAATCCAAATCCCCGTGCCAAAATGGCGAACTGAGTACTTTGAATCCACCAACCAAGTTTGTTTTTGACATTTTAAAATTGGAACCACTGGGGCCCACCAAAAGCCTGATTGGCTGGCGAGCCCCTGGGCACATGAAAATTGAGGCATAAAGCCACATGTGCGCGCCAGAGGCTGCCTGTGCCTGATCGTGCTGCCTGGCCCACTTGTGCTGCCTGTGCCTGCTGCACCTGCCTGTGCTCATGGCTGCCTCCCTCTGCAAGGTAATATAATTAATCTCTATTCTTTTGACATGAGACTGGAGGGTAAGGATTCGGAATTACTGAGACTAGACTAGAGACTTGACTTGAAAATCCCTTGCAGGACTTGAGACTTGACTTGAGGGTAGAGAATTGAGACTGGACTAGAGGCTTTTTTTTTTTTTAAGTGCCTTGTTGCAGGACTTGAGACTTGACTTGAGACTACAGGGTGCAGAATTGAGACTGGACTAGAGGCTGGTGTTTTGTTTTTTTAAGTGCCTTCCCTGTTGCAGGACTTGAGACTTGTCAAATTCTGCTTCAAAAACACTTTTCAGTAAGTGCTTTGTTTCCCTTGCTTTTTAAACCCTTTTAAAAAAAGAATTCGAGAGATTCGAGATTTGTGAGATTTGTGGATTCCCAGAACCTTCCAGGGATTTGGCTCCAGATTCAAAAAATTCTGGACTTGTCCCATCCCTATTTAAAAGCATATTTCCCAATACTTACACTGAGTTGAAATGAATTGACTTATATATTATAATCATATAGATTATTTCCTTTCATAAACAGCTTTCAGTCTTTGGTGTGGTTCTTTGTCAAATGCCTTTTGAAACACTTAAGTAAATTATACTTGCTGATTCATGCCTGCTTAAAAGTTTGACACTTCCAAAGAATTCTAAAGTGATAATACTCTCTAACAGTTCACTGCTGAAAAACAGGACATGCAGTCAACCAACATTAGAATGTGATCAAGATGGCAAAAGTTATTAATGAGGAAGAAGAGACATACTAGGAAAGGCTGTAGCTGTTTGCTTTTGCCTGAGCCTACTGGGAGGGGCAAGATTCCATCCCTTCCTCTTTCCCAGAGTTAACCGAGTGCAACATCCTACAGCATTTCACAGATGAAAATTGAGACACACGTGGCCATGCAGTAACAGAATGTGGTCCAGATGGTAAAAGTTATTAACGAGGAAGAACAGACAAGCAGAGAAAGGATATAACCATTTGCTTTTGTCTGAGTCTATATGAAGGGCAAGATTGCATTTCTCGTCTCCTCTCTCCACTGCTTAAGTTAACTGAGTGCAAACTACTCTTGCACTTTGAACACAGTTTGCAGCAACTGAAGTAAACTGAAGGTAAAAGGGGGAACATGGGAAGAGGAGAAAGAAATTAGAACATTTTAAAAATAGCTGAAAAATTAGGACAACAAAGGATTCATTGGGACTGTTCCTCCCAAACTGGTCCAGTTGGAGAATATGAGAACACTTTTAAAGAACACACCTAAGGACAGATATATTTGCATGCATATAAAGTACAAAGAAACTTATTTGGTTGTATTCAGATAGCAGCTCCCACAATCATTATGATTTAATTTTTTAAAAAAAAACATAAAAAACCTTGTGACTCCCCAGAATCAAAACAGAATAGGTTGGATCCAGGATCCGCCCTCTGGCGGTGAAAGGACTACGTTTACAGAAAATGTTTCCACACTGTTTTCAGAGAAGTCTCTATGGATGTAAATAAGATTGGAAAATTTTCTGTCTCAACATGACAGGGCGTCTTGACACATGGGGATGTCCTACCCCCATACCAAAACTGTCAGTTGCTTCAACATTTTTACCATGTAAAACGATCAATGCTTTCAAAATCAGTAATAGCACAGCAATACAGTAATTGTATTACAATGTATTACAGTTACATCCCATACAAAAGCTTGAGCTTTTTGCACAAAATGAATTTTGATCCCAAAATTGCATAAGAAAATCTTTGTGAAATTTTTGCAGAAATGTCTCAAAATATGAAAATATAAAATATACACATACAAGACCCCACTATCTAACCCAGCAGCAAGAAAACCTCTGACAGTTGTTGTTCTTTGAGTAAGTAAAGATTTACATTCCTGGACCCTTTCTATGTCATGAATCACAGAGCAACCTTTCAACAGGCTCTCCCACCTCTCTGTGCAGCATTTTAAATGGGCTGGGGAGACTGCTAGCATGGTCAGGGGTCTCTATTTCCACCAGCCTAGTTGGATGGATGAGTGTATGGATCCTTAATTAAGACCAACCAAAATATCACACAACAGATATTGGTATTTATAGGAAGTCATGCCTGTCTTCGAAGGATTTTGGTTGCACCTTTCTTTATCATGTTTAATTTAACTATGCTCTGATCTAATTCTCTGTTAGGTTTTTATGGGCAGGATTTTTACGTGTATATAAGCCACATTTTAAGTATCCATTTGGAATGTGGAGCATTAAAGGTTAAATTAAATAACTTTGTGCCTAATTTAGGCTGAGTTCTGAGACAAGTTCTATAAGTACTTGGGGATTTAAAAGACCCCACCTGTGGATTAGAAACATTAAGCACAACTGGCAAAGAAAGCACAAAATTGTACCAACAAAGCAACAACCAAAAGGTTTCTAGCACCTAATAGACAAATAACTTTTCTATTACAGCATACATGAATTAGAGTACTTTTGGATGCAAGAAAAAGTGCGCTCACTTGGCAGGTGTATACTTGTGAAAGGGGTGGATGGATTAAAAAATACTTTTTTTAAAAAAAAAATAGTGCAACAATTCAACCAAAGCTTAAATACATGCAAAATTAATATAGTGACCAAACACAACACTAGTAGTTTGTAATAAAACAATCATCCTAGCATTGCTAAATAAATTAACGTTGTAATGGGTTAAGAAACAATTGACTACTTTCCGCTACACGCTTCTTACCACACGTTTATCTGCACTCTGAAACAATCGAGGCTATCTGCTTACTCCCCAAAGAACTATTTACATGCCTCCAAGTGAACAGTAACTACAGAGTAGGATATAGGGTTGAATTCATAAAAGCAAATTCTTTCCCCCTAAATCACAAACTGCCCTCTCTTCTGAAGCAGTCTCATAAATCAGTGATCTTTGCAAATGCAACAGATTCCTTCATCGACTTAAAACAGAATGTTTGTTTTTGCACCCATGATGTTTAAACTCTGTTACCTTGAAGAAACTACTGTTTTTCAAGTGGTTTTTATTGAAAAAGAAAAAAAAATATGCCCATTGGTCTAGACATATACATTGCAGACTAATAGCAATAAGTGCATCTTTCATAAGATTTAATTTTTTTATAAACAAGGGCTAGACCACCAACTATATTCAATACATTTTCATGTTTCAACATTCTTGCTAACCGCAGTTCTCCTCTCCCCAGTTCTTCTTTTGATCCTGTTTTACTCCAAACATCAATCATCCTCCCACAGAGGCGAATATATACATTGCACCGTTCAGCCCCACCAACTATGCAGTGAAACCATTGCCAATCCAATCCTCTTCATGGATTAAAAGACAGCCCACCGTACACATCACCTAGACAAGGTACTGACTGGTATGCAAACATGAATGAAGTAAGGTGTAATTTACAGGAAGAAAGGGAGAGGAGGTACCAGACTACAGACAGCCACTTCCTTTGGGAATTTTGGAAGCATCTTTTGGAACAGTTATGAATTTTGTTTTTGTCTTTTAATATACACATGCATGAAAAAGAGATTGAAACACACAAAAAGCCACAATTGAGATAAATAAATTATGACCTATTTGGGATGAATATGGGATACAGCTGATTTGATACAGCACCCTCTGTTTTAGCAGCTCTGGCCCCCTGGCAGGACAGAAAAGGAGCCACACGGGCAGGCAGATAAGAAGAGGAGCAGTGAGCAAAATGCCAGCATGCCTGATAAACCTCACCTTCCTCTTCTCCCTGTTCCTGAGGAGTTGTGGGTGCAGGTGTGTGGATATGAATGGGTGTGTATAAAGCACACTAGCCCCTGGTGGTGAGTTGCATGAGGAAGAAAGTGAGAGAAACAGAGTCCTTAGCAGTGCCTTTCAACAAACAGGGGGCAGCTATTCTACCCCCATGTCCCTGTTTTTTGGCATCTTCACTGCTGAAGAAATCCAAAAGAAGGCAACTCAGCAGCAGGTGCCAGGCTGCCATGCTATCTTTCTTTTGCAAGCTGAAAAAAGGACTGGGTTCCAGTTTTCAATGATTTCTGCTTTTTGAAAATGCTCTGGTCCCTACCTGCTGAATAAGCAGGGGATGCCTGTACACTGTAAACAATTCCTTTAGAGACTTCAAGAACATAGGAAGCTGCATTCCTCTTCATTAGACCACTGGTCCATCTAACCCAGTATTGTCAACTCTGGCTGGTGATGATGGCTCTCTGGAGCGTCAGGCGGGATTCTTTTCCTAGTCCTATGCAGGGATCCGAGAAAATTCCTAGTACTCTTCCATTCAAATACCGAACAGGCCCAACCTTGATTGAATTCTGAAGTCAGAATGAATCAGGATTCTTCAGGCTGGTAAGCTGCAATTATGGTTGCCAAGCAAATTACAGCATAGTGCTCCTGTACCTTTAATTATTGTGTAGAAAAGGGAATTTCAATAGGGAGGAGGGAAATTTCCACATTTATTTATTTATTTGGTATCCCACCATTTTTCTTGTTCATGATCCAAGGCAGTTACACAGTGTTTTCCATACAAACATTAAGGCCGTTTCCACACTACACTGTTAAAGTGCTATTATTAGCAGCAATAGCAACAGCAGTTCTTTACCTCTTATCAGTGCAAAGCACTCCCTAAGTGGTTTACAATATATTTAGCTAATTGCTCCCAACAAGCTGGGTAATTTTACCGACCTATGGAAGGACGGAAGGCTGAGTCAACCTGGAGCTCTGCAGGATTGAACTCACAACCTTGTGGCTGCAGTACTGGCTTTTAACCACTGCACCACCAGGGTTCTAATATTATTCCACTTTTAACATCCCATGGAATCTTGAGGTTCGCAGTTTAGGGAAGGGCATTTAGAATTCTCAGCCAGAGCACTCTTTGGCCACAGTAAACTACAAACCCCAGAATCCCAAAGGATGTTGAAAGGGGAATAATAGCACTTTAACAGTGTAGTGCGGAAATGGCCTAAAAGTGTTGGGGTTGGAAGAATTATTCATGGGACAACATAATTGTTGAATGTTTGTTTTATATGTGTGAAGCCTGGAAAAGCACACATATCTAAAAAATCACACCTTACAAGTTTCCATGCAATGGACTTACAAAGAAAATGACTACAATCTAAAGGATGGCCTAAAAGTATAGTTCTTTTATAGTTATTAGATTTGCCCATCTTTAACTATTTTGTACAGGTTGGAGTGAGAATCATAAGCCATTTCCACACAGGGGTAAAACTCCACGTCCAGACGATCGGAGACGGAGGTCGTTCACACCGCGGGGTGATCTAGTGCGGTTGGAAAAGGTGAAGCTCCACACCTCCAACCGCTCTAGTGCAGCTGCAAGGATGGCGCTGCGAGTTTTTTAAAAACCACCTTCCCAGGTGGTTTTTATGAAACTCGCCCACACTAATCCGCAGCTGCTCCCGGTGTGAATCTGCAGAGACGCATTAGTGCGTCTCTGCAGATCTGCCCGGGGGCAGGCTTCCAGTTGGCGCACTGCCCTGATTGGTGGAGCTCCGCTGGAAGCCACCAGCCACCATTTTGGGCGCTGCCAAACGCTGCCGAAATTCAGCGGCGTGCGGAGCAGGGGGAGCCGTGCTCCCTGCAGGGACGGAGCAGGGACAGAGCAAAACGCACGCAGGTAATCTCCGCCCCTGTGTGCGCCGCCCCGTTTCGGCTCCCCATGTGTGAAAAGGGCCATAGTTATCACTGCTGAACTCTGGCACTCCCACTTGTTTCCAGTGCTCAAGATGTGAAACCTAAGAGGACTGTACTGTACATGGCTCATTCAATATATATGCTGCAAACAAAAAAGCCAAATACAAATGAGATCATGGGATCTCAAACATCATTCCTCTTTAATAGATCATTTACTTGCCTCAGAATTAACAATTCTGATAGCAAGTTTCTGAACAATATGTTTCTTTGTTTCCAAAACTTTGTTTTTACAGTTCATGGTTTCTCCAACTTGAGGATAAAGTTTTTGTTTAAAAAACCAGAATCATACATCTGTGGTAACATCAAACCAGCAAAATAAGACAAAATAAGACAACATTTGCCCAAACCCCAAGCAGCTCCTAAGGCATTCCTATGATCATTTTAAAACAGAACACTGCACATATAACAGATACTTTGGCAATCTATCTGCATGAAGACACACAGTTTTCAAACAAAAACTGTGCCCTTTTATTTGTTAAAGGAAACAAACTGGAAAAGAAAAGAAACCTTTATGAGAAACGTAAAGGCTGAGACCTAAATTTAAAAAGTTCCAACTTTTTGGAACAAATATTATAATTTATGGTGTGCTGTATCCCAGCTGCCCCACTCCAACCCCCAAATTCTTATTTTAGTATTTGGGAGGAGGCAGCACATCCAGAGGTTGATTACAGTTTACTGAAATACAGTAAGATATATTTTCCCAGAGGCACAAAAGCCTGCTGTATTGGTGCCCAGCTCCCGGGGCAGGGGGGCAGCCACCACACAGATGGGAAATGGCTGGGAAGAAAACAGCAAGAGGGTCCTGAAGGAAGGGAATCTTTACCTACCACATCAATAGTTGAGCCTGGGACCCAGATGCTACGACGTGAGCGTAGTGGCATCACTCTTAAATTAGCTGATACCAAGTGACAGATAGATTATATTGTCTAATGTTCAATATCTAATTGTCCTGAAGTGATTTAAAGGCTCAACAGGCTAAAATAAACACAAATGAATCTGGAAAGAAAAATAGCCAACAGTGTTTTGAACTTGTTAACCTTTCATGGCTCACTCAAAAAATATGTACACATGACTTAAAATTGTATTAATAATATTTTATTGACTGAATTAGATTTTTAAATGTCCTTTCTTCATATGAACAATAGGCGGAGGAAAAAGGCTTACATACTGAAGCCTTTGCTTTGGATTTCTCTTCTGATCACACACACTATTATTCTTATTAAACTCTGCACTACAAAAGCATTGCCCCCCACAAAAAAACCCCCAAAACTCCAAAAAAGGAAACACAGTTTTCCAAGTTATTTTCCTCACACATGCTTATGGTTTGACCAAAATGGTGAACAGTGCTGTTAAATTAATATGTCCCTCACTGTATTTTCTTTTTAAAAAATCTAAAACAGGTTAGAGTCTTTAGGAAATCAGATGACTTGGAATGCCGATTATCTGATGATTGATCAAGGGAGATGGGGAAGAAAGTCTATTTGCCACCTCTCATGTGAGTATTGTAAAATCCACATTTCCTGTTAGGAACAAAGGGAAGTACTTTATACTGAGTCAGACCACTGGTCTATTTAACTTACTGTTGTCCAACTCAATACTATCTCATACCCTTCAACTGTCGCCATTTGGCAGGGTCAGTACTAATTAATTCCGTCGTCTCAATTTTTCAGCTTCTTTTAAAATGTCTCCTCCTCCCATTTTCCCTTTGTCCCCAGCTTACTTAAGTTGCTGCAAGCTGACTCCAAAGGCAAAAGTAGTTTGCACTGAGTTAACTGAGCAGGGGAAGAAGAGGGGAGAGGACAGAGTATTGCCCTTCCTAGTAGGCTCAGTCAAAAGCAAACTTCTGCACCTTCTTCTAACTTGTGCATTCTTCCCTGTTAATAACTTTTACCCTGCTGACCACACATTTAACATTGCTTGACCATACATGTCCAGGTTTTCATCTGTGACATACTGCCAAAGCATACTATCTGATAATGGTTCTCTCCAGGCTTTCATTCAGGACTCCTTTCTAGCTATGTCTGAAAAGTGTTAGGAACTGAACACAAGACTTTTAGCTTGGTCTGTTTCCACACAAAGGCCATTTAAGCACTGTAGAGGTTGGTGTTCCACAATCAGCTAGAAGCAGAAAGGATAACTGTAGTTCCAAGATATGTGAATAGCTCATTGTGTTTGGTATTTTGTTGTTATTTTTGTTTTTCATTATGGGGACAGGCCTTAAGAGAGAAGAGAATGACACACAATTCGAAAAAAATCCTGTCAGAATATTTTTAAAAAGCCCTTTAAAGGTAACTAGAAGACACTACTCTTAACATCAGTAAATTTTTAATGTTTTTAATGTAATTAATTCATTATTGCTGTTCACCGCCTCGATCCATCTGGAGAGGTGGGATAGAAATTTAAATTATTATTATTATTATTATTATTATTATTATTATTATTATTATTATTATTAGTTTACCGCAGCATATCAGTCTACAAATGAGTGTCTTACTTTGCAATGTGACAGTAATCTTTCACCAACTGTGGTTGTTTGCAAGATGAATCCTAAGCATTTTGGTACAGCTAGTGATATGGTTGAAACACACAATCCTTCTTACTTGAAGGTGGTATTGCCTTATTCAGTACTTCTTTTATCCACAAAGATTACTTAAATATTTCCAATACGCTAACTCTTTTTTCCCCAGCACAAGCTACTTCTATCAATTTAAAGCTAAGTGGATTCAGATGAAAAAGTGCATTCCACACATGCATGTGGACACTCCACTATGTACTCTGGACTGCTATACGAAGGAGTAGCAGTTCCACAAACAGAGGTGAATCCAATCAAATGGGTAGCTGCACTGGTTTGGAATTTTGCTGAAATTTAATCCAGTTCTACAATACGAACAGGTTGCTTATCTATCAGCATAGTTTTTGCACCTGTGCAGACAACTGGTTTGGAACTTTCTAGAGCCGAGTAACTTGGCCAGTTGCCCTTCCACTTCGTATCCATTGCGTATGTTCATGCCCACCAAGCTACCATTGCAGTTTCTTTTTGTCCACCAAATGAGACACTTAGTTTGAGACTTTCTCTTTTTGAGTAGTGATTCTTATTTTAAATTCCTATACTAAAATGCTGAAAATCTTTTTCTCTTTCTCCTTCTGTACTACTTTACTATATATAAAAAAAAACCTCTATATATACTTTCATTTCCCCCCTCCTGACCCCTTTTTCCCTCTCCACAATGAGTTTAATGCTTCTTATGGCCTCTCCTTCCCCAATATTGAAATTCTGTGTCATCTGTGGACACTAAGTCTCCCTTTCGGATGCCCATACTGCCTGTTTGTTCTCTTTGACTGAACAACACAACATACAGAGGTGCTTAATTTGCTGGAGGTTCAAACCCTGCAGCTTTTTAAAAAAACCGGGCAGTTTGATTTAGGTTGTATTGCTTAGAAAAGGTTCTTCAAGCAACTGGAAAGACAGTTTCACCTCAGTTTATTTTCCAGGCTTCACATTCAAAGCCTGAAAAACATTGCTGTCACATTAGAAATGTCAGTACCAGATAAACAGACAACCTCAGTAGCAGCACCAACATCTTCCTCAGTACTGAGTACATATCAAAAGCTTCCA
Source organism: Ctenosaura bakeri (assembly GCA_948474755.1). NCBI lineage: Eukaryota > Metazoa > Chordata > Lepidosauria > Squamata > Iguanidae > Ctenosaura > Ctenosaura bakeri. Next base: position 43,582 of record CAOLHI010001207.1, read on the forward strand.
AGATGGCTGCAGCATCTCCAAGGACAATGAAGTCTCAAGTATCACCCTAACATATTCCAGTAGTATCAGAGCTAGGGGTTGTGGTTACAGTGGTGCCTTCTAGCCATCATGCTAAATCTGCCAGACACAAGCGACACACACTGCCAACAACATCAGAAGCTGCTGAAGGTCATCTGAAGAATTAAAAGAAGAAAAAGTCTAAGCATGATTGTCACCCTGTCTTTACCATCTCCAGAAGCAACAGCTCCAACTGCAAGGGTTGAATTAGAATCCACTAAATCTACCGTTTTGATTGTGTGGCCAAAGTCATGGCGGGAGCTCTTGCTCTGAGAAGGCATGCTTGGCTCCATCTATCAGAGAGCATGTGTAAGTGGACAGAATAACTTCCATCCAATGGTGTCAGTCTTTTCCACTCTTCTACAGTGAGGCCATGGAGAACAACAACAAAGCAAGACTAGTAGCTCATAAAATGGGATTTGGCTACAACAACATCAACAGCACCAGAGGCTGTTCCATTCTTCCTGGAGACATCAGTCTTCTTCTTCGTACGACAAGTCAAAATCTCCATTGAGCATCATCACAACAATCATCAGCCCATAGGGGTAGTACAGCCAGCAGAGATTTGAGACATCATCATTGAAGAAATCTACAGAATCAACAAAATCTTGCTTATGACTTGCTTATGACATTGTAGCCCCCCCCCATCACAGCCATATTCCATCTATCAGGTTCCCTGCCATCGGGGCCCTGAAATCATTCCATCATTATGCCACCTGGAGTAACATTACTACAGATTCATGGGTTTTAACCATATTATGTTTGGGATACACCATAGAATTCCCAAGTATTCCTCCAATTGGCAGTTTTCAATCAGCTCCACTTTCCAGAGTTCTGAGGGAGGAGATAGCAGCCCTGTTAGAAAAGGATGCCATAGAAAAATTGCCAGCTTGTTGCAAGAATAACAGATATTTGTCAAGGTAGTAAACAGTAGCAAAACACCATAGGCTCTTTGTCCTGTCTTAGATCTTCGTGGGGTGAACTGCCACATATAACCAAGGAAGATCAAAATGATGATTCTACAATCTATCTTGCACTTCCTATGCAAAGGAGACTAGTTTGCTTTCATCGATCTCCAAGATGCATATTTTCACAAAGGAGCAAGATCACAACATCACAAGTTTTACTATTTGCCATCAGCCAGGAATTGTACCAGTACAAGGTCCTCACATTTGGTCTCTTTATGGCACCAACAGTCTTCAAGAAATGTATGGCAGTGGTAGTATCCTTCCTCAGGACTCAAGATGTTCACGCCTACCCATACTTGGATGATTAGATCTCCTCATTTTAAAAAAACACATTTTAGGTGGAGACATCTCATAGTAATGTGTATAAATATGTTTAAAAAGGGTGTCATTTTTCAAAGCCCTTTTATACACATGAAACACCAAAATGCAACAGAAAAGAAAGAACAGTGTTTCCAATATGAGTAAGGCACACTCATCTCAGCTATATTTGCAGAAAATTTCTTAATTCTTTTGATGACTATATTAACTCATGTACTCTGACAAAGCTTAGCTGTACTTATTACTTCATGTATTGCCACAATACTCCTCATTACCTCAATCATCACTGACCTGTAATAAAAGGGGGGGGAGCTCATTCCACAGTTGTAGAATTAGTTGCACTCTCCTGCTCAGACCATGGAGCACCTCTGCCCCTAAATGCAGAGATTAAACTCAAACATGGCCACAGATGATTGTTTACCACATGGTTGTCACTGCTACAGACATGCAACTATGTGGAAAATCTGGGCTGCATTTGGAATGAAAATGGATGGTAAAGTAATTTTTTGCCATATCTCTTCTGTACGTTCTGAGTACATTCAGATGCATAATTAAACCCACCATACCATATGGGCTGGCCACTGTAGACAATGATTTTCTCAGGACAGTTTCCCAGTAGTGACATTACGAATAGTGAAGATAGCATAGTAAATATAGCAGATACACTTCAGCTACTCCAAGAAGTCCACAAAAGCATTTTTCAAGGATAGTCCTATGTTATAGAGCTTGTTATTGATCAGTTGTTGCTCATCTATTACTTCTCCTGAGCTTGCCTTGGTCTTCAATGTGTCTTGAATTTTTAGAATGTTGCTCTATGTTTTGAGTGTAAGGTTCTCTAGCACTGCATCTTTAATTAATGAGAAAATGGGGAAAAATAATACATTACTGATGCTGAGCCCACTATTTACTTCATCTGAATACTAACAACAATAATCACTTAAGACATTGATGAAGCAGCCTGTGAGAGAAGGGCCATTTCTGCACCTTACCTGATCCCGTTTGTCCTGCTGTCACAATCCCGGCAGTGCCTTTGCCAGGAAGGGAGCATGACAGGAACGCTTCCCTCCACACCCAACTGGCTCCCTGCAGAAGGGAGCGTGAGCTACATGCACTTGCCTTCACAGCACAGCTAGGCTCTTTCCCATGCTGCGCTGGGGAAGGAAGTGCCTCCATCACACTTCCTGCCCTTCCACATAGCCAAGAAGGGTGAGAGTATTGCACGATTGCAGGCGCTTAACAGATTTATTCTGTTAAGTAAATATCCCGTGATTGCAATGGGTGGGGGTGCGATGGCAACACGACCATGATGCCATGCAAAAGGATGACCTGTGGACCGCTGCCATCCCATCCCCATAGCAGGACTGTGATGCTGTGTGGAAATGACCATGGAAGCTGCCTTCCGAATTATGACCCCTTTACCACTTGCCCCACTGGCCGCCCCACCTCTCAGAATGTGAAAACCTTTAATTATAAATTAAACCCCCAAATTCTGATTTTTCTACAAGTGCACAAGATAATTATTTAACCAGTCAAATTGTAAAGCATCCACTCACCAGAGGTAAGATGTTAACAGCATTAAACTGAGTATGTTGAACTGTTCCTTTCCTACATCACCTTGCTCTATTATCCATTTAAAGACAATTAGTACATCCATTTTACAGTGAAAGAAAACCATAACACTGTTTGTGACAGTAGATATATTTTCCCTGCTCATATTTTCATTCCAAAGGCACTTCCTAAGCACTAACAATAAAAGGACTTTGTTGGATACAGCCCTAGAAATTCCACTGATTTCAGTGTAAAATAAGCATCTTTAATATCTCTTCCATTGAAACTAAGGAGACGATGGACGTTCAAATATCTAACTGGTTCATGTAACGGTTTCTTACAAGAATTGACTTCAGAACACTATGGGAGAAATTTCATACTGTTTCAGCAAAAGCATATTTCCAAAGCCATCTTTCCTGAACTAATCTGAATGCAGGACCAGGAAACTTCCAGAAAAGAAAGGTGTTTCACCCTCTCATAAAGCTGTCCCCCTCCTTGGGCTGCTTTCATCCAGCTGTCCTGATTCTGGAATCCAGTGGGGAGGACGAATAATTTGAAACAGCCTGGAAAGGCATTTGCTGGAGAGAACAGGTGGATCGGCCTGATGCTCAATAATTAAGAAGACACACCCAACCTGCCTGCTGATTCTCCCCTACAAGTGTTCTATGTTGGTGTGCTGTGCCAGCATAACTACAGCAGGGCAGGGGCTGCTGGTGGTAAGAAAAAGATGTGGCACAGCAGCCATGAAAGAAGTAAAGCGTTACAGAAAAAAAAAGGCTGCTCGGAATGAGCAGATTGTGCCTGCCTTCCACAATCTCTACTCCAGAAAGAGCGCAACTGCTACCCTAGCAGGGTTGCCAGTTCAGGATCATCCCAGGCCCTGAGGCTTGAGAGCCAGAACCTGAAAACTAGGGATAGTCCCTGATGATGTATTAAGTACCAATGACAACTGCTCACAGTTTGTGATTCAAACACACACACACTTTCTCCTTCCTATTTGGAAATTAAGAGAGAAATCTCAGCTATGGCAGTTGTTCACAGATCAAGGTGAAAAAAGGATTATTTCTTGCTATATGCTTAGGGGATGGGGTAAGGACCATCTAATCTGGCCTATTTGCCTCTAGCCACAAGGGGGATGCACAGCAGAGGATGAGCCCTGATACAACAACATTCTGGAGAGTCTTTGGAAGTTGCAGCAACAAACCAGTTAAGCCTTACAAACTGTAGCAAGCTGCTGCTTTAACAGCTGAGTTAGTTTGTTCAGAGCCCTCTTCTCTTGACCACCAAACCACCAAAACTGGAGAATCTGTACATTCATCAACAGCTTAGAGAGCATTCATGAGAACTGCAGACACAAGATCAGACTTTGATATCTGGTGACTCTAGTGCAACAACAAGATTCTGGCCTACCCTTTCCTTTGTAACCTCTGATCTTGCTACCCAAATTGCAACATTTTTGGATTATCACAACAACACCCTGATAAACCTAAAAATGTATTTAAAAAAAAAATCCTAGTAGATGCATATTACATATTGGAAATCAAGATGTTTAAATATATGCATTCATTTCCCAAGCTTTTAAACATCCATTCATTAGTACTCACTGCAGTAATGCAATTATACCACACCTGCAATTTCAGACTCTCTTTCCGCACCAAAAGCCACTTAAAGCAATTCAATAGCCACCAGCGAATGACAGCTGGCAAACCCAAACCTTCCTCCGGTAGTCTATCATATGCAATCAATTGCAAACAGAGCATCAGCAGGCTCATCTCATTATTTCCTGGCTAATTCCCCTAGGGAAAACAATAAAAAAAATCAGCCCTCCACTTTGAGTCAGGATGCTGTAATACCCGTCCCAACCTCTCAATTCCTTTCTCCTCTCATTTTCATCAGTTCACTACGCTGCTTTGGCTTTTCAGCTTGATATCCGTTATGTTATGTCAGCTGTTACATTACGCTTAAGACAATAGACCCCAGCTGGCTGAGGTCAGATGTAAAAACAAGGACCTAACAAAGCCCTGGGCACTCCAGTTATATTGAAATTGAGATACACACTGAATGTAGTACTTAATGACAAACTACTTCCCAGACTTTTTGGACAAGACATAAAGGAAACACCTGTCACAGCAAGTGTTACATGCTAATCCTGATAAATTTAAAAATCCTTCTCTGTGCTCAATTCTGCTATCTGTCCATGTTTTCAACAGAATTAAGCTTTCCTCTCCTTACCTCCAGAAGAGAAAATATTTTCCTCCCATTTGCTTATTATATAGTAAAATTATACATCTGAAATCTACACAAACACTCTCAGATACTCTGCACAACACAAAATTTATTGTTGTGAATATAACTGCAACCAGACATAAAACTTATATATCTGGCAGATTTCTTCTAGAAGAAACAAAATATGAATTTCAGAGTTCTAAACTGAGAAGGTTTAGAATAATTCTGGATTTTTAAATTAACATCCTCCCACAATGTGTTTTCTTTTAGCTCATACAGACATATTTCTAGCTTCTATGAATTAATATAAATTCAATCAGATTGGGGACCTCTATATTAGCAGATGCCACATTCAGATATAGACCCAGTATTGCTTCTATAGCAAGACTCTCTCTTGAAAATTTAATATTCTTATTTGTTAGATTTTTATTCCCCATCAACAACTCAGATACCTCTAACAAAAGTTTTGTTGTAACCTCGAACTTTTTAAAAGAATGAAATTCCTCACAGAATTCAAAAAACATTTTCAATAATTAGCAACAGAAAATGCAGCCTTTTAAATGAATATCGCAATCTGTACAATTTATTGCTGAGGTGGGAATCACGTAGTATATAGGCTGCATGCAGCCCAGGTAGTGGGGGACTTAGTGTGGCCCTTGTCCCCCGGCAGGCCTCCAGACTTTCCTAAATCCCCAAACTACCAAAAACACTTTTTGATTTGAAAACAAAGAGATTCCAGCATGCAACATACATACAATTGCACATGCGCACACAGACACATGCACGCGCACACACAAACACATTTTGTCCCACAGATGCTACTTGAGTGCCCCATTCCAAAACAGCAAAAAGGCTCATCTTAAAAGTGGTGAGAAGTTACTTTCTACCCCTTGAAGTTCCAGTAGACTGCTGGACACACAAATAGCCTGCTGAGTGTCCGGAGGAGCCAAAAACAGGCCTCCAATATTCAGGATGTTCTCATCCCTGATACAAAGGACAAAAGTTCCTCTTCCCTTATCATCCTGCCGAACGTGTACCACCAACTGTTCTTCTAGCTGAATAATGGAAAAGATTTTCTTTTCTTTTTCCACCAACAGATAATCTCCACCCATTCAGCTTAGTTTGCCAACAATGGCATTAGCACTGGTGGTAGATTTTTTGGGAGGTCCAGGAGTCTGCAGATGCTCCATTACAGTCATTACAGTGAGATTATCCATGTCATATCATACAGGCCATGAAGCCACCAGCAGATGGCAACAACCATTTGTCACCATCAGTCTGCGCTGGATTGCAATCTGTCATGTTAAAAGGTTTTCCCCAGAGCCACTCAAACGGGGACAGTCTTATATACAATTAGACTGATTTATTTATTCACTTCATATCCTTTACTTCCCTTTTAATACAAAAACTCAAGGAGGAGGTCATTATGAAGAGGAAGGTGATCTACTTATGCAATATGCTTTTATTACTTTCATTAAAATCAAATATTTTTACTGACGTATCTATTATTAATCTTAAATAGTATTATTCCTTTTATTTTGTTTTAATTCTGCACCCTATCTCCCAGTGACTCAGGGCAGCCTACACTTACCTCCTGTCATTTCATCCTCATAGCAATCCTGTGAAATAGACTAGGCTGAGAGATTGTCATCAAGTAAACCTCACGGCTGACAACCAAGGAGTTGAACCTGTCTTGGGACTATTCTGACACTCTATCCACTACACCAAAAAGGCTGTCACATATATGTCTCCTTTTTCCACAAAGCTTTAATTGCACAATATTAGTCTGATTTCCACAGTGAAGAACTTAAAGGGAAATACAGTTACGAGGAAGTTTTGAAAGAACTAACTGAGCACTGCAGGGGGCATATAAACACTCTGGATAGAGGTACTGTCTGCCACCTTACTTTTTTCTCTGTCTTTTTCTCAGCCCTACCAAAGCACTATAAAATTCAGGAACTCTTCTTACACATGCTATAAGATTATACAATAATTATGTTTTATGAATTTACTCTTGAGCTTTCCTTTCTTCATAGCTTCTTTGCTATCTTTTAAAAATTATATTTCTGATTGCTTGATTTTTTTTAAAAAAAATACAATTGTGATAAACATTTGCTGTGTAGCTATTTAAATTTAATGTAAATTGCATTTGCTTCACAATACAGTTCAACACTGCCCCCTAAAGACTGTGGGCATTAAAACTCCAATCTCTGTGCCTACTTGTAACTTAAATACCATGTGCACACACAAAGTACCTGTGGAGTGGCTTTTAAGAAAACATTCTTAAATGCTTCAGTTGTAATTTTGCTACTACACAGACTCCCACCACCCAGCTTGTCTCGTATTACTTATTCTTTCTTGTTTTCAAAATTCTGTCCTCATTTCATACTCCCCTTCTAGAACAGTATCTTCTGAAAACCATCTATCTGTCTGTCATCCATCCATCTATCTATCTATCTGCACATGTTGCATTTACTACTCCAATTTTTTCTTTTTAGAAATTCATGCAGCACACAGGATCCTGTACACATTTAAGCTTAAACAGAGATAAAAAGCACATGTAAACATGGTACATACTTTGCATGTTATCTGCACATTTTGTACTCAGGTGTTCAAATTACCTAGATACATTAGGATCATAGGAACAAGCCCTAATCATTAAATTCTTTTGATTAAAATAATCCCTTACCTATCATTTACCATTACTGTTGTTCACACAACTAATGTTCACAGAGTTGAGCTTCATTTTGTTGTTTAGTGTGTGCTGGGTGAGAAAGTGCTTGCAAGTCAGAATGTGTCTGAGTAGGAGGAAAGGCATAATAGACAAACAGGGTGCCTCTGTAATAGGAGTGGGATGGTATGATGGGGAAATGATGTCACTAGAGTGGTATGGGACTTCAAAGTCTTTCAGTAATCCCCCTTTCCAATCCTCTTCCAACCCAGGGATTTCTAATGGTCTGGAATACTCAATCCTTTGGCTGTGGGTGAGGGTCACTACTGGCAAATACCAGACCAGTTTGTAATACGCATACATGATGACACAGCCTGATCTGGTACAGATGTAGGAGCAAACCTATCATGCATTAATGAGACTGGGTTGGGTGGGTAAGTGAGCTCTGTGGTGCATTTTTAGCCCAGCTTCACCAGTTTGGGTACTCATTGTAGCAACAGGCTAGGTGAGAAGGTTGGGAAAGAGAGATTTGCTCACCAGAGGGGAGAAAAAAATTCTTCTCCAGCTCTGGGCCAAAGAGACAAAGAATGACCATAGGGCACTGCCCACCCTGCTGATTAACTGCCTTCCTAGTTGAGCTGGATGAAGAGATCTGTGTTTAGTGCTCTATGTATAATACTTTCATCCTGGGTATATGTCAGTTTTCAGGCTGAGGTTGCTTTAACAGGACCAGATGGGGACTTCCTGTACTCTGTAACAACCAAGAGGATGTCTAGATTTGTCACTGGCTTCACACATAAGGCAGGGCATATATCATCTTTTGTTCAGGGTATGTGGAGCTGAACTGAACACTGGGACACCAGTCTCCTGACTGTTATGGTTAGACCACATTCTGGTGAGGGCCGGTCTCTCCCTGGAGAAGTAGAAGGCCTGTGAAGCTGATTTCTCACTGGACTTATGGAAATACATAGATTTCTGATTTCTCTGGGGAATTTTACAGTAGCCAGAACCAGCAAGTCTGCTGGGGCCCCTCTCATGATGTGGAATGACAAGGTGCAATGGGTCACTGGCACAGTCACTCCTCAGCATCCCTTCAATATTGTGAAGTTCAGATGCTCTCTTGAGTTATCAAAGAGGACCATACAGTGAGACAGGTCACAAAATGATCAGAGAACTAGTCTCATGATGATGACTGAACACATGTAAGAGTACATCACTGTCACTACTGAGTGGCACTGAAAACAGAAAAGAAGGTTTATTTTGCCACCCTCATCACATCTTTTAGCAGCCAATGTGGCAAGCTTTTCCAAATGATTCAGGGAGCTGCTTTCATCCTCTTTAGTGACTCAAGTACTGGAGCTCTTGAGAGGCTTATTGTGATGAGTTTGCAAAATATTTTGAAGATAAGACTGTTCCTCCTCATGATGACTTGAGCATCACATTTGCTAGCTGTCTAGTACATGGTCCTCTCTTATTTTGTGGGACCACCTTCAATTTTTGAAATTTGAAAATATGGTGAAGATGCTTAAATCCATGTGGCACACCATGTAGTCTATTGACACTAACACATCATAGCTTCTCTGATGATGGAGTAGCCTCAAGTACTTCAAAGAAGGCAGTGGTGCAACTGCTTCCTAAAAGACCTTTCCAGAATCAGAGATTTATACCAAGTATCACCTAGTCAAAATACCCCCTCTGGTCGAAAGATACTTCACAGTGTGATGTTACCTTGACTGCAAGCATTCTGGATGAAATAGCCCTATTCAATCACAAGGCAAAAAGAGCACCTAGCACACTAACCCTTTTTTCTCCATTTCCAGGTCCATCATTTTCCTCACATGAAGACTAAGCAAGTGAGCTTTCACTACCTGTGGATGCTCTCCATGGAAATGGGAACTCATGGTAGCAGTAGCTCTTGTGTTCACTCTCATTGTTCTCCATAAGATGAGGGTGATGGAAGTGCAGATGGCAGAGGGGCACAACTAGTGTACTTCCTTCTTTGCATGTTGTTTCAACATGTTTCCTAAATAATTTGATAGGGTTATTATCCTGATCAACCTAGTGTAGCCTGAAGTCTATTTTGGAGACAGGGCTGGTGCTGGCCATCCCAATAGATGAGATACTTCAGGACCAACCCTCAACTAGTCAACTTTTTAAAACCTCTTCTCAACTTCTCAGTGTTTTTTGACAACACTGATCTCTTTCAGTTAGAAATCAGAGTCACCATTTAACTGTTATTTAACTCTTACTTCGGGGCTGTTTCCAGAAAAAAAGATGTGGTACTTCTGCCACAACCCCCTGGTAGTTGAACTGTGGGGTGCTGCAGGGCACTACAGCAGCCCCCTCCCCCAATGATGTTTAACATCTATCTGAATGATGTTGGGGCACAACATCATCAGTATGTTGATGACAGTCAACTCCAGTATTCTGTATCTTTGGAATCAGAGAGAGTAAGTGCAGGACGGTTTCTGTGCTTGCACACAGTTATGGGCTAGATTGTTTTTTATTATTATAATAATCTTTATTTATATCCTGATCCCTCCCAAAAAAAAAAAAAACTGGGACTCAAGGCAGCTTACAAATTAAAACCAATGCAGTATAGCTAATACATCCAAAATATTAATATTGAAATTCAATTAATTTCTTTAGCTGTTCTAAGCAGGGCTGAACTCCCTCCAAGCAAAGGGAGCTGTAGTTTGGGGAAAGTCACTGTCAGTGGAAGATCACATGACTTCAATGGCCTGGAATGCCTATCATCAACTTCAGTAATATAGTCACAGTGCAACATCTATGCCTATTCTTAGAGAGCACTAGTCTAGCCACTGTAGTTCATGCACCACTAACTTCATGATAATACTACTATAATGCACTCTACGTGAGGCTACCTTTCTGCCTGATTCAGAAGCTGCAACAGGTGCAGAATTCAGCAGCTCAGCTGCTCTATGGGACATTCTGCTATAGATATATTACATCTGTGTTAGTATCTGCATTGGCTACCAAGTCATATTCAAAGTTACTGACATACCAGGACCTAAATAACTCAAGGACAAATATACCCCTAGGCAACCTTCTCTATAGAACCCCAATGGACCCTGAGATCCTCAGAAGAAACTCTGCAGTATCACTGAATTATTGTAATGTCATGAAAATGGGTTTTCTGTGTAGTGGGCACCTAGCGTCTAGTACACCTTAGCACATCAGGATCCAGGGAAAGAAAATGTGGAGAACTTGAGACCTTATGCAAACTAACCTATTCACACAAATTTTCTCTGGCTTGTAAAGCCGATTATGATGTTACTCTGTTTTTTAATTTTAATTTTACACTGTATTTATACATGTTTTAGCTGTGGTTTTGTAGCATTTTATAATCATTATAAGTATTATAAGCATGTTATAATCATTTAGAGATAATATTACCTTAAGTGCTATACAGTGTCATAAATAAGCAAATAAATACTTTAATTCATTTTTAATGACATAATGCAGATTAATATCAATGTTTATTATATAGATAGAGCAATATATGTTGCATCATTACTGATGTTTCCTTCCCTGGTAACTGGATGAGTGAACAAATAACATGAAAAGAGTAGAAACAATCCAAAGATTTAATCCATCCACTTCATACAATTGTCTCTATCTAAACATATTAATAGTAAACCACAAAGAAAAGTAAATCTGCAAGGACCCGGATACACTTTTTAAACCAAGATTATTAATATTTGTTCCAGTATAAGCAAGGATTAAGGCTGAAGAGAAGAAAAGTAATCCACCACATGTAATGTTGCACATACATTATATATTCCTTGCAAAAATGTATCCTTATAATTCTAGTACCAAAACTGACAACAAAACGAGATTCCTGAGAGAAAATAGCTTTTTCAGGCACACTGAATATTCCCCTGTGCATAAGAATGTTTAATCCACTTGGATCATGTGCTTGGATTTTCTTAGATCATGCTGAGATAACAACATTCTGCCGTGTCCTGGCACCATAAAAAAACTTGCTTATGAAAATAAAGGGAAAAAATATAGTTTCACAGGAGGAACACATCTGTGAATTTACTTTTTCCATTATTTAAATACTGAACTCTCAGAAACAATTTTTATACAAATAACCTTCATTCCCTTTATGAGTCATGGCCAAAACTCTCTTACACCAATATCTTAAACATGCAAAGTGTACATATACCCTAAGGCACGATGATCCAGTCATAGGTTTGGCTTCAACATTAGTTTATATTGAATAATTTCCAGCACAAGATTGAGAGCCAAAATCCTTCTAGCACCACCACCTAGTGGAACTAAGTTACTTCTACAGTCTCTTGTCAACCTCAGAAATGAATAAAAAGTTCAATAAGCCATAGTTTAAGAAGCTTCATGATTATAGAATTATAGATAAAAGTCAATCATAATTAAACATTCAAAATCTTACTGATTAAATGAGGTAAGTTCTTAATTCTCCCACTAATATAATTCATTTTTAAAAATGCTTAAATTTGGTTGTTTAGCGTCCCAGGTGTTTTCAAGAATCTTCATTAGTCTTTAGTGAGCTCAAAAAAATTGTTGTTCTTGTCAGGAGTGAAAATCTTAAATTTATTGTTTTAAACATTACAATAATAATTACTTTAAAACAGGGTTGACTAACTGCTGTGAGTTGGTGGGGGCACATTACCCCAAACTTTTTGCCCCAAGTGACCTCTAGGAGGCTTAGGGTCATATTCCTCATGTTTTGGGAGGTGAACCTTGGGCTACTTTAGTCTCGGAAGAGGCCTTGTTTTACAACAGGAAAGGACCTGGAAGGGTCAAAAACTGGGGGGGGCACTCCCCGCTATCTGTCCACTACCGGCTGTGTAGGGCATTTAGTGGCAAAAAATCCAAAGAAGTTGGATTCTGGACAGGACGTTATGGCCTCCAAAACAACTCTGTGGACTACACTTTCCTCACCCCTGCCTTAAAAGAAAGCTCAGGCAGTCTGTACAACAGAGCTTCTCCTCCATGCAAAAGCTTGTTAGTCATACATATGATAGAAACAGTACATAATATTTCAAACAAAGCTAATACCAACAGCCAACACCAAAACTTGTTTCAAATATTACATACTGCTTTCTATTATTAGTTTGGAGCATGGTTATTATGGTCTTCTGAGATATGAGTTCTGGTGCTTGAAACCCTTATCTCTCATATTGGTTGATAAGAACAGTTACACCAGTGTACGTATTTTTAGAGATGTGGCAGAAGAAGGTTTCCAGTAACTTCATGCACCATGCCCTTATGCCAGGTGTGAAACAGCAGCTTGGAAGTTCCCAGGTGCACCTCTATCCCCTCATCTACTGATCAGCTGTATGGGTACACCTAGGCACACTCCAGTTTTGTTCACACTCCTGGCAGAGAAGGGGGAGATGGAGGAGGAAAAGGAAAAGAAAGAGGAGCTTTACACCAAGGCAGAGGCTATTCCTTTTTCACTGACTACACAAAGGCATCCAGAACACACACAGGTGTGCCACAGAGCTGAACGGTGGCCAACAGGATGGAGCTTTGCCCAGGAACCATCTAGCTGCTATTGGACACCAGAGGAAGAAGCTCAGAAGGAAAGAATACCCTCCGTCTTAGCAATATATTTGTTCACTAAGTTTCTTTTTGAAGGAAGCAACAAGTAATTTTAGCAATTTTCTTCCTTCCTAAGAAAGTTCCTAATGCAATTCAGGACTTATTTCTACACAAAATTTGCAGATGGTGATTTTACATAGAAAATAGCAGTTTCTGTTTCGGAAACTGAATTTTTTCAGCAGAAAATAATACCTCCCCCTAGAAACATTATATTCTGCTCAGAAAATGCTGTTTTGTATGCAAATCACATATATGTGAAACTTACACAGAAGTGCCCAGGTAAAACAGGAAACAACCTTTTCTGTGCAGGAAATAATATTTATGTATAGAAATATTTTCTGGCAAAAAAATGCTTTTTCTTGCACAAAAACAACCACAAGTGAATTTTACACAGAATAAGTCCCAAACTGTGAGATGGGGGGAACCAGAAAATTTTTGCCTATATTTTTCAATGGCACAATATAACAGCAATGAGTGCCTGATAAGTAACCTATGAATTACTTTCTTTCCGGATTGTAATAACATGTAACAAATGACAAATAACATGTAACAAATGTTGGGTGATTAGAGTAATGAGTAACATAACCAGTTTCTCTTAAAAAGAGCATTCCAGGCTCTACCCATTATTAATGGGTATATCCTACCTTTTCCTAAATTATGCTCATAGCAAAGCAGAAAGTAAAACAATAAAACCTCAAACGAAAGGGGTAAAACACCAGTAAAATCAATGAAAATGAAAGGTATCAACAGGTAGTTGAACAAATTACAATATTTAGAGTAGCTATGAAGATAAACGTCCATCTCTTACTGTAGCCTTCCCCAGTGCACCATTCTCCAGACCTATGGACTACAACATTCATCATTTTCAGCCACCACGCTCAGAGGAAATGTTGGACATAGGTGATGGGAGTTGTGGTCTAACACATCTATAGCTCCTTGTGTGAAGGGAGGATATCCTACTGCTGGTAATGTATATGAAATACTTAGTTCAACTGTTGCCCTGGTGCTGCAGTGGTTAAATGCCGGTACTGCAGCCACAAGGTTGTGAGTTCGATCCTGCTGGGCTCCAGGCTGACTCAGCTTTCCATCCTCCTGCAAGTCGGTAAAATGAGTACCCAGCTTGTTGGGGGCAAATAGCTAAATACACTGTAAACTGTTTAGGGAGTTTGCACTGTTTAGGGAGTTTGCACTGATAAACGGTATAGAAACACACATGCTATTTCTACTGCTATTATCTCACCTTCATGCTCCCTCCATTCTTCCTGTGTCTCTCCTGCATCAAATTTTAGGTAAAACACAAGATTATGGAAGTAGAAGCCCACCTGGGACAAGATGTTCTCTTTATCCCTAAATCCCCCATGCCTTCTCTGACTCTCCCGCAGAAGGCCCCCAATCCCCTGCAATAGATTTTGAGGGCACACAGAGAGAGCCAGAGGGAGAAAGGATTCACACCCAACTTAGTCTGCTAATGGAGTCTGATGAAAGCAGTCCTGCTTACTCATCTACTCCATGTGACAGTTCAGTACCAGATATATGCGAAAATTTCAGTTTCAACAAGTGAAAATGAATGAGGAAAGCAAGCCTTGTACTAATATATAATACTGAAAGTGAAAAGACATTTTTTAAAAAATGGCACTGTTGACTATATGAACTGTGAAAGCTGACTCTCTGGAAAACAGCAGTTAAGGTTTTGCCGACATTAAATATTAATATACATACAATGAGGAATTCCCAGCAGAATAAAAGCAACTGCAGGATTAAATGCCCAAAGAATAGTCTGTCAAATGAAATATACATGCTGGTTTGCCCCAAGAAATTAAGTCAAGTAAGGCAATACCAGCAACTCCTGATGAAATGCTAGTGAGAAATAGAATAGTTGGGTAGGGCTGCTTGTACAGGCATACCTCGCTTTTCAACTTGTTTTTCAATGTTCTGCTCTTTTTTGTAAATTATGGATATGTACTGTTCTTTTGATGTGGGCCTGGGCTTCTGTCAGTTCTTCTTCTCCTGCCTTCTTCCCGTAGGGGATATGAGTGAATTACAGAGGCTCGCTTCCGTAATTCCCTCATGTTTCCTACAGGAAGAAAGCAGAAAACTGACAAAGACTGGCTTCTGCTTTCCAAACAATACCACTTTCTGACCATGCTGTAGTTCCTAACCCGTCAGGTAAGCAGGTAATGCCTGATACACAGGTAATGCCTGTATTAAGAGGCATTCCATGAACCCAAATCAGTTTATGTCAGAGAATGCAGAAGTATCTAGTGAACACATTTGTATTTGAGTGCTCTGGTGCATAACAAACAGGCAACTGTTAATACTGCTGTATTAGTAAGGGTCAGTGCATACATTTTGAAGTTTTAAATATACAAACTCCATAAATTAATGCAAAAAAAATTGAAAAGGTTAGCATACACATTATTGAAAGCCATATTTTCAAGGGAATTAAATAGTAAGCAGAAATAGGAGTGTTTTAAGATTTCAATGAAACATCATATGGATCACTTTGAAACACTGATCTGTTTTGTTCTAACTTATAGTAAGTATAAACTACCAAAAGAAAATCTGCTCATAACGAGAGCAAAAATGTACTAAACATGAACCACAGGGATTTTTTTCATATGAAAATGGAAGAATTTCCATTTTGATTGAATTAAGCAGCAGAATACCTCTCTCAGGGTCTTTCCACACTACACTGTTATAGTGCTGTTATTCCACTTTCACCATCCAATGGAATACTGGGATGTGCAGTTTAGGGAGGGGCATTTAGAATTCTCAGCCAGAGAGCTCTTTGGCCTCCGTAAACTACAAATTCCAGAGTTCCACAGGAGGTTGAAATTGGAAGAATAGCACTACAACAGTGTAGGGTGGAAAGGCCCTCAGACTGGGTGCCATTAAGACTCTTCCTAGGTATGTAGCCATGCAAGGGGATGTCCCTCAATTTTTCAGGTATTAGAGCAGGGGTGGGCAATTAGAGTTCCTAGAACTCAGAGTCTTCCCCCTTGTCTCCAGTTCTCCAGGCAAAAAAGGAGAAATCTCAGGGTGAAAGCACTGCCTCAGTGTTATATACGTATTTTTCTCACTTTTTAGACTTGACTTTTTTTATATATTTGAATGATGTACTCTATCCTCGTAATATTGTATGCTCCTTGTAATACTGCCCTTGCAGCATCACTCTGACATCACAAGGGGTTATTTCATGATCTCAGGGTTTCACCCTGAAATCTCAGGACCTGGGGTTATTCTGAGCTGGCAACCTAACAAGCAAGTGTCAGGGGATGGCGGGGGGATGGACTAGCCATCTGCAGGACCTAGGAGTCCTCCAGCTCCCTTCCTTGGCTGACACCCTCCATATCTTTTTAATTTTTTAATTTATTTTTACTAAAAATGTTTCTTGTATGCACAATAGCAGAGGTGGGAATCAGGCAACTTTACAGATGTTGGCAGACTGCATGTTCCAGCACACTTAGTTATCACAGCCAACAATGAGGAATGTTGGGAGGTGCAGTCTAACAACATCCAGAAAGTCACACAATCTCTCTAGTATTGTCCTAGAAAGTGTGGGGCAATTGTTCTAAGTTTTGGGGTCACATTGTCTGTAACAGGCCCAGGAAAGGCTTTTTTTAAATCAGGAAGGAAACCAGAACTCAAATTCAAGTTCACTTCCTGATTTTAAAAAAAAGCCCCATCTGGATGTAAAAGAGTCAGTGGTGATCAAAAACATTCCAGAACTGTTCCCCTTACTCACCAAAGGACATGGGGAGCCTTTTTAGTTGAAAAATTCAATTTGAAAAAAAAATTAATCAATCAAACACTCAATCAATCTGGAGGGAGCTAGGGAAGCTTTGTGTGGCCTGCAGGTCACACTTTGCTCATTCCTTTAGGAAAGGCATCTGTCTTAAAATAAGAGGCTCTCCACTCTGTTAAGTTTAGGCCCTTTCCACAGGCACCTCCCATCCCGGCATGGGGACAGGAGAGGAATGGGACCACAGTGACACTTCTGCAAGACATCATCATGGTCCAGTCCTTCTCCTGTTGTCAGACGACGCAATCACGGATTAAATCATTGATGGGTTTTCCCCATCAATGACCCACAATTGTGTGACTATCCTGCACTTACCTGGTCTGTGGAAGCACCAGAAGCACGATGGAGGTGCTTCCTGCCCCAGTGCAGCCTGGGAAAGTGCCTGGCTGCACTGCAGAAGGAAGAGGTATGTCACTTGCGCTTCCTTTGGCAGGGAACCAGCCGGTGGAGATGGGGAGCATTCCCATTGTGCTCTCTTCCCAGCAGAGCCACTGTTGGGATTGCCACTAGAGGACAATGATATAAGGTAGGGTGAGGAAAGGGCCATAGCCATAAAGCTGCGAGTTGGTGCTGGATGGAGTAGGAATTATATGAGAAATCATCCAGATATTTGAGGCTCCAACTACATACTATCTGACACTCAATGGGGGTTAAAATCCAAAATACCAGGTACACACCAGGCAATTCTGAAAACAGAAGAATAGAAGCCAGTACATTCATACATTCACACCACGGTAGTAACAGATTTGAGAACCAGCGTGGTATAGTGGTCTGAGTGTTGGACTAGAACACTGGGAGACCAGGGTTTGAATCCCCACTTGGCTATGGAAAACCACTGGGTGACTTTGGGCAAGCCACACTCTCAGCCTCAGAGGAAGGCGTGGGCAACCTCCCTCTGAACAAATTCTGCCAAGAAAACCATCTGATAGATTAACCTTAGGGTTGCCACAAGTCAGAAATGACTTGAAGGCACAAAGCAACAAAGTTACAAATTCATATTTTTGTATTACCTCCAAACTGAACAGAAACTAACGTATAATTGCATGACTCTTCAGTGAACAATCTTTCACAATAACAAATACTGCACAAGAAATTCCTGACCAGATTCCATGTTAGACTTTTTGGATATGTTAGCAAATCAGAAGGAATCAAACATATTATAAATATAAAAAAGATTCCTAATTTCAACTCCCAAAGAAATATACATGTAAATCAAAAACATAAATCTCAGCTTCATTTCCCAAGAAAATATACTCATGAATTATATCTACATTAAGTAAATATTCATACTCATACCATCCAAAATAATGTCCCTGTGGCGAGAGTTGCGTATTGATCGATCGTGGAAAGCACACTGAATATAAGGCAAATCAGGACTATGAGGAAGCTGTAAAGAAACAAAAACAAAACTTAAAATCACAAACACACATTTCACTGGAAAGTTATCTATTATGATTGAAAGTAAGGGCAAGATATAGATTTTTTAAAGGGCTTTCATGATAGGGAATGAAGGGAAAGGTTGCTTTGTTCTTTGGGAGGATTGCTTGGAGGGTCTCAGAAACCTAATTCAACCCCCTATGGCAGGGGTAAGAATCATGTACCTCTTCAGAAATTGGTTTCTAAGTCTCAGCATTCCTTGCTTTTGTTTACACTTGATTAGTATTGCAGTCCACCAACTTCTGGAGGGCCACATGATTCCTACCCCTGCTCTATGATTATTTTTATTATGCCACTTTATTTGTTTTATATCTCACTTTTCTCCTGACATGTGTACCAAAACAGCTTACAGTATAAGATTAAAACACAATACAGTTAAATCAATATATGGCATAAACTTTTAAAAAAATTAAACTATCATATTAAAAACTCAAAACAGTTTAATAAGCTAGAGAGCAATGTGAGTTTTTGGTAAAAATTCAAAATTTGGAAGGAATTTTTTTAAGTGTTTTCTGGAGACAAATCTACACTGATGTTCGTGGTGCTGATCCACCTTAGAAAGTGGATGTTCATGCAATATCCCTAAACTGAATAAGAAACTGCCTAAGTAAACACATTCCTGGTGTTCACTTCTACTTTTCCGTCCAACTACCAGTGCTGGGTTCATGCTCAAATTAATTTTGATGAACATTTGATGGTCAAGTATTAATCCACCACAAAACTTCTGCATGGCACTAAGCAAAGCTCCCCCCCCGCACATAGTTAATTAAGCTGCAGTAACCCAGAGGCATATGTAGATGCTACATGGTCTGAGGAGCAAGCAAGAATGTGCAGCTGTGGCCAAAGAACTGTCATGGCAGTTATGAGCCGGCACCAGTTTAATTATTGTTGTTGTTGTTGTTGTTGTTGTTGTTGTTATTATTTCTATCCCGCCTCTCCCCATGGATCGAGGCAGCGAACAACAATAATACATTAATTACATTAAAAACATGAAAAAACATACCCAAGCTATTGGCTTGCTGCTCTCAGATAGAAGTTGTTGCCGTTATTCTAGCTGCTCTGAGCATGCCAGATGCTCTTACCCAGCCTACAAGATCAAGCTACACTGATATCGAATATGCTAGAAATTTGCTAACGCTTAGATGAGAAGACTAGTGCAAATGCAGCAACTTTGTACATTATGTCCCAATTTTGTTCTTGTCTGCTTATTTGTTCAGAACAGAAGTATTACTGTAGATGCTTAAAAGAAGATATATGCTTAAACAAATACTTTTTTTCAGCTATGACATGGATTTCCTGAAAGAGCTCTAAGCAGTGAAATGTCTTTGTACTTTTTATGAAAACAAAAAGGAAGATGCACAAACAGGATACATGTGTATGCCAAGAATTAAATGAGGTCAGTACTTTAGTATACAATGGTAAGAAAAAGTTTGTGTAGCCATTAGGATTGTCACATATTTCCAATTTAAACTGGTATTAAACGTTGGTCCGTTCCTGCTTATAGAGCTGCTTCATTTCAGTGACATATGAGGCCTTCTGTAAATGAAAAGAAGGTCCTGCCACAATATTTTTTATGGTGCTTAGGTGGACGATGATGTTCTAAAAAAATGGGAGTTCTTCTTCCACAACCACTCATTGCTAAATTTGCTTGTAGGTTTAGGATCACTGTCATGTTGCACAACCTACTGTCAGTTCAGCTTCAATTCTCAGATAAATTGACTTTCTGTCGTAGAATCCACTAAAGAATTCATAGCTGAATCAATACTTTACATACACATGCACACACACACACACACTTCGTATATAAATTGGGATGTAATTCTTCACAAACTTTCTTCTAAAGCAACAATCAGTAATTTCAGCAGTATTCTTCCCATTGCAAGAAAGCCTTTGAAAAACCACAGAGATCTTAATTGTTATTCACAATTGGGACTTATCTATACAAAAGTTTTACGTGGTTGTTTGTGCAGAAACAGCATTTTCTGCATAGGAAATAATATTTCAATGTACAAATATTAATTCCTGCACAGAAAAATATTGGTTTTTTTGAACAAAACAATGACATGAGAATTTTGTGCAGAAAGAGCCCTGAACTAGGAAGATTCTCATCAGTTCAGGATTCTTCTTGTCAAGGTTTCTTGTCATTTTTCAAACCATTTTTTGGATATTTTTTAATATTCTTTTCATCCCTAGATACAAACCATCTACTTTTTGAGTAGCAAAGTGAGTCTGTACCCTCCCATTTGCACTGCCATGCCTGAGGCAATGTCCAAACACACAGGGCACTATGACTGGACACAGACCAGTTTTAGAGCCACAGGTAGCTGATACTTACTTTTGAGCCAACCACTATATCTCACCACCAGATGGCACCAAATCAATACTATTTGAACTTTCTTCATCAATCAAAGGAAAAATATTTCCTTTTTTCTTTCTTTTTTTTTATAAAAAACATACTTCTTAAGCTGAGGTGTATCTCAAAACCATCTAGCCCAGCCTACAGCAATGAAGTAACCACAATAACCACTTACCACGATAACAGAATGGAACAATGCTGGAGGAGAACCTCCTTTTTCCCTAAAAGAGAGTCTTGTTTGTAACATCTTGTATGATCAACTGGTGATGAACCATTTAGCATACCCTCCAACATATCACAGATGAAAACTGGGAGAAATGTGATCAAGCAACATCAGAGTGTGGTCAACATGGCAAAAGTTATTAATGAGGAAGAACACATGAGGCTACAGCAGTTTGCTTTTGCCTGAGTCTACTGGGAAGGGCAAGAGTCCACTTTTCCTTTCTTCTCTCATCAATGATTTAATGGAGTGCAAATTACTTTTCTGCCTTCAACTCAGTTTGCAGCCATTGAAATAAGCTGAAGACAAACGGGGAAAATGGGAGGAGGAGGAGAGGAAAAAGTAGGACTTTTTAAAAGCAGTTGAAAAAGTGGGATGACAGAAGATTAATTGGGACTGTCCTTGCTAAACTTGGATAGTTGCAGGGTATGATCTAATATAAGGGGCTGGTGGGAGCCAGAACAACTTAGAGGAGGGAAAATATCCAAAAGCATCCCCACATCCACCCAGGGAGTGTAGGATGTGTTGAGACTTGAGAAATAAGTGTTGAAAAATATTTGGGGAGGGGAAGGGGGACTAGGAGTCCCGGGCAAGAGCAAAGACTGCAAAATCAGCGCTGGAGCTAAATATAACCACTCCTGATTAGCATCACCAAGATCCTCAGTTCATACCATATCACAGAATCATAGCACAGAATCTTAGGCCAAGAAGGGGCTACAAGAGCCATCTAGACCAATCCTTTGCCATGCAGGAATACACAGTTATACCCCTCCTTAAAGATGTCCCTCCAACCTCTGTTTATAGGCATCCAAAAAAGGAGAGTCTCCCATACTTCAAGGCAGGCTCTTTCACTGTTGAACAACTCTTACAGTGAATAAGTTCCTCCTAAGGTTTAAGTGCAAACTCTTATCTTGTAATTTGAATCCACTGGTGTGTGTTGTCATCTATGGAGCAGCAGAAAAACAAGCTTGCTCCATAGCTGGAAAACAGCATTGCTCCCCAACTGGAAAATAGCAAGCTCACTCACATAAATGGAAAATTCATATAAATTTATATAACACCAGGTAACTTAAATGAGCAGCAACATTAGCATTAATGATTATTGTAATTAAATAAGTCTATTGCAATACTACCTCAAGGATACGAATGTTTTCTGTTTTTGTTTTTGTTTTTTGCTTAGATGAAAGGCAGTATCCTTCACTTCTCCTGTTGCATGTGGTTTTAAAATCTTCTTCATAAACCGAAACACATAATAACATATAGTTTCTTTAACCAGACAAATGCAATATCAATAGTCAGGTTAGCCAATTGTTCTCATTGTAGTTTGTATTTCATTTTTGCCTTTTTTAAAAATTCATTCTGCATACTGCTCTGTGATTTGACAATTAAGAACAGCATACAAACATTTTAAAATGTACAAAGAGGATATAGAAGGGAACTGTCCAAAATACACATATTCTCAGAAACTGCTACCATAAGACTCAGGACAGCTAAGGCACATGTAAGACATAAGCACATGATTATTTTGTGTATCTCTTGCATGTACATTCAGTTGTATATAATGGTGACATTCCGGTAGGGCAAAGCTTCTATAGCTTTCAGAATTCCTGCTTTCAACTTTCAATAGTTGAATAGCGCTTTGTTTCCATCTCTGCAAAGTGCTGATGAGTCATGACAACTTGATTATGCTAAATGTTGTTCGTTCTAATCCCACCAAGTTTGCTGTTAGCATTTGTGCAACCACAAGATACTGTGTCACTGACAGATCCATAGCTTGCAATACTGAACTATGAACTCAGTATACTAGCAACGCACTGGTCCCACCCCCACCCCGCTTCGCCATCTAGCCAGAGGGTACTAGGACACATGCACATTCTTATACATGACAACTCAACAGGATCAATGAAGCACTTCGCCCCAAGATCAAACACCTTGCATTTCCCAAGCAAAGAGTTTTCAAATTTGTTGATGTTCCTAGGTAACCTCTGTTAAAAGGAACACTTTGCCTTAGCTACATGCTACATATTTAGCACAGTGTGTAGTTTAGCCCTCAGCCATCCTGGCAAAGTTACCCTGCAAAGAATTCAAGCAGCCACAGAATATGAATCATCGTTCCTATGTCACATACAGAAAACAAAAGATGAGCCATAAGAGAAATTTACAGATATTCTATCACAGTACAAATAGCCCCAATAAAAGGATAAGACATTTGATATATTCTTTTGTTTAGTCCTGCATCACAGAGGAACTGCGTGTGTACTGTAAACGTACCCAGCATGTGTTTGGACCTCTTTATTTAATTTCAGAAGCATAGCCCAAATCTGAAATGGTAATCAGATCTGTACAATGTGATAAAGGTGAAAAGCCACATGGTGACATGGACTGTTTAGAATGAGGGGGGATGCTAATATTACAGCAGAATCACAGATATATTGTCATTATACAGGCAGAATGGTTACCATATCTAATGCATGCTCACCCTAGGAAGTGAGGGAAGGAAATATGCAACTGGTAAATAAAAAAAAATTGTCTTTAAATAATGGACAAGCTCGACTGTATCTCTGGAAACAATGCCATAGCCCATGAAACAGAGACTGTGCCAGAGACATCCCCAGTCCAGTGTACACAGAGACAGTGCTGAGACCATGTACCCAGCCCACATTCCTGGCTCATCACACACACACTGCTCACAAAACAACTCCACAATTCCCTTATGCCATCAGCCTCAGGGATAGAGCCAGAAAAGAGCCCTGTTCCTGACAGTTTGGTGCATCCCTAAAATCTGGAATTTGAATGCCCTTATGCTCTTCACAAGAACCTTTTTCATGAGCATAACAACACATACAGAGAGGAGGAAGATGAAGGCATGCAGCATAGCACCCACATAGACCCTGGGTAGAATGCCTGCCAATCCAACTCACAACCCTCCTTGAACAAAGGTTATACACCCACTCAGGAAGGAAAAGCTTCTTCAGACAGGCAGAAGACAGGACGCGCAACAAAGGAAGCCACAGAAGATGTAACAATGACAGCAGCATCTTCCAGTGCCATCTGAATGGAATATTTTTACTAAGCAGAAGTTGGGAGTTCAAACCCTACTGGGAGGAAGGGCAAATTGGGTTACCAAAAAGAGAGAGAGAAGGTGGGGAGAGAGGAAAAATGAGGAACTCCCGGGTCAAATGCACCCTACAAGTTCTACAGAGCAGTTCCCTAACTACTCAGCTACAACAGCAGATATTTTTCACCATGGAAACAGCAAGTGAGAAGTGAATCTAAGCTTTGTAGAACAGCTCATGTTTTGTATGCAAGTAATCTTGAATTTTAATTCACAGTACAACCTCATACTGGGAGAGTTTGGTAAGAATCCTTCATATACAGGCATACTTGAACAAACCAGGAGGAATGTAGCCTGACCCTAAGGTGGAACAACCAGATCTGGCTCATCACTCCCCTGCCACCTAATCAATACACTATTTTGGCTGATAGGGCACGCCCATCCAGGAGCAATCCAGTAGAACTCACTGCTCTTCCCCTACAATTTATATCTCCTTCCCTCCCCCTCCTCACTGCTAACTCTCACTCCTGCTACTAACCATCCTGTACACCTTGGCAGTAACACCCATTCCATTAGTGTACTGAGAAAGGTCTGTTCCAGATGGCACAGAAAACCTGCCTAGACTTGGCCTTTTCCACAGGACACCATCATCCCGCGTTGGGGACCGGAGAAGGATGGGACCCAAGCAATGCTTATGTATGACGTTGTCTGTGTCCCCTTGTTCTTCCATCCCCAGGTGGCATGATTGTGCCACAAATCATTGATGGGTTTTACCTGTCAATGACTGGCAATCGCACAGCCCTCTCGCTGTTTACATGTGGAAATATAGAGGTTTTGCCATCACCATGAGCTCACAGCCACTGAAAAACCATTGTTGATAATAAAGGAAAGGGTCATCTTTTCCTCCCTCCCACTAAAGCCAACAGGAACTAAATTCTTTGTGTCAGATCTGGGAGTGCTGTAAAAATGTCTTATTTATAGGGACATGGCCGTCAATTGCACGGATATAGAACACTCCCACCACCACCCAATCCTCCCTCTGGTTTAGCCATGCTTAAGGTGTATCTTTACCTGTGAAATGGCTCTGTCAGCAACCTGTACTGCCAGCTCATCTCTCACACTGGGAGTGTATCTTGCACTCTGTTCATGTTGTGTTGTTCTGTCTCATGGACACTCCAGAGTATTTTCTCAGTTGTCTAGTTTGCTTGCAGTTATATACACTTTATTTACAATTAATGATCATCTTCAAAAAATATTTGCCTCTGTGTTTCCTCCCTTACATAGCCAGTTCCTTCTTCCCATTTTGTTTACCTATACCCCACCTTTCTGTAGTTCCCTATCCTAACCTGACTTTCCGGAGTCCATCCACCAAGATATAATAATCTTGCCAAATGCTATAGTCCTTCACTTGGCAGTTATTCAATAAAGGATTCTGTCTGTAATGTTATACCGGGGAAAGGATTATCATATTGGCGATCTAGGGTTTCAGTGGATATTCCACATTTTCCCTCAAAAACGAAATACTTCTTTATGAATGCTAAATTGGAATGACCAATAAATAAAACACTACCACCTATAGGGGGATGATTCATACAAAGTGAGAAGGGGGAAACATTCAGTTGATAAAGAATTTCCTGTAATTTTAAAAGATATAGGGAGTGGTATGTGGGTAAGCAATCTGCGACTGTTGTACTAGTAGAACAGGTTTTCCAGAAACAACACAATGCAGCTGATTTCAGGGCTCCAGCGTGCATTATTATACAATTATTTAAAAACAACTAAGGTCAAAAGTGTTTCCTTATTTGAATGCTTGACAAATGTCTAAACATCTTGGTGGCTATTAGTAAATAGGTGTTCATAATGTCAAAAGTATAGCTGTGATGTAAGTACAGCATTCCTCAGATCTTTCTGTGCACACAAGGGTTTTACCAAAACTGGAACACTAGGCAGAAGCTGTAATCCACAGGTTATAATTCTTGTACCATCCCCAAGTTACACGTATTTCTGGATTTATAGCCAATAACCATTTGGACATCACACAAATCAAGAAAATGAGTGTCCTGCACTGCAAATAGCATGCTACTTCAGCCTCTCCAAGCCAAACAATTAATTTGAGGCTGATGTTGTTTAAAAGTTGGGAGAGGTGAAGAAGAGAGATAGATGCACTTCTCCAGACTACCTTCCCCATGTAATAGATGAAAGAACACCAAAATCACACTTTAAAAAAAATTGCAGATTTTGGGGGTTTTAAGGGATAGGTGGAGGTTTCAGGAGCCACAAATGTAGAGACCTAGAGTGGCCTGCAGCCCATAAGTTTACTTTCCCCACCCATGGGCCTAAGCAATCAGGCTATCCCAGGCAGAGATGAAAGTCAGGGATATATGTGGCCAGGCAACATCAGAGCGTGCTTAAGATGAGAAAGGTTATTAATGAGGAAGAACACAGAAGCTAGGAGAGGCTGCAGCTGTTTGCTTTTGCTTGAGCCTACTGGAAAGGACAAGTTTTCATTCCTGCCTTTCCTATTGCTGATTGTACTGAGTGCCAATTATTTTTGCACTTTGAACTGAATTTGTAGCAATTGAAGGAAACTGAGGTGGAAAGTGGGAGAAGAAGACAGAAACAGGGACCTTTTAAAAGCAGCTGAAAAAACAGAATGACAAAGGATTGACCAGGACTGGCTCTGCCAAATTGGGGCCCTTTCCGCAGGAACCTCCCATCTCAGCATGGGGACAGGAGAGGGGTGGGACCACGACAACACTTCTTCATGATGTTGTCGCTGTCCTGTCCTTCTCCCATTGCCAGGTGGCACAATTAAATCATTGATGGGTTTTCCCTGTCAATGACCCATGATTGCATGACCATCCTGCACTTACCTGGCCTACAGAAATGCCAGAAGTACAATGGAGGAGCTTCCCGCCCCAATGCAGCCTGGGAAAATGCCCAGCTGCACTGTGGGAGGAAGAGGCGTGTCCATCACACTTCCTTTGGCCAACAGCCAGTCAGTGCGGAGGACCATTTTCACACCTGCACTCTCATCCTGGCAAACACCGTTTCCGCACTACAGTGTTAAAGTGCTGCTATTCCACTATCAACCTCCTATGGAATTCTGGGGTTTGTAGTTTAGGGAAGGGCACTTTGAATTCTCAACCAAAGAGCTCTTTGGTCTCAATAAACTACAAACCCCAGAATTCCACAGGGCGTTGAAAGTGGAATAGCAGCACTTTAACACTGTAGTGCGGAAATGGCCAAAGCTGCTGCCAGGATGATGCTCGGATGCTGCTGGAGACAGGTAAGGTGTGGAAAGGGCCTGAGACAATGGGGGATATGCCCATTCTGCTCTGTATTCAGAAGCTGCTCAGCACACGCAAAGAGCTCTGTGGACCCCTGAGTAAAGCAAAGATACGTCATGTCATACAAGTGTTTACAAATGGGGGTCAAGTGGTATTCTCCATTTCCGTAGAGAGTACAGTCTTGTTCATTCATATTGCATGCTGTGCTAGTAGTATATTGCATAGCAAAGCAGTACAACTGTGAATCAGTTACATGTTAGGCAAAAGCCTCATTTCAGAAAATTCTATTTTCATCTAATCAAATTACACACACACACACACACAGCCGTTTCCCCAAGAGTTGGACTATATACATACAACACAGCTTTAAAATGCTGGTTATAGAGTAACACTGATGAAACAGGATTTATGAAAGTGTTAGCCATTCACTGATTCTACCCATTTGGCCAGTGTGGTTTATTATAGCTTTGCTCAACATGGCGCTCTTTGGATATATTGAATAGTTCGCATGACATGCCACAGGACTCAGGCAAGCTGGGCTGATGAGAACTTTAGTCCAACACAACTGGATGGCAGCAGGATGAGAAACAGCAGTTTCTTATGCCTATTTCTTCTGATAAGTTTTAACTGTAAACTTAAAATAAGACTTTGCATAGCACAAAGCTCCCATTAGGTACAGATAGCAATGTAGTCTTCTAAATGCAGGTTGGACAATGAAAGAACATTCAAACTTGATTATTTCTTGAAAAAATGAAACAACTAAATACAAATATGAGGAGGAACAATGTTGCACAGAGCTGCAGACAAGTTACAAGAGTTTACTATACATACAACAATCAGTTTCAGCCTACGCTTAAGTTTGAAATAACCCCCCTAGAAACATCTGACTAGAGGAAATGTGCACCTGTGTACACAAACTTTTTTTAAAACACCTTGAACAGTAACAAATGGAATGCAATTATAGTGGAGGAGATCTCCATAAAAGAAAGGACAAAGTTAACAAGGGAACCAAAAGAGAAAAATGTTGTTACTGTTTCAAGGAAGTGGTACAAAATCTACATACATTTTTGCAGAATCTTTGAATGAAGGAAGGGAGGAGAGGAGGAGTTGGTGCTTAACCCTTTTCTCTCTTAAAATTACCCTGTCATTTTACCTTTCCTCCCAAAAGTACAAATGATACTGCTTCCTCCGATCTTTTCCTTTGCACGAAGAAAACCAGCTTAGGGTGGCAGCAGATGGTGGTGGAAAAGATTTTGAGAGAGAGGAAGACAATCTGGCAGGCAAAGTTTCATATGAAATAATGTATATCCCACTTTTTGGTTCTTAAGGAGTGAGCCATGTTTTGATTATTATTAATACTACTGCATTGAGAAGAAAGCCTGTTACTGTTTTCTTCCCACATACTCACTCACATTCTTGGGATTTCCCCCTTTTTGTTTGCTCAGCAACCCAGTGAGGAAGGTGAGGCTAAGAGATCATGGCAAGGCCAAGTTCACCTAGTTAGCTTCCAGCTGCATCCCATAATGTGAGGATGAGGGCACCTTAAACACGAACAATTTTTTTAAAAAAGTGGTAAAAGAGTAAAATGACAGAGAACAGAAAATACAATAGGATTTGCACTGACTGAATTTTCCTACCTCTCCTTCTAAAACCATGGACAAAATCTGAGATCTAGGGACGGACCCTGGTGAGGTCATTAGGCATTAAGTATCAACCACAGTTGCTCCTAGCTCAGTCATTCAATTACACACAAATACACACAGAGATAGAAAGAAAAAGTGATTTCGAGAAAGAGAGGGAGAAAGAGTTTTGAGAGAGAGAGAGAGAGAAAACATACTTCCTTGTTGGAAAGTAAGACAGAAAGCGTAGCTAAAGGGGTTGTTCCCAGAGCAAGGCGAAACGAGGGAATTATTCCTTCCTAGAGAGATGGAACATTTAACTTCAACTGCTTCCTTCTCAGAAGGTGGAAAGCAGACAGACGGATGAGTCAGGGTGCTACTAATGACTGGAGGGGAGGAAGAAACTAAGTACCATAAATGTATAGACCCCCGCCCCAGGGATTCTTGAAAGTTGCAGCAACAAATCAATCAAGACTTGCAATTTTTAGCAAGCTTCTACTCTGCTAGCTGGGCTAAAGATCTGAATACAGCCCTTTCCTCTTGCCTGAGCCAAGCACACCAAAACTGGAGAATTTGCACCCTTGCCTCCCACCTGGAGATGACTCCCAATCACTGGAAAGTCTAGGTCAGGCTCTGGGATCTGGCAACACTATGGTAAACATATGCTGAGTATATACAAGTACATTGGTTCAGTCATGGCTCAGTCAAGCTATAAGGTCCTCTGATCATACTCCAGTCAGGCTAGTCTGGGGACTTCCCAACCAAGACTGGGAAGTAGGGCTGTTTGCAACTACCCCTCACCCATCAACACCCACTATAAAGAAGACATCACTTTTCACATTCACTTGTACATGCATATATACATACACATATACACAAACACACACATACACACAGAGAGAGGGGGGAGAACTTACTGTTCTCCCTCATAAACATGTTGACTTTCAGTACAAAACTTAAGATCTACAAAAATTCAGTTTATTTTATTTACTTTTCAATCCAATTTATCTCCAAACTCTTTGCCAAGCATGAGACTCAAGATGGTATACAGTTAAGTAAAACATATACAGTTAAAACACGAAATAGAGTCATAGAGTCACAGAACCATAGAGTTGGAAGAGACCACAGGAGCCATCCAGTCCAACCCCCTGCCATGCAGGAACTGCCATGTGAGATCTAGATATAGGTAACAGAAGTATATAAGTAGTATGATATAGAATATGCTGAATAAGTATATGATTGTAACAGAATTGGAGAGAAATAACAATGTAAGCTTGTTTTTGTTGAAATTTCCTTTTTTCATTGTTACGTGTATCACATGGTGTTTTTCTTTTTTTGTTCTGTTTTTTTCTTCATAATCAATAAAAAAAATTAAAAAAAGGAACTGCCATGCAGGAAATGAGTATATGTATTTAAAAATTTAAAATACAATTCAACAATGCACAAACAATACACAAACAAAAGACAATGTAGCACTCACACGGCTGAAAGCACCTTTCAGAGCAAGTGATGTCAGTTAACAAATGCCCAAGTAAATAAGGTGGCCTCTGCCTGAGCTGACACCTTATTATGAATCTCGCTGCTCCCCTAGCAGATATTTCCACAACTGGTTTTCACCATCCCATTGTTGTTACAGGAAACTTCAAAATCTCACACTAAAAGATTTGAGTACGGGTATACCTCAGAGCCAAAGTAGTGTAGTGGTTTGAGCATTGGACTACGACTCTGGGAGATTAGAATTCAAATCTGTGCTCAGCCACAGAAGGCCACTGGGTGGGTGACCATGGGCTAGTCACACTCTCACAGCCTCAGGGAAAGGCAAAAGCAAACCACTCTGGACAAACCTTGCCAACAACCAGGTCAAGTAAGCCTTGTAGACATAAACAAAAATGTCTGGAACCTTCCTGAAACATTTGACAGCTTCTCCCAAAGGGCATGCTGGAATAAATAAATATTTATTTCACTTTGCTTTTGTGAGGATTTCCATTTTAGTGGCCAAATTTATAAATTTAGGCTTTTTAAAAATATGCTAGCAGTACATGGAAAGACTATTCTCCACTCTTCTTTTGTTGATGCCTGCTCAGTAAGGGATTCTGGAGGTTCTTGGCTCCTGAAGGCATCCACACGTGGATGTAATATGATCGGCTAGAGAAGAATGGTGCTCTTTCCCAGCTCAAGCTTTATTGCATTGTTTACTGCAGACACACTACTGCAACCTGACACTGAAAGTCTGTGTTTCTCCAGCCATCCTTCACTATCCTCTCACAATGCTGATGCTGCTAAAAAAACCCTACAGCTAGACAGAAAATAAGGAGGGGAAGGAAGGGGCTAGAAAGGCATAAAATGACTTTGTAAAAGGGAGCTTCTTTGTCAGAAGCTTTGTTAACTAAAGTATGCTTGTAAGTGTTAAGGGGTGAAAATGATCCACTTCCTCTTCTGCATTCTGTCACAGTAAAGTTCTCAAATACCTAAGCCTAAATCCAATTGCTAGTCCTGGTTAGAGCAAACCCACTGAATCAGTGAGATCTCAGTGTGTCAACTTATTCGAAAGCTGATTCAGTGGACATATTCTAGCTGGGACCAGCAATTGGATTTCACCCTTAACATCTACCAATTTAAACAAAGCTCCTTGGCCTTACATTTCTTATGAGTGAATTTTTTCCAATTTTATTCAGATCTTAGTGTATTTTATAGAAATGTGACACTTGATGCTCCTGTAAAGTAAATTACAAAGAAACAGAAAGACACCTAAGACATCTACAACCACTATAAAGCAAAAAGCTTTTACTTATTTATTTCCATATATATATTCTGTACATATCTTATTTGGTTCTTCACAAGGCCAGAATGAGGTAAAGGAACTTTTGAAACTGTACCCTCACACCGAAAAGAGTCATGCATTTTCTCCTCTGAACAGACTTGATGAAGACACCTATAATAACTTAAGCCATTTAAGATGTCTGTGGATGATCCCGGCATTGCCAACCTGCCCTGGGAAATCAAACGGTCATGTGCATGCTATCAGCAAAAGCAAGATGTCAGTTTCAGTCTCAGTTCAAAGTCCTGGAGATTAAGCTGCTACTTCAGAGTGTATATTTAGATAGTGTTGGTAGAATGTATTGAAATGATCTTCCAACCTATCAAGAACATCCATCTGAGCAGCACATGTTCCTGATGTAAACTAATTATGCTTTAAGATACATGTTTTCCAAGCTATTCTTGGAAGATCTGAAAAGATGCAAAATGTCTCCATAAAGCTTTTAAAGGTATAGCATATAGAGACTTAATTTTATGATGGCCAGCAAACTGTGGCGATGCCTACATAAGGAATCCCGTGGCATCTTTTAATCTAAATTTCCTCATATAAAGATGAATTGATAGCACAAAGAGCTTGTCTAGGACCATTAGCAGTTTCTCAACTAAATTTTTGCAGTCAAAGAACTGTAGACTAGGTAGGAAACCCAAGGGAATTCAGTTTTCATGTGGGCATTTAACATATCTAAAGGGCTGACCGTATAGTCCACTATACCAGGGCAAGTGCTGATGTTACATACCAACAATGTTTTCCTTCATCAGCAGCAATGTTAGAAATACAGTATCTTCAGAATTAAGTTGTGATACAGAAACAGCTGTGACCAACCCCTCAAACCCCTCAAACTGCACTCCTTATAACCCTCTTACCACTTCAAACATGAAGCTGATTGCCAATGACATCCATACATTGGTCACACAAGAGAGGCACCAATAAAAGTACAGTGGTAGCCAAATAATGTCATGATGCTGTATCCATGTTATTTTAATCCATGTTACTTTAAATATACAATGCCCAATGCAATGTATGCAAATAGACTTGTTTACAGTGCAGATTAATGCAACACTGTTACCTTCTTATAGCTACAAATTCCACACCCATGTGACAAAAATAGTGGTTTCAGACTACTGGCAGTATATAAATGAGAACAAACTACTCTTTCGTTAAAAAACTGCAAGGCACATACCAGTATTGTTCCAATCACACTGTCTAAGCACTTCCACAGACCATTATTTAGGAAGCACATATGTAGGACAAGTGTGAATGAGAAGGGTTGTTTCTGCTTTAGGAGCAATGCCACAGTAATCCACCAGTCCTTATAATTTGAGCCAGAGCACCTTTTGCTCTCTGCTACCCGAAACGTTTTAGTGGCACCATCCCAAGCACCAAGGACTTTAACAAATATCATTTCTTCATATGGGACGCTACCCTTGCAACACTCAAGATCCTAGGAGAGGAAGGAAGGCACATATAGACAAAAGCCAAGAAAAATCGGTGGTGAAGAAAGAATCTTGCTTTGCAATGCAAAGAAAAGTTTCTAGTCTGGACAAATGCATATTTTGAACAGAGTATTATTTACAGATTTTAGTGATTTCCTCAATTTTGACCAAGGACTCAGTCAAGCCATTGGAAAGAGAGACATATGATCAGAGAACAACCTTTTCCTTTGTTAATTCACCTTTAGTTTTACAAGCAAAGGTTGTGTTCTCCTTTTTATCCTGGGAAAAGATTGGCAGCAACTTTGGAAAATCACACAGCCAGCCATTTCCAGAACAACAAAATAAATGATAAGGTGTAGCTGACAATATGACATGGTAATAAGGCACTATATTAAATTTCTCTTCTACAAAAAAGAAAAAAAAAAAGCCTCAGTATTGTCCAGCCTGAGATGATCACTGTAATACCTAGTTGCAAATACAGCAATTTGAACATCAGTAATCACAGAGGAACTATGAGCTACACTCCATTATGTTACATTCATCTTGCATCTTCCTGTTCTGTTATATGAGTCCTACACTGGTATACATAATTAAGCCAATGTAAGTAGCTTGCCCCTTACTACTGGGAGAAAATAGCCAATTGCATTTGTCAAGTATTACCAGCTGTCTCTAATGACCTATTTCATAACTTATGTATGCTGTACAGCAAGCTGACTATTTTTAGGATCTAGTTCTACAGAGGAGCCAAGAGAGACCTAAAGTTACAGTTCATCAATTAAATGTTCAGACACTGGAACTATGCTTCCCCACACTGCCAATTACAGTAGAAACATGTTATAGTCAAACCAAGTTATTCTGGAACCAAAACAGGAAAACCAAGCCTCACAAATGTCAAATTTACACACTCTAAAACCTTGTTCTAGTGCTCTTTGCTCTTATAGACAGTAATAGGAGAGAAGGGAACAGTTCTGTCCAAATTACCCATGTTATCCTCCCTCCTGTTACCCAGGTATATATAACACAACAGCTTCCATGTAACCTGGAAACCTCTGCAATCAGGCTTCCAATTTGGGTGGAAGCCTCCATGAGTACTGCTGTACCCAAAAAGGCTCCCTTACTGCAGACTTTCACACTGTATGTGTTGTTACCAAGCAGAGTGGCTCCTTGGCACAAGTAAAGTTCCACACCCAGCTCTCGTGTTATTCTACACAGCAGCCACAATGCTGAATACGGCTTAAGAAGGTTCAGAGGCTGCTGCCAGGGCTCATGCTATCCTATTTTATCTCATGGCAGGAGTAAGCCTTGCATTTTAATTCACGTACTGTCCCATGTCACTAACCACTTAATGAGGGATGCTTGATTCTCAAGTCCTTGAAAGAAAAATCAGCTTAAAAAGAGGAGCTCAAGTTGCAAATCGTTTTTGGATTTTCATTTGGAACATGAGACTTTGAGATCATTACAACGCTTTCTAGTAATATTTTTTTAAATAAATGCTCTTATACTGTATTTATAATATCAGTGAAATATTGCAGTAAGTAAAAGAATAAATGTCTTTTCCAAATGGCAGAACAAGGTGGGATACAGCTTCTGGCACCACACCACTATACGTCCTAACTCTATTTTGAGTAAAAGTGCTATGCTAAAACAGAAGTTTTAGCCAATTAAAATCAAGCGCAAAACAGCAAACACTCCTGCAAGTTGAAATATTACAGTTTGTGGCATGCTATTATTCCTCCATAGTAGGGTGTGGACAGCACAAGAGTCAATGAAATTATGCAGTTGCAAGGGTTCAAAATCCTTTGGGGACCAACTGCCAAGAGCCAGCATTGTTATCTTGACTCACTATCTTGGCTCAGTCAGAACCTGATGAAATCTGGTTTCCAAATTGTTCCAGTCAAGTATCAGATACCTGAAATAAAACTGCTTCCTTGAGCCCTTATGAGAGGGACGTAGTGTCTTGATTTGACTAGACACCAATCCTTGGACTTGTACTGTGGGGAGCTGCATTTAGAATTCCCAGCCAAAGAGTGCATAGGATGCAGCCATGGCAGTTAAAGTGGCATCACAGTGCTATAAATATATAGTGTGAAATGACCAAAGATTCAGACAGGGTAGAAAGGCATTATACCACTTCCCCATGCCAGATCCTGTGCAATTTGACAAAGTTCTCCATGTTATTTCCTAGGTGAATATGTAGAAAATTATAGGAGACTCTCTAAGCCTATTCACCCATGCCTTACCTGCATTCCTAGGGCACTTATAGTGCCTACCTAAACAAAGTTGCTTTAAGATCTTACAAATCTTGAAATTCTCACAAACTGAGAAGTATTGTTAAGCAAGTATATGTTGCAGGAGCATTCACCTAATTTAAGGTTTTGGGCTCCTTTCACTAGTAATTCCACTTCAGATGGTACCCAAAGTTTTCTTCTAGCATATGCTTACTTGTAAGTAAGTCCTATCATATTTAATAGGGCCCACCTCCAACTAAGGGTCTTTCCACACTACACTGTTACAGTGTTATTATTCCACATTCATCATCCTGTGGAATTCTGGGGTTTGCAGTTTACTGAGGCCAAAGAGCTTTCTGACTGAGAATTCCAAATGCCCCTTCCTAAACTGCAAACCCCAGGATTCCATAGGAGGTTGAAAGTGGAACAATAATGCTATAACAGTGTAGTGCAGAAACGGCCTAAGAGTGCACAGCATATTACACTTTGCCACTGAAGTGAACATACGCATTGCTGCATTGTTTCAGCTCCTGCTGATACGGAGCTTAAGTGTGGGAACCTAAAGTCCAAAAACTGAAGTTTTCCCCATCTCTGTTTAAGACTGAAGAAGCTGTTTCTAGATTTGTGTTTGTTGCTCACAACACTGATCCAGAGTACTTCAGATCAGAATTAGGAATGTATCATTATTTGCTAATGAAACCACAACTATTTTGAGCACTGTAGTTTCTGAGATGTGAGCAGCCAACAATTACCTACACCCCCAGGGTAAATCAGCAGGTACAGGTATTCCTCAAGTATTCTATTTATTTATTCTTATTGGAGTGATTAAGAATGTTCATTAGAAAGTTATTTGAATAATCCTTATGATTTCAACGAGTGTGACTATATGCTCTGTACTCACTCCATTTTTAAACTAGAAAAAAACAAAAACAAACCTCTTTTCTGCTCAACAAACAAATGAAGTTAAGAACACCTTTCTGTAAAGCAGGCATTATGAATCAGATGTGGAACAGCAGCAGCAACGAATTACACCAAAGCAGCTCACTCCTGATTTGGAGACTTACTGTGGCCACTGGCCACAGTTTACACTAGGTCCAGTTGCTGAATAAGAACATCTATCGTTCCATTATGTCACTAGACTCTCGCCATCCCTGCACAGTTCTTCCCTCTCAGCATGCAATCTTTTCTTCCACTTCTTGTCCCTTCTTCCACACTAAAATATACATGTGTGTTACACACACACACACACACACACACACACCACAGAAGAGGTGTGAGAAGAAAAGAAAGAAAACTTGCCTGGTGACAGGGGTAAAACTTCATATTCTGCAGTAATAATCAATGTAAGCCTCATATGCTCCAATATTAAAGTATGATGTGGGGTTTGAGAGATTATGGTGATTTGGACTCAGTCCCCATTGTCATCCTTCAGGTGTACAGAACCAGGATTCCAAAAGAAAGGTAGCCAGTAATAGCATGTTACATGCTGAGTTTGGGACAACTTGAGTTCAAATTCCAACTCTGAGATATTTGTAAGGTAGCTTTTTGACAAAACATACCCTTCCAGGCTCTGGCCATTTCCATTTCCACCAGCCGGCCCCTCCCGAAACTGCAACCCCAGGATTCCAGAGGATGTTGAAAGTGGAATCATTGCGCTATAACAGGCTAGTGCGGAAATGGCCTCTCTCTTAGTTTTGGGTAAAACAGTCAATCTTTACAAGACTGTTGCAGAATGAGTCACTAGAATAATCATTAATTATATTGTTAGAAGAAACATAGACAGTTACACAGTGGAAGGCTGTTTTATCCTAAGACAAATCTTTACCTGGAAGCCCAAACAAATTTCTTATTTCTGCTAATGTTTCTTATTTCTGCTTTGCTGCTGGCCACACCCTCCTGCCTGGCCTTAAAAGAGGCTGGGGAAGAACTCAGAGGGGCTTTGCTGCTGGCCACACCCTCCTGCCTGGCCTTTAAAAGAGGCTGGAAAAGAACTCAGAGGGGCTTTGCTGCTGGTCACACCCTCCTGCCTGGCCTTTAAAAGAGGCTGGAGAAGAACTCAAGAGGGGCTTTGCTGCTGGCCACACCCTCCTGCCTGGCCTTAAAAGAGGCTGGGGAAGAACTCAGAGGGGCTTTTCTGCTGGCCACACCCTCCTGCCTGGCCTTATAATTAGGAGAGGGAGGGAGGAAGGGAGGGTAGGATTGGGGGTGTGTGGGCAGGCAGGGGGTATTTTTTGTGATGGGGGCGGCTGGATGTAATGGAAGAACAACGGGGAGCGACAATAAGTACTGTGCTGGGCAAAGGGAGATATGGTGATAGCAGGGCAAAATGCCGTTACAGGGGAAGGAGAGATAGATGCTTAATACCTATCTCACCTTCCGTTCGCCCTGCTACCCCAAGGTGTCTGGAGAGCGAACCAAACCACCCACAGAACCTTTCCTTGCTCCTGTGCAATGTCAGGTCAATGAAAAAGAAAACTCATATCATCCATGACCTTTTAAAGGATGAAGACGCTGACCTGGCATGCTTTACAGAGACCTGGCTGGAAGACGATAGTGCCACAACCTGGGTCCAGGCCTTGCCAGCCGGATACTCTGTCAGTGAGCAGGTAAGGGGAAGTGGGCGGGGGGGCGGAGTAGCCTTGGTTTACAAAGACAATCTTATGCTGACCAGGATACCTGTCCGGAAAACAGACCACTTCGAGTGTATCTACCTGAGCCTGAAGGCAAGGGATAGTCTAGGAATTCTGTTAGTGTACCGACCACCCCGCTGCCTAACAGACTCCCTGGCCGAGCTGACAGAGCTGGTGTCGGAGTTGGTGTTGGAATCACCCAGACTTTTGGTTCTGGGCGACTTCAATGTCCCATTTGAGACCAGTTTAACAGGTGCAGCTCGGGAGTTCGTAGCATCCATGACAAACATGGGCCTATCCCAATTAGCCTCTGGGCCAACACATTGTGCAGGTCATACCCTTGATGCGGTCTTTAGTACGGAACGGGCACAGCCATGGGTGGAGATAACAAATACTACCACCTTGTCATGGACAGATCATTTCCTGGTCAGGGTTAGACTAATGGTTGCTATCCGCCCCTGCAGGGGTGGTGGACCTATTAGAATGGTCCGCCCTCGAAGGTTAATGGAACCTATTGGATTCCAGAAAGCCCTCGAGGGTCTTATGGTTGGTATCGCCGGTGATCCTGTCGAAGCCCTGGTTAATACCTGGAATTGTGATCTTACCAGGGCTATCGACACGATTGCTCCCAAGCGTCCTTTCCAGCCTGCTGCAAACCGTAATCCTTGGTATACAGTAGAACTTAGGAACGTGAAGCAGGCTGGACAACGACTAGAGCGCAATTGGCGGAAATCTCGACTCTTATCTGACAGGACACGCTATAGAGAATTTCTTCATTCCTATGGAGTGGCAATAAATGCAGCGAAGAAGACCTTCTTCTCTGCACGTATTGCGTCTGCGATTTCTCGTCCAGCAGAGCTGTTTAGGGTGGTAAGGGATCTGACTCAGATACCCACTCCCCTGAACTCGTTGTTAGAACCTAACGTAGCTTGCTGTGACGCCTTGAATAATCATTTCGCAGATAAAATTCTCAGATAAGAGCTGATTTGGATGCCGGTGTTATACCAGAGGTCACAAATGGAGCGTCCAGCAACCCCGTGAACAAGATTATACTGGATCAGTTCCAGTCAGTGAGTACCGAGGACGTAGACAAGCTCCTTGGAAAGGTAAGAAGGACAACTTGCCCTCTTGATCCCTGCCCTTCATGGCTGGTCGTCCAGGGAGGAGTTGCAATTAAGACGTACTTAAGACATATTATTAATGCATCCTTCAGGGAGGGCAATTTTCCAGCTTGTTTAAAAGAAGCGATTATACGGCCGCTTCTAAAAAAGCCCTCCCTAGATCCCCTGGATATGAATAATTACAGACCAGTCTCCCATCTTCCATTTTTAAGCAAGGTGATCGAGAGGGCTGTTGCCCTTCAGCTCCAAGCTGTCTTGGATGAAACAGATTATCTAGATCCATTTCAAACTGGCTTCAGGGCAGGATATGGAGTTGAGACTGCCATGGTCGCCTTAGTGGATGATCTACGCCTAGGTATCGACAGGGGAAGTGTGACCCTGCTGGTACTCCTGGACCTCTCAGCGGCTTTCGATACCATAGACCACGGTATCCTTCTGGAACGCCTGAGAGGGCTGGGGATCGGAGGCACTGCACTTAAGTGGTTCCGGTCCTATCTCTCAGGTAGATACCAGATGGTGATGCTTGGGGACAGCTGCTCCTCGAAAAAGGAGCTTAAATCTGGCGTCCCTTAGGGCGCCGTCCTGTCCCCAATGCTATTTAACATCTACATGAAACCGCTGGGAGAGATCATCAGGAGGCATGGAGCAAGGTGCTATCAATATGCTGATGACACCCAGATATATCTCTCCATGCCTCGGATAACAGCATCAACTAAGGATGGCATCTCACCTCTAAATGAATGCCTTGAGGCAGTAATGGACTGGATGAGGAAAAACAGACTGAAGCTGAATCCAGATAAGACGGAGGTACTTGCTGTTAGGGGCCCCAGCCCAGGTATAGAGGTTTGTCAACCAGTTCTAGACGGGGTCACACTTCCCCTGAAAGACTGTGTCCGCAGCTTGGGAGTGCTCCTGGACTCGCCGCTTCAGATGACAGCTCAAATTGATGCGGCAGCCAGGAGTGCCTGCTATCAGCTTCGGCTGATACGCCAGCTGCGCCCCTTCCTGGACTTGGAACACCTAAAAACAGTGGTACATGCGCTGGTAACTTCACGGCTTGACTTCTGTAATGCGCTCTACATAGGGCTACCCATGTGCTTAGTCCGGAAACTTCAATTAATTCAGAATATGGCAGCCAGGTTGGTCACCGGAACATCTAAAAGTGACCACATAACACCAATTCTGAAGTCGTTACACTGGCTGCCTATTCGTTTCCGGGCACAGTACAAAGTGTTGGTTTTTACCTTTAAAGCCCTTCATGGTTTGGGGCCAGCCTACCTGCGGGATCGCCTTCTCCCATACAATCCGCCCCGCACACTAAGGTCCTCTGGGAGGAATTTACTGCAGCCAATCAGAACTAGGTTGGCTGCGGTTACCCAGAGGACCTTTTCTTCTGTCGCTCCCAAGTTATGGAATGGCCTGCCGGAGGAGACCCGGCACATTACCAGTCTTGACTGCTTTAAAAAAGCAGTCAAGACCGTTCTCTTCCGACAGGCCTTCCCAGATTAGTGTTCCACCGCCTCTCATCATTGTCTTCTGTGTTAATCTTGTTTTTAATTTGTTTTAATTAACTAATATGTTTTAGGGGGATAGAAGGGTTGGAGGGTGGGGAGGATAGGGTGCGTTTTAATGTTTTAATATTTTTATATATTTTTGTAATGCCGCCTCGATCCATTGGGAGAGGCGAGATAAAAATAATAATAATAATATTATTATTATTATTATTATTATTATTATTATTAATGTTGGCAATGCTTGCAAAAATGCAGTCTGATTCTCCCTAACCTTTATGCAAACTTGTTCTTGAAAACTGTACCCATTAAGCTACAACATCACAGGGCAGGATGCCAGCACTCATTCGGGAGAAAGGAAATCCTGCTATCATCACCATTTGCCTGAAACTGTCTGAGACCCTTACAGGATATAAAGTTCACAGACAATTTTACTAAGGGAATATGAGATGAGATTAAAACACTTCCTGGGCTTTGATTCAGAATGAATGTGAATATCCCTAGAATCTACATACCTTCCCATTGTGTTACAGGGCATGTGCTCCTTAGTCCTAATTTTGATGTCTCCTCTGAGAAAAACAACAAGATATTCTGTTTTTAAGGATAACAATTAGCCAAGCCCCAAGGCATGGTCAACAATACATGAATGATGCACTCCTATCCTTCTTACAACCACCTGGCATTTTATCAGAAATTCTATAGCATCTTCATTTATTATAATGCATCACAGTGAAGAAGAAAGTTCAATAAATCTAAGCAGAATACTCTTTACCAAAGAACTCCATATTTGTCTGACACTGTTTCCCTGTCTCTCCCCCCCCCCCGCCATTGTTTACAAGGAAACTTGCGCACACTGGCCAGCATCCTGTTAGTGGCAAACATAAGTACAAGTCTACACTGTGCCTGAATATGTTTTTTTTTTTTTTTTGGTCATTGTTCTCATTGTATTCTCTTCCACCCTCCACAAGAACCAAAGCCCTCTCCATCCCCAGACCTTAGACAGTTTCTGTACCCCATCTAGGTATGAGATATAGCAAGATGCTTCTCTGATCCCTGTGCTCTCCAACAGCCACGAAACTGATGTTCAGGAGGACTATTGCAGCAAAGGCATAAGTTCTGGGGTGAGATGGGGTGGACAGACAGGAAGACATAATGGAATTTTGCCTTCAGAACCCTTACACTATGCTGGACAATGTAACAACCTGGGCTCTGCCTCCATCCACACAGTCTGTGCAAGTTCCTCTTCAAATGTCTCACAAGATGTTGCTTCCAGTTGTGGAAATGACTACAATTTACATCCTTAACTGTTTTTAGTTAGGTAAGATATGTTGCAAGAGGAAGTGAAGAATGGCACAAAAAGATGAAACAATTCCATACCCACAGTATAGTGATTTATTATCCTTCAAAGAAGAGTCAACTAAACACATACATACATCTAAACACAGTAGCTTTTTTTTTGCTGCCATGGGGTATCTCTAATGCTGAGTAGATTCCTTTTGAAGCCTCACAGTAAGAACTTCAAAATACAGCTCAGAAAGCTATTACAGTCCTCCCTCCACATTTGTGGATTTCACCTTTACAACTTTTTATTCGTGAGGCATGTGTGCTTGTCTCCCGCACCATTATCCTCCTACCTTTCCCTTGCATTCGTCACCTCAGGCTTGTGAGGCTT
This sequence comes from Ctenosaura bakeri, assembly GCA_948474755.1. Lineage (NCBI taxonomy): Eukaryota > Metazoa > Chordata > Lepidosauria > Squamata > Iguanidae > Ctenosaura > Ctenosaura bakeri. The sequence goes on from CAOLHI010001207.1 coordinate 86,172, forward strand.
ATGTTTAAAATGGATGTGTGTTTTTTTCCTTTTGGGTTAGCAAAGCCCCCACTCCAGTGCTGGTGCATCCTCTCTGTCACTGGCTTTGCATTCTGCTGTGTAATGGCCACTGATTGGTTAGGTGCTCTCTTTGATCCTAGCTCTCCCCTCTGGGAGGAATTTCCTTTCTCAAGATGGTGACTGGAAGTAGCTAGGATGCCAGACTCAGCACTCCACTCTTCTCCACCTGAGGGGAAAGTACCAGGAGCAACCTTGATTTCTGCTGCTCCAGAGACTAAGAGATGGAGCAATGGATTCAAACTACAGGAAAAGAGATTTCACCTAAACATCAGGAAGAACTTCCTGACAGTCAGAGCCCTTCGACAGTGGAATATGCTGCCTTGGAGTGTGGTGGAGTCACCTTCTTTGGAAGTTTTTAAGCAGAGGCTGGATGGCCATTTGCTGGGAGTGATCTGAGTGTTTGTTCCTGCATGGAAGGGGGTTGGACTCGATGGCCATTGTGGTCTCTTCCAACTCCATGTTTCTATGATTATATGATTGTTTTTCTTCTTTCCCCAGGGGAGTGTCGAGAATGGGAGGGAGAATCTCCAGAAGGGAATGGGAGGTGGATTGTGTGTGTGTGTGGGGGGGCGTATTTGCAGGTTTTCCAGTTTCACAAGGGTTTCTGCACCCAGAACCCTCATGAATGCGGAGGGGCCACTGTAATCTGAAATGTTACATTTCTGGAGTACAGCTCCTCAAATCCACAGTAATATTCGCCAATAGTGGTTGGTGGGTTCTAGAAGCTGTAGTCCAAAACAATAACCTCCCTAACCTATGTTGTAACCATGATTTTATTCCTAACACCATTTTTGCATAAAATTTTTCTTGCACCAACCCCTGAATTTAGTAGCAATACTCATTATAAAATACATTATCAAGTTTTGCTTTTGTTTTGCATTTCAAATTCCACTGAAATATTTCCTTTTCAGATGAGAAATCATTCCTTTATATAGATTAGGCTCACACCTGCTTTCTTAGCAAACATATTCAAAGCAGGATGCCAGAGACTAAAGCTTTAATGCTATACCCTCCTACCCTGGAAGATATCCCATTAAGTTCAATGGGACACACGTAGATATAATACTGCAGTTTAACGAATCTAAAATACTGATGTCTCCCTTCATCTTCAATTGATGTATAGTAGTGCTAACAAAATATATATATTGTCAAGATCATGGTTTCATGCACATTGCACCAAGATCCCATCTAAAATCTTGTCCTACTTTTCAATTTTGTTGATTCAGTATTATAGTTATCATGATGTTTTCTGAAGCAATCTGAAGCCAAAGAAAATTCAGAATACTAAACAGAAAAGGGAAGTTGCAATGAAGTCATTTTTATTTAAAATATATCTAGAATTTTATATTTCTAACTATTTTTCACTCATGTGTGCAATCTCAGGCATAACAAAAGAGAGGAATCACACACACATCCTCCTGACTACCAGCCACCTCCTTCTGACTGCTGACTTATGAGAATTATGATAATCATTAAAATAGGAAGGAAACAAACACAATGTCTGTAGGACACTACATACAAACATGAGCTCAAGTTTACCACAATTTTTCACACTGATACAACCTTTCATACATTATCATTGTGAATGAACTGGCAGAGGAAAAAGCTAACAACTTTAAGACAATTTTATTAGGTCATCCTAATATTTCACATGTAATATACAATCATTAATGCAAGGAACCACCCTCTGACAAGATTCAGAGGTTACTTTTAAAATAAAAGCTCTCTAAGGCTATTTCCGCACTAGTCTGTTATAGCGCTATGATTCCACTTTCAACATCCTGTGGAATCCTGGGGTTTGCAGTTTCGGGAGGGGCCAGCCAACTTCTCCCAAAACTTCAAGTCCCAGGATTCCGTAGGATGTTGAAAGTGGAATCATAGCGCTATAACAGGCTAGTGCGGAAATGGCCTAAGAAAAGCAGGCCCTGCCAGCGTGCATTAAATTATTCACTTCCCTGGTTAATATTAGGCTGAGGTTTAATTTCTTCGACAGACAGAATGTCTCATGGTAGCTGTCACTTTCCTTCTCCTGTTCCCTAAGCTTAGTGGTAGCTAGCAGCTACCATGCAGTGGGCAATGAATCCATTCCTGGTTCTTGGTAGATTTAAAAGGGACATAGAAGATGTAACCTAAGTGCTCCTTTAAAGCCTGTATTAAAACCTGAAATGGACTCATGGTCCTACTGACATGGTTCACTGGTGGTGTCCATGTCAGTGGGGAAATCAATCAGCCTATATTTTAGTCCAAGTTTTAAAGTTTAAAGGAACCGCCCAAGCTACTCTGTGTTATCTCCAAAATCAATTCAGCACCTGTAATGGATTGCCCACCCCATGGAAAAGGAAGCCACCAGCTTCTCCCGCCCACCACACACAAACAAAAACCCATCTCCAGGGTTTTCCACCACACAGTCTAACTTGTTTTCCTCTGATTCATCTAGAACTGACTGAGGCACTCTTCTCCATTGAAACTTCAGAGGTTGCTGTCCCCTTCCTTTGTGCCCCACACTAAAAATGGCCCCATCTGGACAGACTAGAAAATCCAGGAAGTCTTTGTTTTCATTGCTGCTTTTTCCAATAATTTTTATTTTGGGGGGCGGGGGTAACATGAAGTATTCCTGGGGAACTCTGAACACTTACAAGGACTTTTTATTCTGACACTCCACATCAGTTTACACTATACCACCATTTCCTGAAATGAACTGTACCTCTCCATGGCAGTGTGTTTTTGTTATCCTGAAGCTAGCTAAGATGGCTGTCACCAAGAAACATAGCAACTGTTCCTAAGTCTCATTGGAACCTGGTGAAAGGCAATTTCTGAAACATTGCCTGAGTGAAAGAACACAAGAAAGGGTGGAGTGGGGGAAACCTGGGAAACTTCAAGAAAGAGTTTGGACGCAAAAGCGTGAATGTGCAGGTAAAAATCGAAACAAAAAGAACTGGAACATCTTGATACTTCCAGAGACGTTTTTTCCTGCCTGGATAACCTTTTTTTTTTTTCCTGCCTGGATGTCAAGCTTCAGCTATCATTGCCTAGCTGGCAATATATATTAGACCTTCTCACAGGCACTGCCATCTTTGGTCTGTTCACTTTTCACAGAGAATCGCACCATGTCATCAGCAGTCCTTCATATCAGAATATTAGCTGAGTCATCTTCTTGTGCTTTTTCTTCAGACCTGCTTTGTGGCAATTTGCAACACTTCTTTCAAGTCCTGTATCTTTAAAATAAACACATCTGTTTGCCAAGTTCCCAGCTCACTTTATTTCTTCATTTAGCCTGGTGGATTAGTGATGAATAGCCTCTGCTTTTTGTTTCTGTTCCTATGGACAGTCTAATTTCTAATATGTTTCTTTGTTTGTTTGAACAAGACATATGAGTAGGTACGGAACATTAATGCAAAACGTATCATTTAAAGAACACTTTGTGACAATAAAAATTTTTCAAAAACTGCAGCCACCAAATAAGTTACAGATAGGAGAGAGGGAAACATAAAACCAGAGCACATTATTCATAAATGTTGTTAAGTCAGTTTTATAATGTCAGCTGAAGCTGTCAATCCTGCCTCTCCCAGCTAGTTTCCTTCAACACACTCTCCTCCATTTTGACCTATTCCTTTGCCATGTGGAGAAAGAGCACAAAAATGCCAACAACTGGTTGAACTAAAAGGAACCACCACAGCATCCTCCAGTTTCAGCCCCCCACCCCAAAGTGGGAGCAGATGAGATAAGACATAACATTTCCATTGTGTCATCTATCTCATCCCCAAGGTCATCTTCCTATTTAATCACCACCATCCAGATTTCTGCATGGTAACTGTTGTTGCTGCTGCTGCTGCTGCTGCTGTTGTGCGCCTTTAAGTCATTTTTGACTTATGGCAACCCTAAACCAAACCTAACTGGTTTTCTGGGGCTAAGAGTGTGTGACACTCACCCAGTAGGTTTCCATGGACGAGCAGGGAATCAAACCTTGGTCTCAAGTATCATAACCCAATGTTCAAACCACTACGCCACACTGAGTCTTTGTATATCCCCTCCAAACTAGCTGAATGAGCAACCAGATGGCAAATAAAATTCACTGTGAGTACATGTAAATTGATGTACACTTTTATGTGTGTGCACATCAGTTTACACATACAGTACTTACAATGAACTTTACTTGCTATCTGGCTGCTCATTCAGCCAGTTTGGAGAGACCTTTTAGATCTCCTCTCATTCGTTTAGGTTGTCACCATCCTCAATAACTGGGAGCAATCTACCAAACATGATCACCTCACTGCCCAGTTTCATATTTGCCAGTTGCATTGTGACTTCTTTTGCCATTGTGATCAAACGGGGAAAATCACAAGGGAAGAGGATTGGTTTAATGGCTGATGGTGTCACAATGACAGTCCCTTTTCGCACATTACCTTTTTGTGCTGCTGGGTTGGGGTTCTCATGTGAGAAGCCTTGGGAGGAACGCTCTCGTGTCCCTGCTACTTCGGCTCTGCAGCGGCTTCCTCGTTGCGCGAGCGCCCCGCCTCTTCCATTCGCAGTGCAGCCTGGGACCTTGCAGACTGCACTGAGGAGAGGACACATGACCGGCCCAGCTCCCAAGGCACCGTACGCCAGGTAAGTGTGCATCGGGCACGGGAGCATTGTGCGACTGCGCACCATTTTTGGCTTCAAGCTGAAAATGATGAGATGCGTGCCCACTCTGCGTCAAGCCCTTGAGCATCGCATAAATGTGAGTGCATCATGCAGACTGCACCTCACATTTACGCCACGCTCAAGGGGCCCTCTCACTTCCAAAATGCTGTGCGAAAAGGGCCAAATTTAAGTCTGTATTTAGACATGCTTTTTGCTTCAGCAACAATACTTTCCTTCTGGACAACACTCCAGTTGTTGTAAGCAATGTATAAAAGTTAAGGAAGAATTGCTTACATTTCTAAATAAAGACATGAAATGTCTCTTTGGATGGAGAAGGTAGACTATCCATGCCAGTTTAGAAATCCTATTATTCCATGCATTGTAGGAACTGTTTACAATGAGTTTAGATCTTTGAACTGTTGATCTTTGTCGATAGCTTTACTTCTGGTATTATTATATATTTCTGGTGGTTTTATTTTGGTTTTTATCCAATTTTTGTTTTGTTTTGTTTTGAATCAGATCTTGTTGCTGTTTGTCTTTTATGGTTTTTAATTTTTATATCATCCAAAGAAGGTACAGCTCTGAGTTTGTAAGACCTGAGCAAGGCAGTTATGACCAGAGAACTTGGAGATCTCTCATTTATAGGGTTGCCACAGGTCACGATTGACTCAATGGCAGATAAGAACAACAACCACCAAAGAACTTGAGTTGTCAAACAATTTTAAAAAATGTCTAAGTTACTGTATAGTTTTCATCCATATAACTGCGAGCTGCCACCTGAAATCTTTGACAAAATCAAAGCAGACTGATCCAAAGTGCCTCACCAGGCTGCTCACCAATTATGTAGATGCCATTTCAAAGACCTTCTACATGGCACGTGGTGTTCAAAAAAATCTATAGATGACATTGCACTAAAATTGTTTTGAACAATCAAGTTGGGACCAATCACTATCAATGAAAATGTTATCAAGATATATGATCAGGTAAAGAAAAAGAAAGAGAGAGAGAGAGAGAAAGAAAGAAAGATTTGACCATCTAAATTTATCATTTTAAATGTGGCAAATGAGTGGTTTGCCTGCACCTCTTCAAAGTTAGGCTGTTTAAATTCACTGAAGTCAATGGCAGTAAAGAAATCCCATTGTATCCACGATTAGAGCTAAAATCAGACATAATAAGTGGGGGTGGGGAATCTATGAATGGAAACCTCCAGGCAAGCACTACAAACTTGCCAGCTTTTTTTTTTTTTGCTAATTGTATGCATCCCAGTTTTCATTATTTCTACAGAGTAACTTTTCTGACATAAAGCTAATTCTCAGCCTAAGTAATCCTATTCTTGTGAATAGCTGTATGTTTCTTTAGATCAGTACTGTGACTTGAGTAGCCCTCTAGATATTCTTGGACTGCCCCAGCCAGCATAGCCATTGCTGAGAGATAATGAAACTGGCTGTTCAAAAACATCTACAGGGCTGCATGATTTCACCCATCCACCCTGCTCTAGAGTATAGTTAGTTTCATTTCACAAACATCCTGGATGAAAAAGAGGGTATAGTATTTGCACAGCAAATTCACTTGTCGAAAAAAATTCTCTGTCTGCCACACACCCATGAAAAAGGTATTTGAAATTAAACCTGCAGCCTAGATTAGATGTATACAGAATCTTTAAAATCAATTTAAAATGATTTAGTTGTCATCTCTCTCTCTCTCTCTCTCTCTCTCTCTCTCTCAATCTCTCTCTAAGCAGAGAGCTGTGATACTTGTTATCTTCTTGGCAGAACCTATAGTTTATGCAACTACACTGCTTGTAGATCTTGGATAGGAAACTGTAACCACAGCTCCTGTTCTGTCAACAAAACAAACCCCACTCTTTTTCTGTTTCTTTCAAACGCAGGTTGGATTTGTAATAAGAAAATTTGTTTTTTTTAGTTGTTTAAAACCAGAGCTCAGTCTTAAGCAGAGCTCACCAGGACTTAGCTGCTAATCTATTTCAGTGCCATATTCTACCACAGGCAAAAGAAGTAACTATGAAAGAGAAAGGATTTCTGCAAGACTAAACCATACCTTTCTGTCAATGCTCAGTAATAACAACCAGTCTGGGATAAGCAGTATAAGCCAGGTTTCAGCTCTGGCATCCCTCACTTTAGAAATCACATCTGTACAACAAAAAGAAGTATGTTTAAAGTTTAAAATAAGCAAAATAGAGAGGCCTATCCATCATTATATACTATATACACTGCATGCTGCATTACATTCAAGATATATGCAAGAGTGAAATGACTAACATCCAGCCTTACTAAGACTGCTGTTGTGAGGATAAAAATGAGGAAGGAAAACTATGTACTTTGCTTTGAACTTTTGGTAGCAATGACAGAACATAGATGTAGGCATGTAAAAAGGTTTAATAACCAGTGGCGTAATTTTCGGAAAAAAACCATTCTGGTTCAAAATTGATCACATGGATAAAATATGAATTTTACATGGCAATGATGTACCTATTTTTAAATATTGCAATTCCCTGACCAATCATATTTATTACAAAAACAGAGAGCAGTGGCTGGCCCTTAAGAAACTGAGGCTAACCAGTAACATGTAGCTATGTCTAGTTTCTTTCTCACTTAATGATATCTTTACAATGTTTAATGTTGGTTGGAGAGCCAGTATGGTGTAGGGATTTGGATGTTGAACTAGGGCACTTGGAGACCAAGATTCAAATCCCTGCTTGGCCATGGAAACCCACTGAGTGACCCTGGCTGAGTCACATTCTCTCAGCCTCAGAGGAGGGCAAGGGAAACCCCCGTCTGAACAAATTCTGCCAAGAAAACCTTGTGATAGGTTCACCTTAGGTCATCATAAGTCAGAAATGACTTTAAGACACACAGCAGCAACAACAACAACAACAATCCAACAACAGACTCCTTGCTAGCAGCAACATACCTTTTGACCATAAACTAAAGATGGAAGGCTATTTAAAGCTTTAACTGTAAATAAGTGTCATTGGTGGATTTGCTTATGTATAAATATGTCTATGAGTGCACTGAAGGACTCTGTACACAAAGCTAAATGAATGTTCAAAGGATCCGATGAACATCAGTTTCCTTTCTTTAAAATAAAAAAGTCTAAATTCTGCCAGATAAACAGAGAAGGGGAGAGAGAGAGACCCTGTAAAAGCAATGACCTTGTTCAGGAATGAAGAGGGATAGATATGGATTGAGATGAAGAAAAAGAACTACGTAGACTTCAGCATTTCTCTAACACATTAAATACGTTCTTCGGTTGCAACATATTTGACAGACAGCATATGCCAAGTAACCAAAATTAAACTGCTGTCTTCTCCCTTATCAGAGTTCTGTAAAGAATGCCAAAGTTATAAGAAGCTAGACAAAACACAACATTTAATAAGCAAGCAAGCCATCAGATATCTGAAATCCTCACACTGGCTGCTACAATCTAATTTGCATGTCTGCAGACTCCTCTTCCACAGTTCTATCTCAAAACTGTGATCATAATGCCTCCACATCAAATCAGTGTTTTGTTTTTTACTCTATCCTTCCAATTTTTTGCAACATCTTCCCTATATGAAGATCTTGAAAGCATACATATTTTTGTTGGCCTTATGAAAATATTCTACAGTACTTGAAATGGATTTTTGAATTTTTCTTATGACAAACATGGTCAACTTTGGGTTTTTTCCCACCTCCTGGTTGCTTGTTTATCCTTGCAGCAATAAACATTCAGGATTCAACCATTAAAGCTCAATGAAGAAGCAAAAAAAAAAAAAAAATCTGGTATAAGTTGTGAGAAAAAAGATCCCGAAGTAGCAATCCATGACTGAACTCTTTCTTTTTTTCCCCTTTTGCACAACTTCATATCCATACCCACAGTTTGGGATCCAAGCACATGAGCTGATTTTTTTGTGTGAGCTTGGGAATCACACAAACTTCCCTTAAATCCCCCCCATTTTTTTTCTGACTGATTTTGTCATGCAAACATACTATGATAGCCATTCTGAATCCTTTCCACAAAAGAATGTGACATTTTAAAGCATTTAATGAACTGTCTTTTAATTGTGTGTGGTAATGTTTAGCTGGCTATCAGATTAGGCTAGGTATCAAATCAAGCTCTTAAGAACAAATACACATATTCCATCTATCCAAATACATCACTGCAAATTCCACATACTGCATCAAAGTCTTCTGCACTTATTACTATTAAGAGGTCAATCCGTCCTCTTGGTTCTGGTCTAATTCCATCCCTATCATCAAAATTACCTACGTTACTGACCATTCCCTTCTTCAAACGCTTCCTAATTGTCAAGAATGGGAGAAGAACATGATATTGCATTCTCTGAGCCCAGTGTAAACTGACATAAACTCTCATCCAGCAACAGGCACAGACCCAACAAAAGCCTTGTGAACCTCTGCTGTTGCAGAAGCAATGCTGAGATTAAACAGAGGAAAACCTAATCAGTGCATGGATGGGAGACCACTGCATGCTGCAAGATGTAAGTGTGGCAAGTAATAACAAAGTAACAATAAAGGCCAGTTTAAGATGAAAGACCCCACAAATATAAGCAGAATTATTGTATAATTAACATTTAGAATGAGGCACACAGTGGGCTGTGAGCTGGCAGCAGTCTTCTGCAATGTCTGTGCTTGAGGCTATAGTTTTTACATTTTCCTTTCTAAAGAATCCTCTAAACACTGTGAAACACAAACACTCTGATATTTTTTTAAAAAAATATTATTTTTGTGTACGTTCTAGTACAAATATCCAGGCTATTCAGCAAATGCCCTTAAATGGCTACTCACCCCTTGTCTTAAAGAATCACTGAGGAATTTGAAAGGAACACGAAGCCTAAGGACAGACACAGCACATTCTTCATACCAGGAAGTTACCAGATAATTATATCTCACTTGAGGTCGCGGTAAGGCACAAGTGATATAATTGTTAATCCAGCAAAAGGGAGAGGCAGCTTTTACACAAAAGCAGCTCAGTTCAATGAAACTGAACATTTGCCATCAATTTGGTTGTTTTTTTTAAGTTAAAGCAATCTGTTTGTTTGTTTGTTTGTTTGTTTTCTTTCTTTCTAATGCCAGTAGTCCTGTCCTTCCTCAAGTACACACTGCCATGAACAAATGAAATCAGAGATGCGTGGAATGTGATATTTTATTTCAGTGAAATTTGGGGTGTCAGATATCCACTGAAACTCTGCAGAGTGTTTTGTATAAACAGAGAGGCATGCTGGACCAAATGAAAGGACTACTTAGTCCAGCACCCTGTTTTCCACAGTGGCCAGACTGGAAGCTTCCAAGGAAGCCCACCAAAAGATACAAGGCAAACAGATACCTTCTTTCTGCATAATTGTTTCCTAATAACTGGTAACTCAGAGGCTTACTGCATGTCATTTTTTGTTTATTATTATCATTATTTTATTTTAATACTATTTTATTTATTTATATACCCTTTTTCCCAGCCCTGGGACTTGATTTGTTTATTTAAAGTATTTATAAGTGACTTTTCTGCCTGTCAGAGCAATGTAGAGTTTACTTCAATAACGTTAAAATTTATTTTAAATAAAATTAAAAATTTTAAATTTAAATTTTAAATTTAAATTTTAAAAATTAAAACAAAAAACAGAAAGAAAACGGTCTTTAAGGCAGACCAAAATAATATTAAAAGCTGTGACCTGTGGCCACTGATAGCCCTAGCCTTCAAATTTGAAAGCTATTAGAACCATTGGTTCTTACCATGCCTTGTGTACATGTGTCCCCTCCCCATCTCAAAATAGCTTTGCTCCCCTCATTTGATTGCCCAATGGTTATACTTCCAGCTGGGAGTTCCTTCTGCTTCTGAGAAAGTCCAGAGAATCTTCTTCACTGACATGGGGTTTCAAACCTCCTACAATGATAGTTCTATAGACTAACTACAGGTAATATTTTTCTTTACAATTTTTTTTTTTTTTGTTCTTTACAACTTTTGTACACCAATGTCTCATCTTGTGTAGGATTAGCTTTGATTATACTCTAATTCACATACCACTTTTCTGCAAAAGAGATTGATCAAAAGAAGCCTACAACTTTAAAAAAAACAATCTATATGTAACCAACAGCATAGGTTTTATGCAAATAACTGCATCTGATCTGCGAAGCACATGCAACAATTTGAGTTTTAACTTCCAATAATTCATCCCCAATAAAAAATAAACTAGATATAGCTGGACATAAAGAGAACCCACTGCAGTTTTGAACAACAACTGGTGCAGTGGAGCAGACAGACAAGTGTCAGACTACCACTGGAAAATCCTCCCTCCCTTGGCCACAAAGCTAGTTGTCTCTCAGCCTAGTTTGAGTACCAAAGGGGAAAACCATGTATGCAACCTTGGGTGTTTTATAGGAAAACTGTGGTAAAAATGTAATAGACAAACAAATCACAATATCAGCATAGGAAATGATGAACTGTAAGATTACAAAATACAGCTTAAAGGATCAAGAATCATTATATATCTTTACATCAAGGGTGGACAACTCACATGGTCTGAGGAAGTACATTCCCCACTACAAGACCTCAGAAGATCTCATTATCTGTTGCACTTCACCCACCCACCCCTTTTTTTAAACTAAAAATGACCCTCAGGGGAAATGGTGGACAATTTCATCCCAGGCTATTTTAGGCCAGAAAAGGCCTCTTTCAAACCAGGCAATACAACAGAAGCAGTTGATTTCCCAGTTTTAAAAAAGGTTTCTGTTGGACTTAAAAAAACTTCAGTCTGGGGAAACATGGTAAAACTATCACACACACTGCCTATGGGCATAAGAGATATTTCTACTTCAAGGGCTGTCAAAACTTTAAAAACTGTCCTATAAAGCTTCATGTGGGTCTATTGGTTACATTTTGCTCATTCCTGATAAAGATGCTTTTTATGCTACCATTGAAGGGAAGCTTTGCTAAAGTTGCTTACCAACATAAATAATGTAAAACCATTTTTAAAATACAAAACACCAAAAACACAACCCAATTATAAAACTAAAAACAGCACCAGCTGAAAATCCAGGCTATATCTTTAGTAAAGTATATATTCAAACAATGTGGTAGCCCCTCCCTTACCATGACCCTCCACACGTGTGAATGAAGGGTCACATGAAGTGTCATATCCCATTTGCAGCAGGCGCACACCCACATTGTTGCAGGCATGTGCATGTCACATCCATTGACTATAATGAGACACAACACTTCGTGTTTCTTGTTTTATATAGGGGTTCCTAGAAGAGAACCCCCACATACACAGAGGGAAAATTGTAGTTTTCAAGGTCTGTGTAAAATCAAACAAAGATGGTGCCATACCTATGCCATTTACAAAAGAGTTGCAGAGATATGGGGCTACCACTGAAAAGGCCTTGTCTGTACTGCTCATCTGTCTAATGAACTTTGATGGCCAGACTGAAGCAGAGTCCTTGGAACTAATCTTAAGGCAAGCACAGGTTCATATGGATACACAGATGAAGTGGTCCCTTTAGATAACATAGTTTCATACCACAGAGGGCTTTAGAGATCAACATCACCATGCAGCCAGTGTAATTAGGATAGGATTGGTCTGATATGTTCTCAGTGCACGGCTCCCACAACATTAAAATAGCTATGCTCTGTATCAGCTCAAGTATCCAAATCATCTTTAAAATCAATACCATAAAAAGTGTTTCAGCAGCATAGTGTGGATATAATCAGAACAAGTGTAAGGTCTGTTTTCTCCTGACATGACTGTTGTTGTTGTGTGCCTTTGTTTCCAACTTACAATGACCCTAAGATGAATCTATCATGGGGTTTTCTTGGCAAGATTTGTTCAAGAGGGTTTGCCTTTGCCTTCCTCTGAGGCTGAGAGAGTATGACTTGCCCAAGGTCACTCAGTGGGCTTCCATGGCTAAGTGGAGATTCAAACCCAAGTCTCCCGAGTCATAGTCCAACACTCAAACCACTATAGCATGCTGGTGCATGATTACATCTGGTTAACAAGCTGGCAAAAAGCACTCCTGAGTCCTAACACTTGTTCTTTTATAGATAGATCTGAGGCAAGGACATTTGCCAAACTACATCTGAATTCAGTTTCTGGAAGAGACACTGGCAGGATGAATAAATGTTTCTCCAGTTGGCTGCTTGATCTTTTGTGTCTAGCAGTATGAGTCCTCAATAAAGACTGGCAAATGTACATCTGGTTCACTCCACTCCAGAAATGAGCTCTGGAACTGCTACATACTGAAGATTTTTACAATACTGCTTTTTTTCTCCCCACACATGAATAGGTAAACTACTCTGGGTAGTTTGGATGCCTCCACCAAGCACTTGCAACAAAAGCATTTGATATTCTGATCAGAAGAAAGTGATCTATAGAAAGCACCAGTCTAACAGGGCATGAGAAGGCTATACAGTTCCCAAGTGTTACACATAATTTTTTTAAACGGTTTGTTGTTATGATAAGTAAAATGTTTATGGAACTGGCTTTGCCCTAGTTTATTTTGTTTCTGTTTTGTTTGGTAGATTTTAATGAGTGTCCAATAAAAAAAAAATCAAAAAACAATTGCTGGTTCGAATTCAGTCCTGTATTTTTCCTGTCTGGTTTACATACTTAGTTCAATGTACAGCTCCATATTTTAAATTATTTGCCTTTCAAAAATGAGCACAATGCTACTGATGTCACTCACTTTTTAAATATATCCATGCATTTATAATGCCAGTTACCATTAACGTAGCATTTCCCCATTTCCACTGAAAACACCGTTGACCAAGCATTCGTCTGTTGCTATAGCATCTAGTATGCCTAAACATCCTAAAGGCACAGGATCCTGTCTGCTCTTGGAAGCTAAGAAAGGTCAGCCCAGGTTAGCATTTGGAAGAGAGACTGTCAACAAATACCAGGTGCAGTAGAAGAAGAAGAAGAAATTGGCAAAGCTAAGTCTGAATATTCCTGGTCTAAGAAAACCCTAAGAAATTCATGAGGTTAACATAAGTCAACAGGTGACTGGAAGGCACATACATGCATATAGCGCAACCTACCACTGAGCTACTAATACTGGATGACGTTGAACAAACAGCAGTTCTCCACTGCCTAGCAATTAAAGCTGATAAGAGGCCTATGTTGTTTGGGAATTCTTTTCAGCTCTAGCAGTGACCGCTGGAATTGCCAGCCACTGAAGGTTTTTATGACATTGCTTTTTTTGAACGCACAGTCTAACTAGAGCTGATAAGAGCTTGTGTATGCTTGGCTGGTGTTTGCCCATGACCAAGACTGTTGACAGGGGGTTCATTGTTGTGAAAGACACTAACTAATCCCCAAGGACACCCTGGAACATTCCAACACTTTTCACAGAGGTGCTAGTTTCTCATTGAATCCCACATTACTGTGATTCCATCAATCTCTTGATGTGCTAGCACAGCTTTGTTTTCTATGACAGCAATATGAATAGCGGGGTAGAGGGAAGGGATAAAGTTTTAATGAACAAATAACAAAAATAATGAAAGGTATGCCTAGATGTGTTTTAAATTTTAACCACAGAACACACTGAGCTATGAATCTTGTATTATTACTGATGTTTGTCCATTCACAGGGCAATTTTATGCAAGTTTATTTTAACATAAGTTCCATTGTATTCAGTGGAGATTACTTCCAGCTAATCAGGTATACGACTGCAATCTAAATCTTTAGAGTTTCTAATGAGGTCAAAAACAGTTATGACTCAGGCAATAAATCAATGTGTTCCTGGACATTCTTTCTTTAAGAAAAAAATTGCTAGTGAGCGGCAGAAATAACATATTAAAAATTGAGACTCCTACCTTTCCAAAAAGAAGAGCAAACTTTTTATTCAAAACTAACAATATGCACATGTGAAATGATACAACCAGGTCAGGTGTAAGCCTTGCATGATTAGACAAAACTTTTTAAGCCTTCTACAGACCACTTGAAGGCTTCTTCCAAAAGGAATCCTGAAATGAGTTTGTCTTTCACCAGCCTCCACTTTTCTTATGATTTCTATTCTGGTAGCCAAACCTACAAAACTATGGTCTTTCTAACATGCTGGAGATAGCTGATGAAGCAGGCTTATATGCTTTCCCCTTTTCTCTCTGTTTTGCTATTCATGCATTCTCATTAAGAGATTCTGGCTCTTTGTTGCAGGTGGACACACACACAGTTACTGTAGGATTGGTTAGGGCAGAATCCCATTCTTTCACAGCTCAAGCTTTTATTGCATTCTTTACTGAAGACACACTGCTGGAACCCAACACCAAAAATCTGTATTTCTCCAGCCCACCTTCCCCATCCTCACAGTACCAATGGCTGCTAAGATACTTCTAGCTGGACAGAGAACGAGGACCAAAGCAAGGAGGGGGCTGAAACATTGTGAAATGATGTTGTAAAAAGGAGCTGCTTTGTTAGAAGCTTTGTTAAGTGAGCGATACCTCTACTGTACAGTAATTATTTATTAATATACAGTGATTTGTTTGCCTTTCAACTAATCAATTCATCTTCTAAATTTAAATGAATATGTTTGTTTCAGAACTTCACTGAATATGTCATTGACAAGCACCTTTAATCAGACAGATGTCTCTTTTTAAGTAAGAAATAACATAATTTAATAAAGCAGCTGCTTACTAAAATGAAAGATCACCACTGCTATATCAATAAATTTGTTGATATGTAACATTTTCTGTTATATAAATAAATGAGTACACAGAAACCAGAACTTTCTTTTTCATTTTTAAAGCTCAAGGTCTGTTGGTTTTGCAGAACAAGTGGCACTGCTGAAAACTGTGGTGCTTTATTGTTGGAATAGGTTGCATAGGGGTTTCACTCTGAAAAGCAAACTTGACTACCTTTGGGTAGAAGCTAAAAGAATAAGGCATCCTTTTTAATAATATTTGGGCAATAGAGTAGGAAGCTAATTCATCTAATTTACACAGTTAAATGATGCTAATTCATCTAATTTACACAGTTAAATGATGCATTAAGCTATTTTCAATAATTATGACATTCTGTGAAGTGAAGTCAGCTACATGCAGTTAATACAACTCATACATATCTTAACTCTGGAAATTCATATACATCAGCCCTCCACATTTGTGGGTTTGACTTTCATGGATTTGATTATTTGCAAGTTTCTCCAACTCCTTCCCCCCATCCCCGACCTCAGACACTTCTTTTCCAGGGGAACCTTTCCTCTTGGAGGCTCCAGTCAGGCTGTGCAGCTCTTTAAAAACTGGCTCTGGTTCTTCTTCTCTGCCAGCCACTGCCTGGCCAGCTAAGGAAGGCTCACAGTCTGATTTCTCAGCACCACAAACCCTCTCCCATTCCACCACACACACCCAAGGGAAGGAGATGAGTGAGAGATGAAGTAAAGGGTCACCATGCCAACCCACCCCTTTCCTTCTCCTTTCCCTGACCTTGTTTGGACCCTGAGTACCCATTGTCCCCACCATGCCTTGGCCCCCTTCCCACAAACATACACATACATTTTGATATTTGCGATTTTCCCAGTTTTGTGGGGATCCGGCACCCTTAACCCTAACAAATGTAGAATGCTGACTGTACCTCAAGTTCTACCATTTGGCCACTAGAGGTCCCACCGAGATCCAGGATATTTAAGTCCTAGGGTTAGGTTGTCTTTCGGAGTCTGTGTTGTCTTGGTTGTACAGTCCTCTCTCCACATTTGCAGATTTGACTTCTGTAAATTTAATTATTCATAAGGCATGTGTTTGTCTCCCCCTCCCATATTCCTCATCCCACCCCTTGCATTGCTCACCCCAGGCTTGCCAGGCTTCTGTTTAAAGTGGACATTTTTTTTCCTTTTCATGAGCAAAGCCCCTCTCCCACTGCTGAATGTGTGGCCTCTCTGCCATGTGGTTACACATTCTGCTGTGTATTGGCTGCTGATTGGTCATGGGCTCCTTTCTCAAGATGGCTGCCAGATATAATTAGAACTCCAGAACTTCCTTCTTCTCTGCTTGAGCGGAAAGTACCTGTAAGCCTTTCAGGTTGTCTTTCCCCCTCCCCCCTGCCACACACACACACACACACAAAAGGGCTGGGTCCAGAGGCAAAGGAATGGGAGTGGGGAAGTTCTGGAGGGGAATGGGAGGGGAATTGTGTGTGTGGGAGAGTTATTGTGGTTCTTCTACTTTCACGAGGGTTCTGTACCCTGAGCCCCCACGAATGTGGAGAGGCTACCGTAGCTTATACAGACAGTGATAGAAACATAGTTTTCAATGCAGAGCAAAAGCCTATTTTTAATGCAGTTAGATGGAAACATAGCACATGATTCCTTGAATCTTCAGTAAAAAAAAATTCCAAGGGGCTACTATGACTGTGCCAGAAATAGAATTAACACTACTCTGCAGCTCCTAAGATAAAGTTGCAAGATATTCCATATGGTGGCCGGGGGGGGGCGGGGGGAACAAGCCATAGGTCTAAAAGAAAAGTGTCTGAAGTATAAGTGGCATACAGTCATACAAAAGGGGCACAACATACTGTATGAAGCAAGAGTGACAAGCAATGTGTCTGTTCAAAGGCTGACCGGCTTTACATTTCTGACTGAAGAATGCAGATCCTAGACACTAACAGAGCCTGTACTTAGAAGACTTATAGAGGGAGCACTGAAGGAAAACAATCTTTTTTTTTTCTTTTTACAAATGTTTTCAGGTTTGCAACTCTAAGGAGAAATATTAGATTGTTGGTTGGACTGGGATGAGGGAGACAAAGGTTTTAGCCGCCACGGAGCCAGGAAATTCACTGCATAATTTTAGGTCAGTCACCCTCCTTCACCCTAATCTACCTCACAAGGTCATTTGTGGGAAGAAGTTGCTGAAACTTCTGGAACTCCCGGAATCAGTCATTGTTGAAATTATTTGTTTTTGTCACAAGAATGGAATAAATGACCATTGGCATCTCTATTCTAGACTCAAAATCAGGATATTCGGGAAACTTCTCTTTCATGTCCCCTGTCCAAGCACGTAAGGAAAAATGTACTTCTCTTCTGCTAAAGAGCTATGCTCCTTTTTCTTTTTCAGACATGATGGGGGAGGGAGATTATTATTTTTAGTAGTAAATCACAGGTATGGGAATAGCAAATATTTTCATTTTTGTGGATTTTTGATTACCTTTTCCTCACAATTTCTTTTTAGACAAGAACCTGGGGTGTGCTTGCAGACATATCCCACCTATAAACTAATAAACATCACTCTTTGTAAGCCTCCTTTGGTCAAAGACTGGACAAACCTGCTCTCCTTAATTTCTTGGTGACCAACCTACCACATTTTCTAGGATCAGAGGGAAGCCCCAAGTGAAGGTAGCAGTTGGTGCCCCAAATAAATAATCTAATTTAGTGGCAGCTTCCTACAGTAAATTAAAGTTTTTAAAAACAATGCTTAAGGTAACATTAATTAGGGCACATAATTTATTTTTCTCCCTTGAGAACCATAGCTTACTTAAAATTATTCATCATGTTTTAAGTGTAACGTCTGAGATTCCCCCTCACACATAAGCATATACACATGTGGATGCACAAATTATACATTAAGCAACCCACTTCTTATATTGAGCACGAACTGCATCTTGCTTTTCCTTTGATTTGATTTGTAGTTGTAAAAGCAAAAAAGGGACAAAGGTATGTGTGTGTGTGTTGCAGTTTCACAATCTGCTGTAACTTTAAACACTCTTTTTTTTCCAACCTATTAGAGCTATCCATGTTTTTGTTAGTAATAACATAATAAACTGAATAAGTCATTCAGATCTTAAATTCTCCTAGAAAGAAAACATGGTGGATTCCAAACAGCTGTCAATGTTAACAGAGCTGACTGGACAAGCAATCCATCAGAGCAAAGCGGTCAGCAAAGCAATCCAGGTTTTCCAAGATTCTAAATTTCACAGAAAGCTTCCATACATGCAATACATACGTACATACATACAAGCATTTGCCTTGATCACAGGAGAGCCCTGCATTTTGAGAGCTGGAGTTCAGCACGTGGCCCTGCAGCTCTGCTAGTATCACTGTTGCCTGTCTGAAAAAGTACTGCCTGGAATGGGACTCGGAGTCTACCCAATGTATTCACTCTGCTTTTTGTGGCCCGCATCCAGCTACTGGTCCAGTCCTCGGGTTCATCCACTGAATGAATCAGATGTATATATGTGTTTAATTTGCCATTCAACAATTGTTAAGAATAGCAATCGGATTTAAGCCTATGACTGCATCTGCCCACTTAGTTTTTAAGAATTCCCATATATTTTAATCACATGAGAAGAAACCTCTTCCCAATAGCTCAAACAGCAGCCAATTCCCAACACAATGCAATACAATACAATAGTTCAATAACTATCCAGTATAAACTGCAGGTAAGACATAACACATACACAGAGATATTGGAGTTGGACTCATACTCAGTTATTCATGGCTGAGTCCCTGTTGGTTGCTGTATTTGTTAATTTAGTTCTTAATCAGTTTGTTTGTTTTAAATAGTCCAATATGTATTTGTTGTTTTAGTTCTTAATTAGTTAGTTTGTTTTAAATAATCTGATGTAGTTTCTGTTGTCTCGGTGACACAGTAGCAATTCCCAGCACCAGCAGCAACATTTTGTTCTATCCAGAGAGTGAAGGTTTTTGTACTGCCACAGCAAAAAGAAAAAGAAAAAAAAATAAACAACAGTATTTGACATGAATGGTTCAAGACTTGTGACCCATCCTAGGTTCTTTGACCATTCCTCCTGCTCCTACTAGCTGGATGAGGGGGAAGCTAAGATGGTACCCTACAGCACTTAAGATTTTTAGAACATTAAACATTCAGAAGCAAAGTCATAGTCCTATGGGTTCTATAACATTCAGAGACAATAGTGAAGAGGGACTGGAGAGATCTGAATGATGATTAGCTAGAATTGCCTATAAGACTTTAATGATGATCCTAGAATTGACTACAGTGTCATGACGTCTGAATGAGGTTTGGCCCAACTGCTGATCACTTCATATAACTTCCTTCATCCTCTGCCATCTCTCTCAGCATCTGCAGGAACTGGAAGCTCCAAATGGAAATAAAAACAGCATCAAGATATACCAGGTATAAGATGCTATCCTCCCTCCACATTTGCAGGTTTGACCTTCACAAATTTGATTATTCACGAGGCATTATTTCCTCTCCACCATTTTCTTCCTTCCTATCCCTTGCATTCCTCACCCATGCTTGTGTTTAAAGGGGATATTTTGTCCTTTTAGGTGAGTAAAGTCCCATCCAACGGTTGAAGGTGTGGCCTCTCTGCCATGTGGCTGCACATTCTGCTGTGTAATGGCTGCTGATTGATCAGGGGCTCCTTTCTCAAGATAGACACCAGAAGTAATTAGAACTCCAGAACTCTCCTCTTCTCTGCCTGAGGGGAAAATAGTAGTAAGCCTTTTAAGTTATCTTTTTTCTTCCCCCTCCCAACACAGGGGACAGAGGTAAAGGAATGGGATGGGGGGAAGCTCCAGTTGTGAATGGGAAGAGAATCACAGGGGGTTATTCATGGTTTTTCCACTTTCATGAGGGTTCTGTGCCCCAATCCCTTGAGAATGTGGAGGGGCTACTGTACATTCTTTGCTGAAAGAGCTCTCATTTCTTTGCAGTAGCCTGGAAGATCCCTATTATCTAACTTGCTCCACTGATTTCAATGGAATAAAAATGCAACTATCATAACCTGTATCCAACTCTCTGTCTCCTACTTGAGGCTAGCAATATTACAGTAAACAGATGGCTAGAACACACTTGAAACTAAATCAAGCATGAGCTGCATCTCTTACTAAATTCAGCTACAATAAATGTTGAGAAAGAATTCTATCCATAGATATGCAAGAATTCTGATGAGTCTCACACCAAAACACAAAATTCTGCCATTTCTGCAATGGGGGGTGGGCAAAGGCAATAGCAGCCAGAACAATGCTGCCACTAATCTAGCCTCTACTCTGCCCTTGTTTTTCCAGAAGAAATTGGGACAATATGCCTTCATTGTCTGAATTGTGAATATGAATGTGGCAACTTTATGAGAATATTACAGGTATGAAAGAGCACTGACCTCCTTTAAGACTTCTGGTCACTGACAAAAGAATTTCTCCTTCACTAGAGAAAAGTGAACAAATGGCACTAATTCACAAAACAAAGGAGTGATGCAAAAGTCTCCTAGCTCTAAAAAGACCAACAGTACCTAAGCAGGGCCTCAGTTCATGGCTCACCTTCCCTTTCTCAGAATGTGCTAAGAAGCCATGTTTTCCAGCCAACTTGCAGACACCTCACATACTCGTTATCACTCTTTATCACCTCACACACTTTTTGTCACTCTGCTGGGATGCTAGCTTCCCCAACTGCAACAATGCCCATGAACGGTGTAATATAAAAAATATAGTAGCTTTATTATGGCTTCGTCTCCACTTTGCCTAATGAATCTGGCTCATTCACAACAACTTCCAAATGGGTCCTCTGTTGTGCTTTGTGTAAATTACTGAAACCAAGGCCCTTTCTGCAGCAGCCCTCCATCCCGGCATGGGGGGAGGAGAGGAATGGGACCGCAACAACGCTTCTGTATGATGACACAGTCCTGCTCCTTTCCCATCCCCAGGTGGTGCAATCACGGATTAAATAATTGACAGGTTTTCCCTATCAATGACTTGCAATCGTGCCAGTATCTGTGCTTACCTATCCTGCGGAAGAGCAGGAAGCACGATGGAGGTGCTTCCCATCCCAGTGCAGCCTGGGAAAGTACTCAGCTGTGCTGTGGAAGGAAGAGGCATGTCCACTGCACTCCCTTCCGCAGGGTCCAGTGTGTACGGGAGAGCTCCCATTGTGCTTCCTTCCCAGCAGAACTGCTGCTGGGATTGCCACCAGGACCATGCAAGAAGGTAGGGTGTGGAAAGGGCCTAAGAAACTATATCACTGTACAGTTGCCTGGAAGTGCCACATATATTTTGTTTTGTACAGCTTCTTATCATTTTTAT
Organism: Ctenosaura bakeri; assembly: GCA_948474755.1. NCBI lineage: Eukaryota > Metazoa > Chordata > Lepidosauria > Squamata > Iguanidae > Ctenosaura > Ctenosaura bakeri. Next base: position 107,843 of record CAOLHI010001207.1, read on the forward strand.
TTACTATCTCAACTCGTTTAGTAAATTCCAGAACTGGAAGACTCAAGTTGGCTGGAAAACTTTGCTAGCTCATAGGACTGGTCTCATCTATGTCTCTAGGCTTCTCATGCCTAAAGCACTCTGTTTAGTAAAAAGGGTGGCAGCTGAGGTCTGTCCTTTTTTTCCCAAATAAGTAAGATACGTTGGGTCCCATCTCCAGCCATGTCTAGCAATGATATAGGCTTCCCCCACTTATCTAACAGGTTAGGGACCAGAGCACTGTCAGGAAATGGAACTGGTTGAAAAATTGAACACATGTACTGTACTGTAAGGAGCATGAAGGACTCAGGGGGCTTACTTTTGACTAATTGCACTTGCACTGTCTGCAGAGTCTTTCGGCCAGCTTAGAGCCTTTTTCCTCCCTCAGCTTGCTTTGCAAGCAGCACATATATGTGAGCAGCTGCAGGTGAACCTCTACAGGCAGGAAGAACTGATGAAAGAGCAGAACCCCACTGAATTAATGGAATTTGTTCTTAGTTTGGAAGCTTCAAAGGAATGAGTCATCAGATAAGCAGGCATCAAAAAATGAGGGCTTCCTGTATATGGAACGGGTAGTGTGTTTTTTTCTTCCCAATTTGTTTACTATGCACACATTTTAAAACAATTTAAAAACTTAGAAAAGATATAACATACTGCTCAACATTAGTGATAGTAGCTGAATAATAATTCAGCAACAGCAATTTTTAAACTTGTGTTCAGAAGTAGGGTCAAGCAAGACAATGAGGTTACAATATATGCACATGCTTGAAATGATATTTTAATTAATCCTTTTTAGTTGTGATAAGGAGCTAAGTTGCTCTTGCAAGTATGTATCAAACTAGGACAGCCACAATACATTCTGTCTTCCTAAAGCACATGAACTGTGCACATTCCTATTTATGGTGTGAAGCATGGTCTGTTTTTTTGGTCTGATATCTATAAAGCATACTTATTTTTCCAAACTCATATACAAATCAAACAAAATTCATAACGATTATACTATTATAATGCACAGGAAAGTTCATCAACACCACACCACACAAAAAGTTCATTCAGATATCAAAAGGGGGTATTCTAGGATGTAAGAACCACGACAAAGTACTGTTGTAATTCGAAACACAGAAAACATGTAACAATTGTCCATTTTACTGACAGCAGCAATCTGGGATTTAGCTGCTAACCAAGCATACAGAACCTGGAAGAACAAGTCTTTAAGAAAACCACAAATCAACACAACAAATGAATAAGATTTATTCTTAAAGGAAAATATGGTACCTGACTCATGATATGAATGAAACAGAAGAAGAATTCTAGCACGCCCTTGAAACATACATAGGCTCTTCTATGTATTTTATTGAACAAAAGTTTGCCAGCCTCAATTCTTCTTCTTTTTAAATCAAAGACTAAAATCCAAAGGGCTATTAATGATTAAATTAATGATTGATACAACGTTCCGTTCCAGGCAGCGGTCCTTGGTGGGCCCAAAAATCTATCCTAGAGTGAATGGGGCCACTCCACTACAGGAGTGCAAGATGAGAAAACTGATAGAGAAAATTAGTGGTAGTGTTCCATAACTGGAGTGTTCAGGGTAGATCTCAACAAGTTTCTCTGTTTTCATTCCATGACTATTTCACATGTGTCTGTGCATGAGCAGTATGAGGTGACGTGAAATAGGCTAAAGTTAAAAATTAGCTAATTTGGGTTTGATCAGAACGAAACTAAAATTAGTCCATTTTAGATAGCCCATTCGGAAATCTTGTCTGGTTACTCATTACTGGAGAACATTAGCATCATTTTCCCTACCGTCCCAACCTTGTATATGTGCTTTGCGTGCAAAGCAACATGGATTCTGATGAGAAACTATGGCCACCATCCAGCTAGTGTTACAAACTTTCAAATGTGATTTATTTCAGTGTAAAAAGTTAATATATTCTTAACTCTTACCTACTAAAATTAGACTCCAAGCATTCAACCTAAAAGCTTGAGAAAGTTCTTTTTTTAGACAACAACTTTCCAAAATTTCCTTGCCAGAAAAAAAAAATCCAAGCTTGGCTTAACTTTGATTGAATTCTGCCCAATACCTTCACTCCACAACTACAGTTGGCCCTCCACATTCAGTAGGGTTCGGAGTGCAAGACCCCCACAAAACTGGAAAAATGCAGATATCAAAGTGTGTGGTGGGGAAGGGGACCAAGGCATGGTATTCAGAGTCCAAACCTGGTGGCTTGATTGGAGCTGCCAAGAGGGAATGTTCCCCCAATAAAGAAGTATTTGAGGTGGGGGGGGCAGGGGTTGGAGAAACTTGCAAATAATCAAATCCATGAAAGTTAAAGCCACAAATGTGAAGGACCAACTGTATCAATAGGCAAATCCAGCACTTGAGGAAATAACTTCCTTATATTCACAGTATCATCAAGCATTGTTTACTAAGCTTATTCTTTATTGAATTAATCTTCACTGGAGTTGAATAAACCGCCTGGCAGATCAAAGCATTTCTATGTGTACATGGAGTGATTTCTCTTTCTAAAGGCATATGTGTGCCTTCAAGTTGCCTGTTGACTTATGGTGACCTCATGTATTTCATAGGACTTTCTTAGGCAATGAATACTAGTCAGAGGTGATTTTGCCAGTTCCCTCCTCTGAAACAGTCTGCAACAGCTGGTATTCATTGTAGTCTCCCATCCAAATACTAACCAGCGATGTCTTTGCTTAGCATTCCTTTGTATTTCCCAAACCCTCCAGTCCTTGAGAAGTTTTGAGGAGGTACAGAGGCTGACAGTCAAGGGCATGAGGATGAAAATCCTGTATTTACAAGCAGAACAGTGTGCATACTATTTGGGATACTTGTCTTGGGGTACTTCTGGCACATTACACAGAGTTTCTGGGCCAAATAAGAGGCACCATCTTAATTTCTGTATTAAATTTAGCAAAACTTACTTTGCAGAAATTGAATCCAGATACTTTATATCCTTGGATTCTGTATCTACAGATTCAACCAACCCCCCCCCAAAAAAAATCCAAAAAAGCAAACTTTGATTCTACCATTTTATACAAGGGATGTCATTTTACTACAATTGTACGTAATGGGACTTGAGCATCCACAAATTTTGATATCCACGGGGGGTGGGGGTGGGGTGGGAACCAAACCTAGAGAATCCCAAGGGCTCGCTCTACATCTTATCCCCCCTTCAATGCAGGTGGAGCATTACTGTTTTTCTGCCCACTGTGAAAACTCATGCATTCACTAAACTGCAATTCTACAAACATCCACTGTAAACTAACGCAACCAAAGTCACTAAAATTACCTAGCAACCACTGTGGTTTGAAAGTTGCAAGTATTGCTTGACTTTATACATGAGAATATTAATGGAAAACATATACAGTGGCCCTGATCTTCTTTGCAAAGAAACAAGAAGATACTGTCCTGTTAAAATGCCAAATAACCTGTTTGGAATTAAACAAAACCAGGCAGCTAAACCTCTGTTATGTAGCAGAATGTTTTAATGACACTCTGCCATCAACCATGCAATCAGTCGCTGAATCACTTTTGACCTAATTAGACAACACACATTCAGTGTACTGCTGCTCAATCTTATTTCCTGAATGCAACATACGAAAACAGGTGAAGGGTTTTCAGAAGCCTTGTTTAGCATCTCTGTTACAACACATTAATTTTTCATGCATACATCTGTAAGCTGCTACTTAACAGAGCCTTCCCACCATTGTGCTGGCACAGTATTGTAGCTGTTTTTCTCTATTACATTCTGTATAACTTTTTTTTATATTTATACATAGGCTATCCAGGATCCTTCAGGGTCTGTTTATGAATTTAACAAAAAAAATAAGCAAATACATTTATATGGAGACTTCTTCAATTCAACAACGAACACAGCTAAATCTGTACCTTCAGCAGTTTCTGCAGAGTCTTCTCTCCTTCACAGAAGTTACATGCAGTCTCACACCTGGGGCAAAATCTGGGTTACAATGTAGTTCCATCCAAGATTCAGTGGGATGTCTGAGGCAAACCATCATCTCACAACCTTCATTCCCAACCTGTGACCTATCTCACAGGGGTGTCATGAGGATGGATGATACAATGAAATGATGCCACACATATAATAGACCAAAAATGCAAACAACAAAAGACAGGAAGTGGGATAAACAGTGTAAGGCACAGACAAGCTCAAACTGCTACAACATTAATCATTTTGAACTACTTATTCTTAGAGTGCTCCAGGTCCAACTGAAGGGTGTCTAGCAGAAAGAGTCTGCATAGATCATGTATTTTAAACAACAGATGTCTTAAAATCCAAGTTTCAAGAAAAAATATTTCATCTGGGACTCTGGACCACTTCCCTTTATACAATACATGCAAGCCAGGTCCAGTAAAATCCATGGGAGGTTTGTTATTGTCTCCAATATGAAGTAGATTAGAACTAGGATTTGCAAGTAAAGTTCTAATCTAGCAACTGTTTCTACATAATGGATGCAGCCCAGAGAAATGAGAAGGTGTTTAGTAAGGAACATTTCAGTATCACTCAATGTTTAGTACTGGGGAGTGAAATCATAAGCATGAGTAGGATTGTGGGGTTTAGATAGTTCCAAATAAATCCATAATTCTATATTTATCGATGCTTACATTTTGCTATAACGCTTTCTCATACAGTTTGACAGGAAATAATACTAACAACAACAAATGTTTCACATGCATTACCTAAATCTTAAAGCAGCTATCTTAGGTTGTTCAATATCAGTGTTCCCATACAGCAAAGGGGATGGACTGAGGCTGAGAGAACATCTGAACCCAGGTCCTCATGGCTGTCACTCACAGAGCCAAACCACATATGACACAGAAAATTCATGATTGGATCACACACATTGGATCACAAATTTGATCAGAGCGATGGGGCTGGACAAAAGGGAATTAACCCCTCCCTTGTTGGGGTTGTTTTCTAGAACTATATTAACCCACCCTTCTCTCTGCAAAAGCTTCTATTGAAACATAGGAAAATGAGGAAGAAATACAAATACAGTAGGTTGGATATGATGTTTCTCCCTATTGGCAGTAGCATCTCTGAGTGCTGAAGCAAAAGTGAGCAGTTCCACTTCACATAAAGTTCCCAGGATGCCCAGTCTTCCCCCTTTACAGAAAGTCTTTCAAACTTCTAATGATTTTCAAAAGACAAAGAAAGATGCAGCAGAAAGGGGAAAATCAACATAACTACAATTTCTTCACCCATTTCATCAGCACAATTCCTTTATTGAGCCAGAAGCTTTCCTCAAAATAATGTCAGCCAACGGCAGATGAATTCTGGATCCATCCCTATATTTTTACCTGTATTTCTTCATCTTCAAAGGGTTGGTAGCAGCTGCAGAGATCGCTGTCAAGTATTGTCTGATCCTTATCATATCAAGCTCCCATAAAGGAACCAATTCTTTAACTTATCTGTCATTGCTTATTCAGATTTCATTATTCCTTCTCTTTCAGGTTTTGAATGCTATGGTTTATGAAGCTCAGACTATACCAGCCATGTACAAGAATGAAATTACCAGCAGGCTCAGAATAATCCCAAAGTGTGCAGAAATGAGATGGGGAAAAGAAACTCTTCCCCAAAACCTTCAGAATATTGACTGGCACAGGACAGAAAACCACATGGAGGGCAGGGAGAGTGACTGAGAATGGAATGAAATCGCTGAAATGAACTCCACACTTCAATACTATGATATAAGTCTGACCTGTATATACTGTATTTGTTGGTGTATAAGATGCACCTGTATATAAGACACACCCCATTTTCAAACAGTATTTCTTGATTTAAAAAGGTGAGTCTTATATGCCAGCAAATACAGTATTTGTACAAGAGTTTCCTAGGTTCTAACATGTTTTCAGAAGGCAAACTGTTAAAAACAGCAGCTTGGCCCGTTACTGATTTAAAATGTACTTCAGTTGGTCTTTCACACAATCATGACTTCAATAGTGTTTTTCTAACATGGTGCTTTTCATGTCCTACAGACTTGACATACTGTGCCATGGTAGAGAAACAGAAGCCACTTTTTTTATAGGAAGGAAGGAAGGAAGGAAGGAAGGAAGGAAGGAAGGAAGGATATAAATATACAACCCCCTTGTGAAGACAAGAGCTAGGCAACCCTGTTTGATGCCAGCCAATTACAGCTCAGAGAACATTGTGAAGAGACGCTTCAGGGGAGAAATGATACAAAACCGAGGCTTGTCTCTACAGAAGGCAGATGGGGAAAGATGTCCTAGTGACAGGGAAAAGCTGAAACAGAGGTAGGAACAGATGGAACAGAGACAGGATAGTCAGGCAGAGGAAAGGACTGACTATGGTTTTGGGGAGCTATACATGATTTCATAGTTGAAGGGTTAGTGTATTATGTTTTTGTATCTTTACAAACCTTCATTTGTTTATTTTGATCATTGCTTTTGTCTGTTCGTTTTAAGTTTGGTGGAGAGTAAGATTACATTTACTACAAAGAGCCCACCAAAACAACACAATCACTGGTTCACCATAAGGGATTACTTTGAGGCCCAAGAAGCAAATCCAGGAAGGGATTGTGGGTAACAAGGTGAGTGACAGGAAGTCAAGGTTTGAACTGCAGGGGCCAGCCTGGCAGAGGGATCCGTCACACTCCTGCACAACCCTTCTTTACAATTTGAAGTTTCCACTAACTAGTATTTAACAAGGCAGTTTGAAAAGCTGAAAGCATTTTTATTCTTTCACCTGAGAGAAAGTCACTAGTGAGTTTGGTTATTCATAAGGAAACTTTTGGAGTGGCATTTGGGCAAAGGTCACACTTACTCCATCTATCCCCTGGACCTGCACTGATCCCTTCAAAGTTTCCAAGTGAGATGAGATGGGAGGCCATAGCTCAGGAGTAAAGAACACATCCAGGCTTAAACCCTGGCATCTCCAATTAAAAGCATTAGCCTAGATCCCTGCAGAGTCACTGCCAGTTAAACGATCTGACCTGATAAAAGGTGCCCTCCTATGTTTTCTACAAACTCAGAGGACGTGATGCAATTCACATAAAAAATATAGAAAAACTAGTGCAACTGTTTTTTCTGCTTCTGCTTCCAGCATATCCAACTACAATGGATCCAGAATGCAAGAAGTTGCAATATGGATGTAGCTTTGCAAATTTACGTAATAGTAACTTGAAAACGTTGCTGTATGGAGAATTCTTGCTTAGGATAACAGAAACCAGCCATGCCCTCTTCTGTGCTATTTTATTCCCATGGCTTTCCATTCTTCCCCCATCAGTATGCTCAGTTTTCATTTAGCTTTTTAAAAAAATCATGAAAATCTTGGCAGTCCCCCAAGCTTGCTCAAAGCACCCTTAAATAGTTGTTTTGGCTACATACGGATAAACACATGAAGAATAAGCTCAACATTAGTACAGGCTTCCTCCACTTATCTGACAGGTTAGGGCCTGGGGCACTGTCAGAAAGCGGAAATGGCCAAAATGCAAAACCCATTTACCATAGGACAGTGGTTTTCAACCCAGAGTCCACAGACTCCTGGGAGCCCACAGAGCCTTTGCAGGGGGTCTGCGTAGGGTTGTCATTCATCCTGAAAAATGGGGAAAATGCTGGAGTTAAGGGACTAAAAACTTTATTGGCTGGTTGTGGTCAGTTGATGTGGCATGTCTCAAATTCCTCAAAGGCAGTAGTGACAATGGCGGTGGCAGTGGCAATGATGTGCTGGCAAGCATCTCATCCTGAGCCGGAGGCTTTGTCCGCTACTGTGCAGGTGCTTCAGAGAGCCCAGAAGGTGAGAAGACAAGAGGAAAGCCCAGAAGATGAGGGAAGACACCCAGACAGGCTTTGTGTGGTATGGTGATGCTGCTTGAGTCCAGGGCCAGGCAATGTGACAGAGCTTTGCTTCTAAGCAGCCACGAGAATAGAAGGGAGTCCCTTTACTCTTGCTGCTGCTTGGAAGTGAAGCAGCAAGGGTTTCAGTGCTCCTTTGGGGGAAAGCAAAAAAGAAACATAATTTCCCTCTGAAGGAACAATGAGAGAGTAGAGAGGGTAGCACTTACCCTGTTTCAGTGGTCCTTTGGAGAGAAATGGCATTTCTTTCATGCTTTCCCCAAAGCAACACCAAGACCCTTACTTTCCAGACACTGCTTTGGGGAGAAAGGCAAAAGGAATTATTCTTTAGGCTTGCCTCCCACTCATACCCATTCTTCAGGAAGTTCCAGCTTACTCTTCTCTCCTAGCACTTGAAGGATCTCAGCATGCTACTTCACACACCATTAATAAGCCTCCTTTCCTTTGCATTGTCTACTGGAGAATAAGAGATAAGAGTGAGCAACTGATGAGCAACTTTAAATAGATATTTGAATATTTAAATAAACATATGAATATTTAATTCAAGTTTTAAATATTTAAATCTAAATTTAAATATTTAAATCTTGAGTTAAGTTTGGGGGGTCCCTGGTAATAAATTATATTTACAGAGGTTACCAGTAAAGAAAAGATTAAGAATCACTGTTGTGGGACATTTACATGAAGAACTTGAGGTTGGGACCGACTACACACACTGCTTGCAAAGCCTCTGAGCTGGTTTGTTGCCTTTTCCCTCCTGTGAGCTCACTTTCAAGCAGCACCTGCACTGCTCCAAGTGACCTGCCGCAGGCAGAAGAACTGATAGAAGCCTGCTGTCTCAATACTTGCAACATAGACAAGTTCCATTAATTCAACCAAGGGATCCTTTCTTTCCCTAGGCAAAATTTGGGACCGCACACATGTGCGAGTCATCCCAAGCAACCGTCTGTAGGTAAGAAGAACTGTCAAAAAAAGTGGACCCCATGTTGAATTAATGGAACTTGTCCTTAATTTGGAAGTGTCGAAAAAGCGAGTCACCAGATAACGGAGTGTCAAAAGGTGGTGGCTTCCCATAATATAATATAATATAATATAATATAATATAATATAATATAATAATAATGTTGTTGGCAGACACTTTTGCTGCCACCTCTTTTCATCTGCTACCCGAGGGGACTGACCCACTACTCTGCCTCATGACAGAGCCAACCCTCACAATTGCATTATGAGAACACTTTTTTTTACCTTAATATTTCAACTCTTAACCATGTCCAAAGGCTCAGCTTTTCACAGTTTTGTTAAAATGCAGAACAAAGCAAAACAAAATAGACAGTGGGCTCATTTGGGCTGGGGAGAAAGTGGCTGGGTCCCTATCAGCTCAGATCCCTATCTGGCCATTCTCTCTTGGCTGGCTTAAAAGTAAGTCCCCACGGCTCTTTGTTTACTCATTCATGTAAGTGGAATATTAGTATCCTACCTCACAGGATTGGTTGTGGATTCCAAATAATGGTGGTTAGGATCAGGTCATTTTAGGGCAAATTAGAAGTGAGGGCAACAGGTTGTATCTTTGCAGGATCTATCTGATTAATTATATTGTTTTTCTCCTCTCCCTTTTGGATTTTTTCCCCCATTCTGATTTCTATTTGTTGTTGCATCTATGTATGTATGCCTTCAAGCTGTATGTAGACTTTTGATGACGTAATAACTTCATAGAGTTCTCTTAGGTAAGGAATACCCAGAGATGGCTTACCATTCCTTCCTCTGAAACCAAGCTTACAGTACCTGGTATTCCCTGGCAGTCTTCCTTCCAAGTACTATCCAGGCCTGACTCTGCTTAGCTTCATGGTATTTAAGCCTGGTTGTTTTTAAACACTGTTCAAAAACGAAGACTTGCACAGATTTTAAAATATAAATCCTGAAAGTTGTTCAGTCTTACAGATAGTCTTACAGATAATCTCTGTAAACAAGACTCAGGCATTTTTTTTAATATGATACCCCAAACCCATGTTTCTTCCAGTTATGTGTAGTGGTAAAGAGAGAAACACCAGTGCCACACAGGGAGCCAATGAAAAGGGGGTGGCATGGAACTATCTAAAGCAAACTTTAAGTGCTACTCATGATAGGTAGAAGACTCGAGCAGTAAAAAGTATCAAACCATAAAGTAAGAAAGTTGCTCATAAAATCACAGTTCTGAAATGACTTCTTAAAAGACAACCTGTGTTCTTGTGTGATATAAAAGGCCCTGCCTTGAAAAGTAGTTCATACTAGACCAAATACAAAAAACCCCAAGTTATTCATTTTGTTTACAGCTGTAATTGCTTGGCTGGCTGAGATCAGATGGCAGAACAACCAGAAAGAACGCAGGTAGAGCAAGGAAGGACCATTTTATGTCAGATCCAGACCTCTCCCATCCATGGACAAAACCACTATTCTGGCACAAAGTTAGGCCAGTTGGTCTAATATCATCAGCTTAGCTACTCCTCAGCCATGTTGATGGGTTAGAATTTTGTGCTTAGGTGTGTTGTTAGTGACAATAGAAATTAATTCCAAGTAACACTGGTTTTGAATGATAGTCTTATCCCATATTCCTAAGGATGTTCTACAGAAGTTAATATCTAATTGGTTTAAGGGGAAGCTATGCTCCCATTAATGTGCTCAGGCCTGTGATCTTAAGCTACTATAAACGTAAAATGTATTCTTAGGTTGATTGATTAGTATTCTCTCTTCTTCTGACTTACCTCAAACGAATTGCTATCAAAAGAGTAAGGTACTAGTCCATATGATCTGGTAAAACATCACAGCCTAGGGGCAAGATTTAAAGTGCTCTTTCAAGAACATCAGTCTGTTAGCATCTGTTGATTCATTATTCTTAGCCAGGACCTAGCTTCCAGCTGCATGCAAACACAGGCTAACAAAGCTTAGTGGTTCTCCCTGGCCACTTTTGTTGCTCCAAATTGCACATCATCTCTGCACTCCCCATATACATGTACATGATGAAGGCAAACATGTGTTTGGAAACTTGCACATGGAAGATTCAGAATTAAGAACTGGTGAAAATTAAGAACTGGAGAAAAGAACCAAGCATCCATTTCTTCACTCCAAATCCCCTCTTACTTTGCAAGGTTTCAGACACATTTTGACTCTCCAAATGCACCTAGTAGAGGACAAAGTGAATGAGCAGGGACAGAAAGGTGGTGGGAGAAGGTTGTTTTTTTCTTTTTCCTCTGCCACACTTCCTCTCTCAGTCCCCCTGACAAAATCTATTTGCTATCAGAATAAAACAACTATCAAAATTTTGCTACACGTGCTTATATGTGGGAGCATAGTCAGGCCCTAGTTCTGAGCCATGAATCAGCTGGTGCTGACAGATGCCTGATTTAAAGTACTCTCTTACAAACAACAATTTATGGGCTCTGGTACTCCAGCCAGCATAAAAAGTTCTCGGCACACAATGCCTTGCTTCGCTAAACACATTATGAATGAATGGAACACCCATCAACGCAAAGACTCATCAAATAGACCCAGAACTTAGGAATGTTCCTTTTTCCCTTGGGAGAATTCTGGGAGCTGCAGTCCAAAAAAAAGTGGCTTTTCCAAGATCTATCTGCACAAACCTTCAACACCGAGCAACCTGCAGTGGGACTCCCTGCTGGCCATAATAGCTGTGCATCTGAAGAGGGCATTTCTAAGAACATACCTATACCCTCTATCCAACAGAGCTGTTCCTGCCACCCCATGGCGTATATTGGACGACCCCTTTCCATATGATCTCTCTCCCCATTATGCAGGGCACAGATCACAACTCAAGGAAAAAAGTGACAAACACACCTGAGGATCTAAGTAACTGTTACACATACCACACTGTTTAGCCTGCAATAGTACACCCCCTTTCCTGGAAGTATACCCCATTGAACCCTTCGGAAGTTACTTCTAAGTAGAAACACACATATCTTATTCCTCTGTTTGCTTCTTTATGAACATTACTTATCTCCTGCCTTTCCTCCAAATTTGGGACTTAAGGAGGCTTTCAATTTAAAACGAGCACAACCGAGCAGAGGACTGGGCTCCACATTCTCTCACATGCCCCCCTGGTGAAGATAGCAAAATTTTTTTAATATTGCTAAAGCGTGAGGTGCTGGGACACAACAAGGGCATATCTAGTTGCTTCATCTGGGAACGTGGAAAGGAGGACTAGCTGAATAACTGCCCCCTTCCCACGCAAGGATGCCCGCGAGTCTAACGCGTGTCTCGGCTCACGGAAACGGGCTGAAGTCCTAAGCATCCCCGGGAGGAACGTGAGCTTCCTCCGGGCAGCCAAGCTGCCCAAGACGGCGCCGTGTAAGCAACGCCAAGGCACTTGCGCGCGCGCCGAGCGAGCCTGCCTGGGATCCCCGCGAGCGCAGCCGGTCCTCTCCCGCCTTTTCTCGGACGCCCGCGATCCCCACCTGACTCCCGGGGGAGCCGCCGGCGGGCCGCGAGGGAAAGAGGAGGGGACCCTACGCCGAGGTCAGGGGGCAGGAAAGCGGAGGGCGAAGCTTCCCTTTCCTCCGCTCCCCACACGCGCTTCCCTCACTCACACGGTGAAGTGGTAGACGAAGCACTTCCAGCCCGTGGGTCGCTCCAAGAAGTTGTAGACCCTGCCTTGGATGTGGCTGCGGCTCAGGAGGGGTCGGCGGACGCTGTAGATGGAGACGCGCGGGTCCAAGTTGACCGAGGGACGCGGGAAGTCGGCATTCATCGCCGCCGCGGCCGCCGCCGCCGCCTCCTCGCCCCCGCCGGGCTGCTGCTGCTGCGGGAGCTGAGGCGCGCTGCCGGTGCCCGGGGGTCCTCTGGGCGCGGAGAGGGCGAACGTGGCGTAGTGGGCGTTGGGGGCGTCCTCGGCCAGTTCCAGGGCGGAGGGCTTCATGCTGCCTTTCCTGGACAGGACGGAGAAGCGCCTCAGGTCCCACCGCTTCCTCTCCGCCTTCGGGGAGGGAGACGGGGACGACATCGCTCCGCGAGAGGGGAAACGGCGGGCGGGAAACCTGAGGCAGGCCGAGGGACCGTCTCCCTCCGTCTCTCCTTCGCTGCCTTCTCGCTCGCGGCGCGGCTCAGCTCCCCGAGAGTCCTTGGCCCGGCCCACTCCGGGGGAGGGCTCCTCGGGGAAGGTCCCGGCTCTCCGCCTGGCTGCCGGCAGCCACCCAAGGAGCCCGGGCACGGCGCGGGAGCTGCCAAGAAAGGAAGCTGGCCCGGCTGCCCTCTCCCTGCCCCCCCCCGCCACTGGCAAGGCTCCCGCGCTTTCCACAGCTGGGCAGCAAGCAGACATTCAGCATGTGCCAGGCTGGGGGTATCATGACCAGTATTACTGAGACTGTTGTTGTTGCTATCATCGTCTGTACCCAAAATCTGCCAGGCACTGATTGTCAAAGGGAGGGAATTCCTGCCACCAGGAGGAGTAGAGTCTCAATGAAAACTTCCGTGTCTCGTTTGATCCTCGTAACAGCCCTTTCAGGTGGGTCAATGGAGACTTGCCAACAACCCTCCAGGAATTTATGTTAAAAAAAGAAGAAGTTTTCAACAGTTAAAATGGTTACATTTCTGCTTTTTTGTTTGTAGGTCAAAACAAATAACATTGAAACATCTGTGTTTGTAATATTTGTATAAATATTGTAACTATATACTGTACACAGTGCGCTGTAGCAGGGCTTTCCCGACAGTGTGCCATGACATGTTAGTGTGTTTTTTATTTTTTATTTATTTGTATCCCGCCTCTCCATATGGATCGAGGCGGCGAACAACTTAGAAATAGCATGTATTTCGAAACATTTCTATACATGCCCCCAACAAGCTGGGCACTCATTTTACCGACCTGCGAAAGGATAGAAGGCTGAGTCAACCTTGGAGCCCAGCAGGATCGAACTCACAACCTTCTGGCTTGCAGTACTGGCATTTAACCACTGCGCCACCAGGGCTCCTGGTGTTGCCTGAAGTGCGTAGGTGTGTCACCTACAATCTTGGAAATGTATGTTACTGTTTATAAATCATATATTTTTGAAAATTTCTGAAAGGTTTTCATGAGATATGTTGTGCCCCCATACATTTTGTTATTACAATTTATGTACGGGTCTGTATCTCTTGTAAGGGGTTAGTTTAACCTCCGGTTTGCTAGTAAAACTGAATTACTGCATCACAAAATGATGCATGTCTACAAAAGTGTGTCACCAACATCAACAATTAGGAAGGCCCTGATCTATAGTGTATGAAAAGTACATACAGTCCTCCCCCCACATTAGTGGGTTTCACTTTTGCAAATTTGATTATTCGCGAGGTGCCCACTTGTCTCCCCTTCCTCCCTTCCCATTTCTTGGCCTTTTGCTCAGGCACAGGGATGGGGAAAGGTCGTCAATCCCCTGCAGTCTCCCGCCTGTTGCCCATGCGGGTGCGCTGGCAGGAGTGTGCAGGGAGGGCCATCACCTGTTCCCAGCACTCCCTCAGCTGCTGCGTGCTGCCAGCACAGGCACGGCCACTGACAAGCAGGAGTTTAGAGGGAGGGCGCCCACCAAGATTGTTATTCATTTTTTTTGACATTTGTGAGAGTTCTGTGTCCGTAACCATCACGAAGGTGGAGCACCTACTGTATTAATTCTGTTTCCATTATTTACCTGTCATTTTCTGGAAAGTATAAAATGCTGTCTGCATTATCTGTGTATGACTTCCCAGTATGACTGGGAAAGGGAAAAAAGACTGGTATTATTATTGATATAATTAGTAAAGGGAAATCGTTTTGTCCAATATTTTGCTCTGGTCTCTTTGTTTCTGCTTTCTTTTAAAGCAGAGGTGAGTTCCTTCATCAAAGCTAAAGTTTTGGAAGAAGACAGGGAAATTTCAGGCTGGCATTTTTGCCACAGCACTACAACTGTTGCAGAGGAGGCCTCTGACCCCTTTTTTTAAACAGCTGGCTCTCAAAGACTGAAATCTGAAAGACTGAAATCCTGTAGAGGTGGGCAAAGTGCAGACTTCCAGATATTGATGAATGTCAGCTACCAGCATTCCCCAGTATTGGCTGTGAGGTCTAAGGATGATGGCAGCTGCAGTCCAACAACATCTGAAGGTCTGCACTTTCACCCCTGGTAGTGAGCAAACCCCATACACAAAGCTTTATGCTGCTAGTTACTGTTTTTGAGAAGAGTGCTGCAGCCTGTTCACACTATACAGTTATTGTGCTATGATTGCAGTTCCACTGCCCTGGTTTGTAGTTTGGTGAGGCACTGGAGAAGCTCTCTGGCTGAGAATTCTAAATGCCCCTCACTAAACAGCAAATCCAGGATTCCTTAGGTTAGAATCATGGCAGTTAAAGTGGAATTATAGAGCTATAATTGCATAGTGTGAATGGGCCCCTAGTCGACTGTGGTCCTTATCACATCATGCTGATATACCGTGTTAGCAGTGGTTTGATCCTCCTTTTACTACACAACATCATGTTGTTGGGAGTTGTTGGGAACATAATTTTTTTATGCTGAAAATGATCCATTAATGGTCTCCTTTCCAATTATGATTGAGGAGCTAGTTCAATGGAAAATGTCTCATTCTGCTTCATTGCAGGAACTATTGTTTAGTGGGTGCAATGCAGGTGTGGTCTGCTTGTCTCTCCCTTGGAAATTCCCAAGGAAATCATCAGCAGGGAAACCTCAGACTATTTCTGGTGCTTGGTTGGGGAAGACAGAACCTCTGGAGAGAATAGCTGTGTTTCCTGTGGTCTGTGTTCTTGAAACACTTTTCAGAATTTTATCAATTTTTTTTAATATGAATGGTTTGCTGTAATAGTACAATAGTACACAGCACAATGTTGCCACCACAGCCCTACTTTTTAAAAAATATTTTTATTTTTTTAAAGATAATAGTGTAATAAGGCTATAACATCATGCCGTAATAGTGTTAATACAGCTTAATGAGTACAAATGAAGTGGTTTTGAACAGGACAACCTGAAACAACTTAGTAGGATGAGAAACACTTTTGTTTTCCACAGAAGAAAGATATCAAAAATGATGGGGGGTAGTGTGGTCTTTTTGCTCCTTCTGGACCACCCCTTCTGATGAAAGATTTAGATAGTGATGGGTAATGACATCATACTATAATAGCATTAGTACAGCTATTTTAAAAAAAAATGAAGTGAACTGATCATGGAGCACAAGGTAGGCAAATAGGGTGGGAATAACAGCATTAGTGCAGATGAAAAACTGTGCCAATCATGCTATTGTACAAATGTGGCAAAGAAGCAGTAAACATTGTCAACAATCAGCTGTCATTGGGAGTATAGCTGAAGTGTTCTTTTAAACAGTATAACCCAACACAACAGCATGGTGTGATAAGGACCCCATGATTTAAATTTCATCAGTAGCACCTCACCTTTGTCATCATAGTACCACTGCAAGACACTGGCGGGTGCAGCAACAGCTTAAATTCATGTATTTTTCCATGTTTATCACACTTTTCCCCAAACATATAGCTGTTGAAAATGCAAGAGGTCTTTTTGTTATTTGATTTTTAAAAACAACATACACACATGAGACTTCTGGGCATCAGAAAAGGGGAAAGGGGCTCAGACTTATGAGCAAAATAGACAGGAGAGCTGTATTTTTTTTAAAGGAAGTCTTCAGTTTAAATGTTATCTCTTCCACAAAGTCACTAGACCTACAGTCCTATATACGCTTTTCAGCTTTGGCATGCTTCCCCTTTCTCATCTTACTTACTATCAGAATCAATTATATCCTGGTAATAGTTGCTAACCAAGATGTGAAACACTTTTGAACACTATACAATGCAATAAAAATCATTTGCTTGAATAACGTACCATCTAACTTCTCCCAGCCTCACTCCCCACCTTCCTGCTCCCCAAACCCAATGGAAACATTATCCACTCATGCTCTGATTGCCAACAGAACAAATCTCCTTCTTCCCATGCAGCTGATGCCTGACAAGGTAGGTTTGGAGGGAGTTATGATTGTGGCAATAATGTCATAATTGTGATTAAGTAGCAATCATGAATATGAAACAGTTATGGATGAGTAAATCTAGATAACTGTTTTGTATTCACAATTGCTCCTTAGCCATGATTGTGACACTATTATTATGACAGTACCCCCCGCAACCTACTTTACCAAGCATTAGCTGCATGGGGAGAAGGAGATCTATTTTGTTGGTAATGGAGTACGGGTGAATGATATTTCCTTCAGCCTATTTTTGCGGGGGGAGGGATTGTGCCAGGAGAGGTAACTGACAAAGGATTTCAGCCATGGTAATTATCCTTGGTGGTGTCAGCATTTTGTTTTCTCCTTAATCACAGCCTTTCCCAATCTGGTACCCTCCAGAGGCACACAGATCCATTGTCTCCATCCAGCCTAGCCAATTACTATGTGGGTGGGACCAGAGAAGTTGTAATCTCACTGGCTTTTGTTCCTGTCTGAAAAAAAGACATATTTGTCTATTTTTCCCAGTTGAAGCAACCCCGGATCAATCCACATTGGGTAAGGCTTGTTATATAGGTAATTTTGGTATCGAAGTTGCAGCCTCTTGTTCAAAGAGAAAAGTTGGAGCAATTCATCCATCCGCCCTGAACAACAAACTGGCTTGGGCTGGGAGAGAGAAAAGGAATGGCAAAGGAATCAATGAGGAACCAAGAAGCATCATTGCATTGGGCAAGGAACACAGAATCTTTATTAATGAAATACCAGGTTGCCCTTCATGCCCTGGGCTGAAATGCTGTTGGAAGAAATATTTCCTTCCTATAATCTTGTAAACTGAAACTGGGGTACTTACTCATAGCCAGTCGCAGGTAAGCACCACCTACCCACCAGCTGAACTGCTCACAATTAATCTCTTTGTCAAAAAGCAGGATGGCACAACCTACACATTAGTCATTAATCTTGTAAGTATTAAGTTACTTGAGCAGCTGAGGCACTTGTAAGCAACTGCTGTGTGATTTCTTATAACATTTTCCTTCCCGGCCTGTGGATGCTTTCTTCTGAAAATCTAGAAGACAAAAGCAGTGGTGCAGCCACTTTTTTAAAAAGCAAGAAAGTACCCAGATAGATTTTTATAAATATTAGCCCATTCTGCTGCTTACACATCAAACCGCAAATAATTCAGGTATTTTTAAACAAGTATTTACAGCACAATCCTACAGATATTAATTCAGATGTAAATCCTATTCAGCGCAGTGGGGCTTACTCCCAGGTGAGCGTAGGGATGGCAGACCCACACATTTACACTAAATCAATCACTTCCTGCTTTAAAGGTAACCTGAGAACTTTCCAAGTTAAATAGCCCTACAAACAGTATGAATCAAACTGTTGCAAGTTCTTTGAAAAAAAATCTAATCTAATGCAAGTATTTGGGGTTTTAATTGTACTTTAACAACACATATTCTTAAAGCTTGTAAAGCTGATACAAATCATACAGCTGCCCAGTGATACAAATCAAGCAATGTAAGCTTGACTGGCTTCCTATTTGCAGTTAACAATAGCATATGTTGGACTTACGATGTTGTAACACTTGGGATTCGTATTTACAGTCATGAACTACCAAACATGGCCCACAAAACCTACCTGCACAGCCTAAGTGAAGCATTTCCAAGGTGTTCAACATCAGGGTCCTGGGAAAGGATATCTGCAGGGCACTGCTGGTTGTGGAAGGTCTTGAGACAAAGGGAATCTTAAAGAGGTCTCTCCAGCTGTCTCTTCTCAAGATAGGAAAGAACTGTGGATGTCATTTCCCAGCACTCTAATCTCCAGCACCTTGGAAACACCTTGGTTGGGGTGCTGCCAAGCTGTGAAAGTAGGTTTTGGAGCAGGTTGCCATTGTCAATCATAAATATGATGGTGGTGGAGGTCCATCAACGTAGTTATGATGACAATGCAGGATCTTAGCCCTTGATTTACACTAGCCTGCTCCCCTCCACCCAGGTACTGCTGGCCTACCTGTGATAGAATTTGTTTTTGTTTTCAGTAATGTTATGGTGACATTCTCTTTAAAAAACACTGGTATCACAATCTTCTTCCTCTGCTTCCTCATGTATTTTTCTTTTCTTTTCTGGAAACTCCCACTTCATTAGTTAAGCTGTTGTGCCAGTTTTTACAGGGGCTGGGATTCTGCCATATTTTAATGTGTTTTAGCACTTCGAGCAATGACAAATTATGACAAATTATTTCACACCATAGATAAAAGAACCTATGTGCTCCAGAATAGTAAGCAATTAGCTAACAAGTTCTGCTCCCAGAATTGAAGGAGCCAATATCCTTTGATCAGAAGAAATCCTGTTTTCCCTTTGAGCTCAATATAGAAGAGAACAAGTTAACAAGCTTCTTTCCCAGAGCTCTGCTGAGTTCAAGGGTTATACTGGTGCTTAGACAAAAATGTTGTGGGAAGATAAGGTGCTATATAAAGTTAAAAAACAATCTTGTTATTTCAGCACTATTCAAAGGTGCTTTGGAAGTTCTTCAGATGCTTTGTCTAAGGGACTGTTTCTGACAGAGAAATATCTACTCACAAAATATAAGAATGGTTTAGCTTGAATCCTATTGTTAGGCCCTTTCCGAACAAGGGCAATACGTTGCTATAGCATTGTATCATTGCTTTTACGTCTGTATGTTAAACCGGATTGATGTTGTTCTTTCGTAGATGGTTTTGCACGAGTTCAGCTCTTAGCGTGCTTGATATCGTCGTTAAACCAATGTATTATAAAAGTGGAAAAACTCCCATGTAAATCACTCAAAACGACGCTGCGTTTTTTCCTTTATTCAGAAGCATTACATTGATCCACACCACAGAGGTTGTTGTCTATGGGAGTTCCCACCTGCCCCGCCGTCATTTCCATCCACAACTATCTCTGCCCATCAAACGCAAGGCTGCCTCCATTGCGTTGCTCAGACTGCTTGGAAAAAAAAAAGGAAACATTGAGGGATGGTTGCTTTTTCTGTGAATATCGAGACACTTGGGATTGCATTGCTTTGGCATTGTACTGGACAGGTGAGGAATCCTCGCGATGGTGGCTTTTCCCCCCCAGGATTGGTCTCAGAAGAGTACACATTGCCCCAATTTGGGTGGTGTGTTCGTACATCTGCCATCTCCCTTCGGTGGAAGCTGTTATGGCTAGGAATCCATGCAGTCATAGGATGGTGGGAATTTCCCCCTCCCACAGGGTGGTGGACAGCTGGGTGGTCAGACTGTGCTCATGGGGATGATGGGAGTTTCAGAGTGGAAAAACTCTATCTGAGCTTTCCTCTGCTCCCCTAAACCCCACAGAACACCCTCCCCCCATAAAATGGCTCCCGCACACTCTCTATGGGAATCATGGGCCTTGCAATACTTGGCAGAAACCCACACAAACCCATCCCTCTCCCTTGGCGGGAGATGCTTCCTGGAACACCAATGCTCTCTTAACTGTTCCTGGGCTGAAGGCTTCATGCCTCCACTGGCAGAAGTGGGGAAATGAATGCCTTCCATGTAAACAACATTAAAAAAAAAAAAATGGTACAGGAGTAACAAACCAAAACAACAATATATTTTCAAGGAACAGCCAGTGCACAGGTAATATTCACAGTGTACAGGGAGACATAGAACATGAAATCTTAGGTGGTTTTTTTTTTACTGGAGGTTTGCACAGTAGTACTCCATGTTTTCACGGAACTGGTACAGGGTGTGCTCAATCCTCAGCAACCCTTCTTAGTATGAACTTGAGAAATTCCATTGAATCAGCTATTGACTGGTGAGTTACTAATTTTGTAAATCCAGTTTCTTAAACGGGTCTGCTCTAGTTGGGCTTAACAATAAGATTCAGGTCTTTGTTACTGTTATGGTAACACTTGTACAACTGATTCTTAAAACTTAAAATGAGTGGTTCTAGTACAGATGTGAATCCTTGACTTTTTCATCCTTGCATAAGAGGATACATAATTATGGTAATGTTCTCCCACCTGTGGGAGAAAATGAACATTCTTTCAAAATATTATTCCTGTTTTTGAAGATCCCAAAATGTTGGAGAGAAATTATTCTGCATAGAAAGTGTGAGATTTTTCACAGAAAGTTATTTTCTGCATAGAAAACAGGTTTCCTGGAAACCATTCTCTGCAAAGAAAACTTGCTTTTTTATTATTATAATTTTTGTGCAAACTCCTCACATAGTTTTCTCCACAGAATAATTCTTCTGCAATACTGTGGAAAGCTAGAGAGTAGGAAAAAATTATGCAAAATTCTTGCTGGTCTATTGTTCTTCATGACAGAATTGCCACCTGTCCGAAAACCCGTTTTCCAATATGTGAATAAATAATTATGAATACTCTTTCCATCCCTAGCTTCCAGACAGTCATCACATAGTGCTATCAACCAAAAGGTACTTCCTGCTCTTCACAGATTTTTGTGGTAACAGAACAGAAGATACAGTCGGAAAACAGAGATTACCAGTGGAGAACCTGCTCTAAATTTCTAGGAGTAAGACAGGGCTGTACCATTTAGGAAGAACCACAAAAGAACACTTAAGGACTTCAAATTATGCTGGACAATTACTGCGCCAACAAAACATGACGGTACATCACAATCAGAGTTGCATTATACTGACATCACAGGCACACATACTAGGACAATTGCGTAAGTATACCTATGAGTGTGTGATTCTAATCTCCCTTTATCCTCATAATTGCTCTTGTGTGGAAGAAGAGGAAACCAGCTGCCATACCTGTGCTATAAACTGATACCGGTGAAACAGCAGCTTTAACTCTCATGGCTTTCCTCCAAAAAAGAATAGTCTAGTGGGGATGATGGGTTTTCTTGCAGGAGTGGGGATTAAACCAGCTTATTGTGTAGATATGCTGAAACTAATATGCGTTGCAGTTCCAGCATGTTTTATTTTTTTCTAAACAATTGCCTAAAGATATATCCGTTCCTTATAAGAAAATTGCACATAGGCCACAGAAAACATCATTACATGTAACTTGTGCACACATGTCTATTTTATAACATTTGCCATATGCCAAGTCAGAATGCTGGACCATCTGGAACTGACATCTGTGAGGAAAACATATGTCATACCCCCACCCCAGTGTTGGTTAAAATGGGCTGTCTCCACTTCCCCATTGGTAAAGAATTCTTAAAATATTTATTCATTTGCCACATCTATACTCTGCCGTACCTCCAATAAGTTCATGTTGATACACATCTCTCTCCTTCCCACTTTATCCTCACAAAAACCATGTGGGGTATGTTGAAAGACAGTGATTATATCACCATCATCCAACATTTTTCATGGGTCAAAGGGAATTGAGTCTGAGTGGCCTCAGTCTGAGTCCAACTCTCTAATCATTACACCGTACTGTTTGTTTTTAGGCAAGCTACAGGTTTCTCAGTCTCAGTACCCCCCTCATGTGCAATATGGGGTGATAATAGTACTTGCTTAGCCTATAGTGGCAAAAAGACTATTAAGAAAAAAGGCATGCGAAGGTCTTCTTTGAGCACTGTAGCACTGGAGTTTAACATTTGAGGACTTCTTTGGATTAAGACATCCCCCAGTAGCAGAACCATATTTAACCAGAAATGGAGGACTTTGCTACATGAAATAGATAGCAACTCTGCATTACATTTTTCCTGTAACATAAACACAGTTCTGACTTGTGCCAAATTAAAACACAGATCCAAATACCTGGTTGGCTAGCAGGAATCTTCTGGAGGGCTATCACATTGCTCCCACGTCTTGTGAGTAACAGGTATGCTGAATTATTGTCGCTGATTTCCTGAAAGTGCTACATAAACTTGTACCATTGCATTGGTTTCTAGGAATTTGATTAGGCTGATTCTAATCTAACTTGGTATTAATAATTGCCTTGTTTT
This sequence comes from Ctenosaura bakeri, assembly GCA_948474755.1. Classification (NCBI taxonomy): domain Eukaryota; kingdom Metazoa; phylum Chordata; class Lepidosauria; order Squamata; family Iguanidae; genus Ctenosaura; species Ctenosaura bakeri. The sequence goes on from CAOLHI010001207.1 coordinate 130,564, forward strand.
CTATTCATCTGAGAATTAGCTGCTTTTATATTCTTCTTGATAAATAATTCATGTTACTTTTGAAGTTCACATACTACACGAACATGTTACCCTGCCACCACCTTACTTTTTGTGTATCTCTTAGGTTATGCTGCTAGACAGATATACAAAACTGCTGGATTTGGGTCAAAGGTACAAAACAAAGGGCTTTTTTGCACTAGACTGTGATATTGCTGTTATTCCACTTTCAACATCATATGGAATCCTGGGGTTTGCAGTTTAAGGAGGGGCATTTAGCATTCTCAGCCAGAGAACTCTTTGGCCTCAAGAAACTACAAATCTCAGAATTCTACAGAATGTTGAAAGTGGAATAATAGCACTATAACAATGTAGTGTGGAAATGGCCATAGAGTTTTCTCAGGCAAAGAATGCTCTGAGATGGTTTTGCCAACTCTTAACCTGCCTGCCTGCTTAGCTTCCAAAATCAGGTAGAATCTGCTACTTTTAGGGTATTTAGGCCCATACTACTCCTACTATTGTTTAGTATTTATTGTGCAGAAGGAATATACTATATACTAAGTGCAAAAGTAACCAATTATATGTGAAATATATTGCTTCACTCCCAATGATGGATTCACATAATCTGATGGACACAAAGTCTAGAGCACATCAGAATAATAACTGCATTTATTTTTCTCTTCATAGTAAATTTAATGCAAATGTTGACCATTTTGTTGCACTATGTATGAAAACTCCCAGGACATATTTTTAATGCCTATATACAGCTACAAATAGATACCAGCAATCAACAAGTCTGTTTATGCATTTCTGCTAATTCATGCAGGAAGTACAACAAAATATAAAATAAAAATAAAACTTGAGGAAGTATTGAAAGTAGCACTGAAGATCAAATCTCCCTTCCATAATTCTGGGCTAGTATAATTGAGGTCAAAGAGGTAAGTGGCTTGACAACTACAATGACCTATTACAATCTACAGTGGTAATACTGTGTTGTGATTATATAATAAGCATTTTGAACCCAAGGAATAATTGCTTTAATTATAACGAGCAGTTATTAATCACATGGAATGTTCCATACAGCATTATGCAGTATCTAAAAATGCAAACATTTATTGATGTAATACTTATATTTCAATTCCTTTTTTCTTTTGCATCATAAAGTTCATACATTTTAGAAACTTTTTCTGGATAGTCTATACGTAAAACACCAAGGTGTTGTTGTTGCTGTTGTTGTTGTTGTGTTGTTGTTGTTGTTGTTGTTGTCGTTGTCATTGTTGTTGTTGTTGTGTACCTTCAAGTCATTTCCAGCTTATGGTGATCCTAGGGTGAACCTATCATCTGGTTTTCTGGGAGCTGAGAGTGTGTGACATACACAAGGTGGGGTTTCCATGGTCTAGTGGGCAATCAAACCCTGGTCTCCAGGATCATGGTCCAACACTGAAACCACTTCTCCTATTGTCCTATGCATACAGTTTAAGGTGTTTGGGTTTTGTTACCCTGATTTCTGGGGTCCCTTGGGGGACACCTCAATGTGCTCCACGTGATGGGGAATGGAAACTAGCCAGAGCACAAGTTATAGCAATGCGAGAGACAGGGTAACCTAGCGGGGTCTTTTTACCCAGTTTTTACGGGGTCAGGCCAAGCCAAAAACCAAACGAGAGTGTCCAATAAATGATTTTATTAAATGCAAATCTCACGCACCAGCTCAATCATGCACACATGCACCCAAGAGCTATTAAGAAACAAAAGAGAGGAAATTGCATAGGGGAATATTGGAGGGGTACAGCTGGGGTAATACTGCACCTTTTCCTGAAGTCCTGGGTCCGGGAAGGCAGCGAAGAAGTGGGGCTCAGCATGGAGAGGGCTGATGGGATCACTCAACGGATGGAGCAACGGTCTGCTGGGGTGACCGGGAGTGATTCAAAGAACCACTCAAAAACTGGGACTATTTGTAGGGGAAAAAGTACCTGGAGGACTAATCCTTTCCTGGGGAGAACAATGGGTGTTGGAGCAATAATGAAGCTCCACCAAGGTAATTTCCTTTGTGTGATGGGATTGCAAGGTGTTGCCAAAGTCTCAGGATCTTTGGCTGTGTTAGTTTGTGGTGTGACTTCATGTAAATGATCCTTGCCTGATGGAATATTTACTCAACTTGGGGCAGACACGCTAACCTCCTCAAGTCGGCATCTCGTGGCTGAGGACCCTTTGTTTATTGTGGGTTTACACATCTTGAGGTCTTCTGGGGCTACGTGACTGCGGATTTTACTGGCCTGACCTGGTTTTCGATCTTTGACCGTTGCTGCCTACATGCCCATCTGGGTGACCTCTCAGGCACATTGAATCATATTTTAATATCATAATTGTAGACCCCGGGACAGGGTTTTCCAGTGAGATAACAGGTTGTTGTTTTTTTCTTTTTTTAAAAAGCACCCTGTGCATTCTAGACTAAAGTGTGGTGTCTCGAATGTATTCCATACTCTACTCCAATCATATGCTGATACTTGTTGCATAGATAGGCCTCTGTATGCATTCACCTAAGCCTCCAGCATGACAAAGGGTTGATGCTGGAAAGATGGTGCAGTTGTCAGCACATCTTTACTGTGCTAGATTAGTCACCTCATATATATCTGGGCTCCCAGCACAACCTTGGAATGGTGATGACATTTCCCCCTTGTTGTCACTATTCCCTTGTCATTCTAGAAGCCTAGGAACACGCATTGTTTCTCTATCCATGTCTAGGCATAATCCATTTCAGATGCTATCATCCACTTTTGGCAAAATGAATGTGCTCTTTGTCTCCTCTTGCCAAAATATTTCACAGAAGAAATAACTTGCTGTTCATGTCTGTATCTCTTGAAGGATATCTTCACATAAGAAGTAGCAATTTGTCCACATTCATGTGCACCTTAAAGGGATGTAGGCATTCTCAGTAATAATTAAAAATCCATCTAGTATCATAGTCTATACATTTGCTACATTTGCACAGGATTGTAAAATATGCATAAGCATGTTTTTCTAGCCCAGGGGAAAAAAATGGATTGGGTTACTGAACTGCTTATTACTCTCCTATAGGAATTCCTAGCTTAAACCCTCTGTATGGGCTCAGGAGAACCTCCATCCTCAAGCAGGAGAAAGGACTAAAAGGGAAGGATTCTTTTTATATCTTTGCAGCAAAAGATGTAACCAAACGGCACCTGAAACTCTCCTCCCCCAATTCCAAATGGTTCCCTAAGCAGTAGTATAGGGTTGCCTCACTAGAAAGACTTAAAGAAAGTAACGTGCTGTGCTGTGTATGCTGGAAATTATCTCACCTGAAAGAGCAAAAGTAAGGGCCCATTCCCAAAATACAGAGTATGTGAATGCAGCACACACCCCTTGACTCCTGTATCTACCTGTCTGATTGGTTCTCATCTGTGGATGTAAAATCCTATGTGCATAGACCAAAACTTAGAGGATGATGCCCAGTTTCAGAGAATGTTGACCCATACACATAGGCTACAATTTGATGACTTATTCTTATATAGGTAGTAAAACACGATCAGTGTGCCTGCTCCATGCATAAAATGGGACCAGATGTCTAGTGTGTAACCCAGAGGCCTTAGGTTGCCCATGTTGTATGAGTTCCAGAGGAACTGTTACATTGGTTTGGTGTACTAAGACCTGCACACTGGTTTCCTGAGAGCCCAATGCAGTGATTTGGATCTGGGCCAAATTTAATCTGGTTAGGATTCAATCTGATCCAGACCCCAAATCCAATTCAAGATTCAGTGATTGTCAGGGGAAGCCAGATACGTAGAAAGAGATGTAAGCACAGAGCTACAACCTCAGTCATCAGGTGCTTCCTGCTACTTGAGTCATGATGGCAGTTGCCAAACATCAGTCAACTAAATCAATTATATCAGAGGCCCTTTCTGCACCTTACCTTTTGTTGGTGCTAGGGTGTGGGGATCGTGCGAGCAGCCTCTGGCAAGAGACTCTCAGGTCCATGCTGCTTCAGCTCTGCACAAGCTGCCTGCTCGCACGAGAGCCCTGTCTCTTCCTTCTGCAGCCTGGGAGTTTCCCAGGCTGCACTGGGGCAGGAAGTGCGACCAGCACGGCTCCGGAGGCTCCGCATGTCAGGTAAGTGCACGCAGGGCCAAGGAGCAATGTGTGATTGTGCATCATTTTCGGCTTCCAGCCGAAAATGAAAAGGTGCGCGATCGGCGCCTGCCAGCCCCTGGAGCATTGTGCAATTGTGAATGCGTCATGTAGATCGCTCCTCACAATTGTGCAACGCTTCAGGCACCCTTTTGCATGGCAAATGCCATGCGGAAAGGGCCAGAGTTGTTTCAACAGTCTGCTACTAACAACTAAATCTAGCAAACCAATGAAGATATGCAGGAAATAATTGACTGTATACATTCAATGATCTTACATAATTCTTCCCCATAAGCACTGTGACAGACTTCTGGTGACATTCTTGCCCCACACTGCATGTTATAGACCTGCCAATAGGCAAAGCTAAGCTTGTCTTCTGTATCACACCATTTTGGCACTTCCCTTACCTGGTCATATTGGAAACACACAGTCTGCCTCCCTCAATAAGCCAATTGCAGTTGGGATTGGTTGCACAGCGGTATTAAAAACTAATATAAAACTAATATATCTATTGAGCCATGAGTTTTTATGGACTTCAGCCATGGCATGTTGTTGATATACATACACAGGAGTTAAAAGATTTATTTATTTATTTTATACCTCACATTTCTCCTTTTGAAGACCCAAGACAGCCTACATCGTTTAAGAAACAAGATACAGATAAAACATTATTTATATAGAAGTTTTTAAAAAATTAAATAGCAGTAGAATTAAAAATAAGATTTACATAATATCAGAACTCTGATCATGAATTCCATTCTATAGGGGAATTTATCATTGACATTCTAATGCAATAGCATTTTTAAAAATGAAAGTAAACTAAAATGTGAGACAGAAAAAATATTTTAACTAGGTCTGCATAGATATACAACATGGTACACTGAGGGGGTTTCCACAGACTATTTCTTCAAAAATAACTAGGTCCAGTCCAAGACATTTTGATGCTTGAAGCAGAAAGTACATATTACTTCAAGCCAGCCAAATTGTTATGGAATATAAGGAAGAAGATTCCATAAATACCTTTCCCCTTTTCTGGTAGTAAAAAGGCAGTAACAAAAATTTCATGGTACCTGAGACAACTGCTGCACTTTGTCTAATGGTAGGAGCCAGCCTTGAAAGGAATATTGCCAACTATTTTGTCATAGATATCAGGCAAAGGTAAGGGCAATAACAATTTTATATTGGTTAATCAAACACAGCTTTAAGAAATTTGACTGGCGTAAAAACACTGTGTGGCGGCTATAAAGATCAGAGCAGGTCTGGGCATCTCCACAATTTATATGACAATTGTATTTGCACAGGTACACTGATTCACAGCATGAATGACATGTTCCAATGGGAATGGACCTGGGAGCACTGATTGGGCTGTGGCTCACTGACATTACATGGGTGTTTGGACAAATTTATGGACAGAAGGACATCAATGGCTCCTAGTTGTCATCTATCTACTAATATATAAAAGTCAAAGTTTGTTTGTCTGTGTCAGGCAAGCAAAGACTTCATATGATTGGCTACGTCAGGCAAAGACCTCATATGATTGATTGCCTAAGAAGATTCTATGGAATCCTGGGGTTTGCAGTTTAGGGAGGGGCCTTTAGAATTCTCAGCCAGAGAGCCCTTGGGCCTGTCCTGAATAGGCTGGTTGCTAATGGAGATGATGGCTAGCAGCAATGTATTCCCTCAGGAACCCAACCTCTGTATGTTAATAACTCTGAATACAGTTTGGGTTGGCAAATATAGGGAAAAGTTACAGGTACTGGACAAGACAGTTTGGGGAATTAGGATCTCAAATTTTCTAATAAGTATTACCTACGAGAAAATAAAATCCCGGGCAATGCTGGGTATATACGCTGGTTATTATATACAACTGCCAACATGAGAGGCAACTTGATTCTGATTACTAGTTACAGAGGAGCAAGCATGGCAATGGGCTAGTGCTGTAATGATCCACTGGTGGTCTTTTCTGGATATAATGGTTAAACTGTTCTAATGTACTTCTTATGTGAAATGGGAAACTGAACTAGACATAGCTTTGATACTGTGACCAAATAAGGTACCTGCATTCTTATGAAGGAGTATACCTATCACTGTAATTGTACATATTTACTGAGAGAAATACAGTCCATGGCAAACAGACTGTTTGCCTCAAAGGTGTTTGGAAAGCAACCAGAACTCCATCAGTAGTTTCTGTATGTACCATAGTAATAGTACTATCATTTGACTTGTCAGCCATTTGACTTGCCCTAATTGTCAACAGATCGAGCTAGAGAGGAAACTAGAAGCTTCAAGAACTTTGCCAAGTGGCAGACAAATTAAAGAATAATTACAGACAAAGACTTTCCCAACAATTAAGGGAAGAATTCTGAGAACAAGAGCAAGCAAAGGCAAGAATGTGCAGGGAGTGTGTAAGATATTATACATTACTTCCAGAAGACAGTGTTCTGACTTCTGATGCTTGATTGGAACAATGAGCTCCAAAACAAAGTAAAGAATCTACCAGTGAAAGTTCTGACTTCCTAAATCTTCAAATAGTATAAGAGACTTTTAGCCAGAGATATATGTGGGAGCCAGCATGATGTAGTGGTCTGATTGTTGGACAAGGACTTTGAGGGGGCCAGGGTTTGAATTGCTGCTCAGCTGTGGAAACTTACCGAGTGGTCTTGTGGCAAATCACACTCACTCAGCCTTAGAGGAAGGCAGTAGCAAACCTCTTCTAAATAAATCTCATCTAGAAAAGCCTAGGATAGAGTCTCCATAAGTCAGAGTCAGCTTGAAGGCACATATAAACAAATGACTGATTCTGTGGAATGAAGGTGGGACATACCCAATTATACTTTTGTGCTAGTGGAAAGGCCTTTTGCTTGTGGAAGGCAAAGCACCTGGTTTTTGTTGATTTCTTGCTTTCTACTGAAAGCTAGCATGGTAAATCTGAATGTGGCTAAGGCGGTTGGAAGATTTTGGAATTTGCAGTTTGTAACTTTTTTGAGCTCCATGGCCTCATTCAAGAGTAGCTATTCAAGGAACACAGGCAGCTACAGTGGCTAGAAAGAATGATAAAAAGAAGTGCTTCCTGCTAGCGGATTGGCATCACAAGATACAATTTTGTGTAAAATTCATCTATCCTAATTTCATCATGCTTTCTCTTACCAACAGCACACAGACTTACTTATCCTAGGGAACTGTACTGTTAGGAAGCACCTAATTTCATTGGTTGTCAGAGAACGCTCTGCATTGTTTCAGGCCAGAGCCCCATTTGGAGATGCCAGGATATGAACCTAAGATCTTTTGCATGGGTTTCAGTACCTAAACTCATCCCAGCTTCCTTGCACCACGTGCCTTCTCCTGTTCTGAGGCTTTGTGTAAGAGGACCTCATCTGCATCAGTCAAGGCTAGCTCCTCCAATATGCAGGGGTTGCAAGGGTGGTTCCATTAGAAGACATAAAATCATCATGTATTTAAGTATTTGGAATGCAATTTCATGCGGACATACTGAGAAGTAAAAACCCAGCAATAACTATAGAGTTTATTTCAAACTTGTTTTCCATAATAGCCAACAACATGCTTCCAGGAAGCTAAAAAGCTGAATCTGATGGAAGTAGCTCTCTCTCACTGAAGACAAACAACAAATATTTAGTGTCATAATACTTCTAACTGTAGAGAATCCCCAAGGCCATCTTGAATCTAGGGAGGTAAATTGTGACATGGTTTACCCTGAGTCCCATTTTGGGAGAAAACACGGATGAGGATGAGGTTGATAACAGTTCTACTGTGAACCAAGGAGAGGGGGAAGCACTATATCCTAACCATGAAACGGTGAGATTTTTTTTTATTGGTCTCAGTGAGAATTTGCAAAATTTTGAGACTGATTTTTGCACATTTCTATAAATACGTAAAAGTTAAAATTGCTATACAAATTGACTTGTTACATAAACTATTAGTTGCAGAGGTGGGTATTTGCATCTTTTAAATCATCCTCTCCTTTTGTGCTTGCTGTTATTTGTATGTTTTTAGCTATACAAAGGGAAAAGATGCTAGTCCTGTGCAGAGACGTTTAACACAGAATATTGAAAATCCCACAGGGAAAAAAAATGCTTGTGCCTTGGTTTAGTTCTGGAAGTGTAACCTCTTGCAAAGCATGGAGAATCCTTGAGAGTTTATAACCATTTGTGAGGTTTTGCTTTTGTTTTGTTTTTGTTTTGGTTTGGTTTTTTTTGTTTTCTTTGTTTTGGCTACATCCCTGAGGGTCAATGACTGGGCCTGAGGATCAATGACAGGGCTGTCTTCCAGAAATTTGTCTAATCCCCCTTTGTAGGCTGTCTGAGTTAGCAGCCATCACCACATCTTGTGGCAGAGGATTTCTTCAATTAATTACAAGTTATGTGAACTAGGCCATTTCTGCACTACACTGTTATAGTGCTGTTACTTCACTTTCAACATCCTATGGAATCCTGGGCTTTTCAGTCTAGGGAGGGGCATTTAAAATTCTCAGCCAGAGATCTTTTGGGCCTCAGTAAACTACAAACCCCAGAATTCCACAGGATGTTGAAAGCAAAATAATAGCACTATAACAGTGTAGTGCAGAAATGGCCCTAGACTTATTCATGAGTCTGGCATCCATCAGTTGCACTGGAAGACACTGGTGGAATTAAAAGAAAAACTCCTCCCTATTTACTTCAACTCAGTGTTATATATCTGGCTCATGTCTCTCTCAAGCCATCTTTTTTCAAAAACCCCAAAGGGCTTTTATTTTAAACTACAAGGAAAATACTCCACCTGCCCCCTGATTATTTTATTTGCCCCATTTATTTTTCCATATTTCCCACATAGACAACAAATATACTGTGGCCATTTCCACACCAAACATTTATTGCTATTATTCCATTGTGGAATTCTGGGGTTTGTAGTTTACTGAGGTAAAGAGCTCTCTGGTTGGAAATTCTAAAGGTCCTTCCCTAACTACAAATCCCAGGATTCGACAGGATGTTGAAAGTGGAATAATAGCACTGCAACAATGTACTGTGGAAATGGTCTATGTTGCAACTCTACAATATTCTTTTTAAGCCACAAAGGCCATTACAGTACCATGGTTTTGTAGAATGACATTATAATCCTTTTCACATGCTTTTTTTTTTGCGCGAGCACCCCTTGAGCGTCGCGCGAATGGGAGCGTCGCTCCATATGATGCACTCCCACTCGCGCGACACTTACGAGGGTAAAGTGGGGCACGCGCACATTTTTTGATTTTTGGCTTTAAGCCAAAAATACTGCACACTCACGCAATGCTCGTGGCGCCCTTGTGCACTTACCTGTGTGCGGTGCTTCAGCGAGCAGGGGCGCTCACGCTTCCTTCCCCCAGTGCAGCCTACAGTTCCCAGACTGCGCTGCAGAAGGAGGGGGTGGGGCGCGAGTGTGACGGCCGCACTAGAGGAAGCCGATGCGGGAGGCAAGAAGGGCTGTTGTGAGCAGCTAGCGCAAGCGGCTGCTTGTGTGAGCGCCGCTCCCCACTGCCGCGACGAGGTAAGGTGCGAAAAGGGCCTATGTTAAATCCAACAGTAGGATCCCCCACAGCCTCATATAACCTCTGAAAAATCAGTTTAGGTTAGTTCCCCAGCCCTCTCATGAAGATTTTGAGTGTGTATAGCAGGACTGATGGCGGGGGGGGGATATGATTCATTCCCAGTTCTACTGATGGAAGTTGTTCTGTCAAGCAGAATAAAATTGTTGGACTTAAGCTAACATTGGCAGTTTTGTTTTCCATCCCTTCTCACATAATGCTTAGTACAGAATTTACTTTTTTACACTACTACCACAGAGGCAGTTATTTTTTCACTGAATTGTTCACTAGACCACTATTTCGATTAGTCCCCACAAGTCCCCACCTATGTTTGTGTCACATCAGTTATTTTACCCAAATTTTCATAATGGAATTACTCTGAAAGTCATTCGTCATTTTGTTGCTCATTCTGCTAGTTTGGACAGATCGTTTTAGAGCTCTTATCATTCTGCTAAGACGGTCATCTCTTGGCTACTTTGGCGCTTCACTGCTCATCCTAACTTCACTTTTGCCAGTTGTGTCATGGCTCCCTTTGTCACTGTGAACAAACAGGGAAGAGCAGGAAGGAAGAGTCTACTGGCTGCTGGTTTCACAATGGTTCCTTGAGTCTGTATTGAGTCAGTCTTTCCTTTCAGCTCAGATTCTCTTCTGTTATATAACACTCAGGCTGATTAAGTGCTATATAAATGTTTAATAAGGAGCTGGTCACATTTTGAAAATAATAACATGAAATGTCCCTTTGGAAAGAATGGATTCAACAGCAATGTTCATTTGAAAATAATGGCAATTGATTGGGTGATGAAGAAACATCTTTTAACACTAGGTGCTGTATTTTTTCCCCAATGTGCTTTTAAATTACTTTAAATATGGTTGTTATTTTTAATATTATGATTGGTTTAATTGTGTTTTAATATTATAACTCACTGCAGTTTTAATTGTATCTATTTTTCTAATGATGTTTTGAACTACCTTGAGTCCAAGTTCTGGAAGAAAAGTGAGATTTAGATTAAATGAGTTAAATGAATATTATCCCACTGAGGGAAAAATAGGAAAGAGCTGCATTACTGGTTGGGAGGAGATGGTTTGGAATAACGATGAGGGCATCAGGAATGCAGAAAACGACAGAGAGGAGACTACACAGATTGGGAACAGAAGCAAGGAAAGGGTGGAAATAGAGGCCATTTCCGCACGAGGTGAGGGAATTGCTCCGTGCCGTTACTCACTGGATCTTCTGGCTCCTCCGTCTGGTCTAGGGTGAATCAGAGCATTGCGAGGTCTTAGATCCGCACTGCTCTGGCTTCCAAAATGATGGCTTCTGGTTGGTTGTGGGTCCCGACCAACCACTGAAGCTCACCACGCCTAAAGTCCACCCTCCACAGATCGCAGGCTCGCATTGGTGCGAGCCTGCGAATCTGCACAAGGGAGCAGGTACATAATGGTGCGCTCCAGAAAAATGAGAAACCTCTTTTTTCTGGTCTTTAAAAAGCGCTCTGGAGTACCAGTTGGGGGCATTTCGGAGTGGACTGAGGTGCGGATCTCTGGTAAGTAGTCCGAACCTAGTCTGCTCTGAGGTGCAGATGACCTCTGTAGAGGACGCACTGCGCCATTTTAATTCCCCCGTGCGGAAAAGGCCCGAGTTAAATTCCATAAGAGATGTGTAGAATGACTAGCCTGAGGGGAAAAAATTGGGAGGAAGGATAGGAGAACTTGGGAACCATGGAAGGGCAGCTGCAAGTCATAGGTCTCTAAAAATATCCCATCCCTGTGTAAATTGTAATACCTCCCCACCCATGATATACCTTGACCACTTCTGCACTACACTGTTACAGTGCTATTATTCCATTTTCAACATCCTATGGAATTCTGGGGTTTGCAGTTTGGGGAGGGGCATTTAGAGGGTCTCAGTAAACTACAAACTCCAGAATTCCACAGAATGTTGGAAGTGGAATAATAGCATTATAACAGTGTAGTGCGGAAATGGCCCTTGACTCTAGACCCATACAAGTGCATCAGTGATTTATACATGTATATTTCTATATACAGTATATGTATGATTGAAGACCTGCAGTAACAGTTTATTCAGACATAGGTATGACTGATTTAAGTGTGTTTTATTCCCAGATAAACATGGACAGCTTCTGATTCAGAATCAGGAAAGAATTACGACTGAGGGGAAATAACTGCAGTGCAAATACCCTTTGTAAAATTTTGCCTGTTAACTACTTTATTGTAACTGGATAGGACAACACGATTGATGGTTGACTCCTTTTCCATATCTATAATCTTATCTATAAGGAAATTAAGGGAAACTCATAAACAGTAGCTAATGCTGTGTGAAAGGACAGCATTAGTGCCAGCAATCTGTGTTATGTACATAACCGTGTAGTTTCTTGTTTACAGTCTACATCTCTTTAAACTTTGCCCTCTCAGATCTACCTTGTTAATTTTTTTCCCCATGAATTTCTCACCAATGCTACAGGCAGCAATTCTGTGCCAATGGATGCCAAGAAACAGTCCTCCGGTGAGTTCTAGGGTGGCCCCCACTGCTGCCCTTTGGCTGCCCTAGCTCTAGGGTGGCCAAAGGCTGTTTTTGCAGCCCTTGACTTCTCCTGCCTGCCTGGGCTGCCTTTTTTTTTTTTTTTCCTGGCCATAGCAACCAAAAAGCAGCAACTTACCTTCGAAGTAGCCTAAATAGCTTTCTAAACAGGGGCCTTGTTATGCTAACACCCAAAGTACCTATTTCTCAAAAACCAGAAGTGGATTCTAATAGGGTTACTAGGGCCAAAACTGGAGAAGGCTCCTGTGCCTTTAATGTACATATAGAGGAGGGAATTTCAGCAAGTGTTGCTTGTTACCTGGTTGTGTGACAAGCAAGTGGGTGCTGTTTGTCGCACAGCTAGGTAACAACACTTGCTGAAATTTGCTCTTCTACATATCCATTGAAGGTACAGGAAACCTTGCCAGTTTTTAGTTTGGCAACCCTAACTTCCAGCCCCTTCTCATTTTCCCTTTTTTCTTTTGTTCTTTTTGGCATTTTTGGAAGCCTATGCTTCTCTGGAAGATCCCAGGAGCAGAAAATTACCCCCTGGACCCACTGCAATTGGCTATCTCTGTTTAAAAGGTCAAGGGGAAGTTAGTTCTGAGTCTCATGGATGAAGGATATTGATGCATTGTTTGAATATTGAATATTGTTTTAGGGTTTTTAATGAGTTTATGTGTTTTTAATGCTTTTAATTGTTTTTAAATATTTTGATGTTTTAATTTGTTGTGGGAAGCCACCTTGGGCCTCATACTGGGAGAAAGGTGGGAGAAATTTCCATGAATCATCTCATCAGTACAAAGAAATTATCCAAAGACTAGTGTCTTGGCTGACAACATGCCATGTTAATGAATTTAGCTCATGGGAGATGAAAGGAGACATGGGTAGGCCGTTGGTAGCTCCAGCATCCGTGCAGGTCGATATTATCCAGCTAACTCTCTCTCAACCACTAAGGGGACACAAGTCGTACTTAGATTTTACAAGGAAGAGGGGCTAAGCAGATGTCACTGGCTCTGCTTCTGAAGCTGCAACTTTCTACCTCACCAGTCCCAATAGGCATTCCCCCAACATTGTAATAAGCCAGTGAGGTGGGAGGTGGTGGTGTGCTAAGGAGATCATAGTCATTCTGTTTAAGCAAGGTAGCTTGGAAAAGGAAGCAAAGAGGAGGGCATTCACTAATGAGATTGACAAAAGAAGGCACTGTTCCCAGAACGTAAAGTTAACTTTCAAATATTAAATAAATGGTTTAAAAAGTGTTGCCCAACCCTGGAATTCTCAGGAGAATTCTGAGACTTATGGAAAACATATAATCAAGCTGTAACAGTCTCCTACATTAAGAAATAAATTTTGCTTCAATGGGACTGACTCACAATTACGTAAGCACAGGATAGCAGCAGGAATATGACTGTCCTGGCTTTTACATGAATGAAAGAAACCACACATAGTAATGAAGATGTGCTAAAGAGCAAGAAGGAAGCAATAATCTCTTGAATGTACTTGATAAAGTAAGGGTGGGCAAAATGCATCCCTGGAGTCTCACACAGCTCCCAAACCTTTTTGGGGTCTCCTGATCCCCCCACTCCCCTGGATTGTCTCTTTTTTGGGGAAGGAAGGAAGGAAGGAAGGAAGGAAGGAAGGAAGGAAGGAATTTCCTGCCCAGCAGTGGTGATTCACCCTTTCAATAGGTCACACACACCACCTTGTACTATTTAACATAAAAATACCCATCTGAGGGCATTTTTTGGGAGTCCATGTGGCCCCTGGAAGGTTCCAGGGCAGAAAATTGGCCTCCAGAGATGTTGAAGTTGGGCAGACAAAGGAAATGAATCATAATCTCAAAGAGCAAGAGAGCCCTTCTAACTAGGATGAAGAGCAACTTAGGGGCTGTTATGTGTCTTCAAGTTGACTTTGACTTACACTGACCCTATACTAGGGATTTCTTGCCAAAATTTATTCAGGTGTTTTTGCCATTTTCTTCCCTTAAGCTGAGAGAGTGTGACTGCCTAGTGGGTTTCCATGGCTGATTTCTCCTGATTTCCCCAAGCCCTAGCCAACTCTAAAGCTCTTGAAGATCAATTTACCTTATGAATTTTGCACTGTTACTAGTATGGCACACATCTTACTACAGTGTAGCATAATTTTAGTATTTTACTACTCCTGTATTTGTTTATATATCTCACCTTTAAGTATATAAAACTTTCTGAGTCAGTTTGGAGCAATATAAAGAATAATAAAATACAATAAAACACTGAGTACTTCAAAGTTTATAAATATAGACCATAAGAAATCCCACATATCATAAAAATTATTGTCCTAACTGTCCATTTATTATTTTAGATTCAAACATGTTGGACTATTTTTGAATGAAACAGCAACAATGAATCCTTATTTAGAGATATAGGAGTTCCCAATCTAAAGATCCATTAATATTTTAGCTGCTTAATTACTTAAATTTTAATTGATCCAAGCAAAGATCTTTGATACCATGTAAATATGCTGTTACTAGTAAAGCATGTCTACTACACTTTGTAGCCAGTATTGTAATCTTAACATTTGTGTATGTATGTATGTATGTATGTATGCAATTATTTATATGTTTGTTTAAAAAATTTACATATTGCCTTTCCATCAAGCAATATTTACCGCACTCCACTGAACAAATCATAAAAACAGTACAGGTAAAGCCAAATTAAAATGTTTTTTTTTAAAAAAAAAAATCCATTTACTTAAAAAAAAACATCATTGAAGAAATCAAAGTCCAACTGCTATTTATTTTTTTTAAAAAATAGAGCCACCAAAAGTTTAGATCAACATCACAGTCTTCACCTGGCACTGAAAGCTATAAAATTTCTTCTTTTGTGGGTATCCCACAGATGTCACACCACCAATACAAAGATCCTTGACATTAATCAAAATGGTCTATGAAAGTGGACGCACCCAAATCATAACCTCAGTGTAAGAGCCAAACAACTGAATGGGTTTGCATTGGGAAAATTTAAAATTTAAAGAATCCTAATTCTAATTGACTTTTAAATTTTGCAACCAACACTTGGAATACCACCTGGAAATAAACCAGAATATCTTTCAACCTTGTTGATATGTGACTACATCAGTCAACAAATTAGTCACTGAGTTTTGAATCAGTTGCAGGTATTCAATGCTTTCCACAGATCTAATATTTTCAGCTTGAGTTCAAATTTCTAGAGAAAGTAAGGGAAACGCATGTTCTCCAGGTTTACAGGGGAAGTCCAGCTTCAGTTAGCTTAGGCGAAACATAAGACAAAAGAAAAGGTGAGAGAAAGAGAGTCAAACTTCTTTCAGTTCTGTTTGTATCTTTAGACTTCCTTAATAAATACCTCCCACCCTCCACCCCTGTTGCTATGTTTACTCATCCACTATATTTTGGTTATCCAGTAATTATCACAATTGGCTCCCGTGCGAGACTATCTAAAATGGCACTTCAAAAGTGACAAGGGCCCTTTTCGCATGGCAGTTTGCAAGCAAAAGGACCCCTTGAGCGTTGCATAAATGTGAGGAGCGGTCTGCATGGCGCACTTCCATTTACGCGATGCTCAAGGCCCTCACGCGCAGTGAACACACATTTTTTTTATTTTCTGCTTTTAGCTGAAAATGACCCATGCTTGCACAACGCTCACGGACCTGGGCTGCACTCACCTGCCATATGGAGCCTCTGGGGCTGGGCCCATCGTGTGCCCTCTCCTCAGTGCAGCCTCCAAGTCCCAGGCTGCACTGCGGAAGGAAGGGGTGGGGCGCCGGCAGGGCTGTCGAGCGAGCAGGAAGGAGCTGCGGAGCTGAAGCAGGAGCCTTGCAAGAGCCTTCCTGCCCAGGCTTCTCATGCGAGGACCCCAACTCGGCAGCGTTAAAAGGTAAGGTGCGAAAAGGGCCAAAGTCTTCACAGGAAATGTTCTTTTGGATTACTGGCAACTCTCAGAAAAATGTTTGTTTAGGAGTAATTCCAGTGGAAATGACTCCTGAGTAAATGTTCTTAGAACTAAAAGCTTAATCCCAGACGTGTTCTGTCCAAAAGGCACTTACGCAGAGCCACATGGCTTACAAATCTGGCCTAAAAGCACATTCCTCACTGTCTGCTTTGTTTTCCAGTCAACTGTCTATTAATGGGCAGTGCTCCACATGATGCTACACAAGAAGGGATACCCAAGATGATTCTGACACTACTGCAGTCTAGTCCTGATCCCTCACTAGTATCCTATGTGTGTCTTCATGTAATATTATAACACACTGTGGGTGCAGACAATAAAAGCTTAACAGTATGTTTTCACACTTCTGCTGAATCAAAGTTCTCACCCTTACTCTGTCAGTGGACATTTGCTCTGAAATCTAGATGCATAATCACAGGATCAAACCCAGAGACTATTATTGGTAGTAGTAGTGGTGGTAGTATGATCAGAAATCTCAGCAGTACAGCTGATTGGGTGAGTTGATGTAGGGAAGGAAAATCAGGAGAAGAGATGCATTGGCGGGTGTCATCAATACAGTACTTGAAATAGAAGATATTAAGTCTGGTGGGACATCACAAGGAAAGATGACAGAACAGAAGAGAATCATGACAAAAGTCTCAAATGGTTCACAAAAAAAAAGGCTGTCCATGATAGAAAGAATGAGCCTATGGTTTCAAGCGTGCAATAGAAGTATGACATCCTTGAGAAGAGAAGGAACAAAAGAAAAGAGAAAGCACAGTAGTGTTTAGTTTGCACTACATGTTTCTCAGACCTGACTCTTGTGCCAGGGAAGGGGAAGTTTTGACCTGTTGGTTTAATGCCACCCTCAGGGATTCCCCATGTAGCCTGCGGAGATATCTAGGTAGCTTTGCCCCTCCTTGATCCCCATCCGTTTGCAAAGCTATACTGAAGGAAATTCCCACTATATTCCATTCCTAAATGGTGATAGCAGAGATTCCCATTCTGGGAAGAGGTAGGGGAAGCAAAGGTGGTTGCATGGTTGGCTGCCATTTGCAGGTGCTGGCTGAGTCTATACTAATACCAGTGCTTCTTCAGATCAGAGGTGGACAGAATGCAACACTAGTGCTGCCTGAACTCTTCTAAATTTATTTTTGTGGCTATCAATCCCTCCAAGTTCACAAGACTACATTTTCTCTCTGGCAGAATTTTCTCTCCTGGAAACCTTCTGGAGCAGCAAATCCTTGGAACAAGATGCAGGCCTCTCTTGCATTGTCAATAAATACCCCTTTCTCAACTACCATTTTCTCAAAGTACATTTTGAGTTAGGTCTGGTTGTATTTTCCAACCCCCTGTTTTTGGTATTTTCGTCAGGCTGTGTAGCCCCTACAGTGAAAGAGAAAGAAAATTGATCCTGGAACCTACCAAAGACATCCACTCCTACTTTAAGTGCTATAGAAGTGATATCCCAAATTAAGCTCAATGCACTGGAAAGCTTAAAACTGCCTTATTAGTTCCTGAATTATAAAACAATGGATTGTGGAAAGAATATTTCAAAATATTTGAAAAAATGTTTTAAAATGTATTTCTCAAATATTGGGAAAGCTTACAAGGAGACTCCTGGACCAGCAAGAATCTTTGCTTTTATCTGGGATTTATTCTGTGCAAAATTCACACAGGGCCTTTTTGTACAGATAATAGTATATTCCACACACAAAAATTCTGCTCTAAAATACATTTTCTGTGTAGAACTTGATTCCTGTGCAGAAAATGGTCTTTTCTATGCAACACACACACACACACACATTTTGTACAGTGCAGAATTTTCTGTGGATGAAATGGAGAAATCCTTGTTTTTGCACAAAAATACCACATGAAAATTTGGTATAGAATTAGTCCTGAATTGCAACATGTCTTCAAGGATTTTCTTGCAGTGGGATGAAAATTGCTCAGATTACTCATTGTTTCCTTCAGAAACAAAATCAGCAAAGAATTACATCCCTAGGAATAAGGTCTTGATTCCTCTTCTTGGAGGAAGAAAATTCGGAAGGTTATTTGGTACAAAGCAGGGTGTGTCTACCAGTTTAAGAAAAGTGACTTAATAGAAACTTATCTTCAGAATGATAACTAGGCCACTGTCCTGAAACACCATCTTTGTATTTCTTTGTAAATTAGTCAAGGGACAGGGAAGGAGAAATCAATGGGGAATACATATAATGAAAATTCTTAAAAATTTGTTTCTGCATATGAAGGCAGCATGTCAGATTTATTCTGTGGCATACCTGAATAATTTCTCTCACTTTTCATTTACAGTCCTCTCTCCAACATTTACAGTCCTCTCTCCAAGACAATGACAGAAAATATTTAACTTGCAGGTATGAATAAGCATAAAACAAGATAGGCCAGGGTACTCTCAGAATATCGGGCATCCTATTGAATTACAAAACTGGGAATAAACATGGAAAAATGTGAATTTCACGAGATATCAAACATTTAAAGAAAATCGTTATAAAATGTTTAATAGATGCTATCTAACACCAACAAAACTAGCAAAGATTTATAAAGGAAATAATAAGAAGTGTTGGAAATGTAAGGCTGAAAGAGGGACATTTTTTCATTGTTGGTGGGATTGCAAATAAACCAAAATATTTTGGAAAATATCCATTTCGAAATTTTGAAAATGTTAAACACAAATTTCCCCATGCTACCTGAATGTTATTTGCTGAACTTGGAGGATATATTGGGAAGCAAAATAGAAAAATTTTCTTATGTTTGATAACCAAAGCTAGATTACTATTTGCCAGAGAATGCTAAAAAGAGAGAGTGTCAGAAATAGATGATTTGGTGTATGAGATAATATGACTTGATGCAAACTGACAAAGTCTCTAAACTGTTAAAACACAAATCTTTGAATAGATACCAAGAGGAATGGGGAAGTGTCTGTAATTACCTGGATAGGAGATGGGCGGCCTTGTCAGTTATCATGGTGAGAGATTATGGATAGCCACATGGCCGGTAAGAATCTATGTTAGAGTCTGTTTTACTTTACTTTACTTACTTTATATCGGAATTGGGGATATTCATTAATAAGAAATTGGCAATTGTACTTCTTGTATTGTATTATGTTTTATTTCTTGAAAGTTTGTTGTGTGGTTGGTATTAAATCTAAAAAAATAAAAAAGATAGAAAGAAAGAAAAAACAAGACAGCCCAAGGTACTGTCTGTCTTCAACAGCAGTAGCCCCTTAGATCCTAGTCCTTCTATATGGGATTCTTCTCAGAGAGTATGCCAGAAAACGTATCTCACATCTTTCTCAATTTAAAGCAAGTACTCTACAACTATAGATCATTGCTCTATTAGTCCATTCCTTTTTTGCAACAGTCTCTGGAAAATTACACAGAATCACTCATAAATATGACTATCCCAGACTAACCTGGCCAAGAGTTTGTAAATACTTTGGAAAAGGGCTGTGTAAGAATGGCATAATGGAAGGGTGTTTGCTGCTAGGAACAGGAACTTGGAAGACTGGATGAAAAGCAAAAATTTGTAAGTGGAACCATAAATTAGGTAGGCATGGCCAGCCTTGAGGATAAAGGAATTGGCAACAACAGGAGCCCGATGGTCCAAATATTCCATGACTGTACTGCCTTCCATGAGCTATATAACTTCTCTTTTCTTTAAAAAGTGTCTTTAACCTTTTCTCTCTCAAATTTCTACAGGTTGCATGGGTGATAAATATAAAAACTGAATTTCCTGAAAAATCTGAAATTTCATCAGTTAGGTTTAAAGCATGTTCCCTTTCTTCATTTCTAGATTGACTTAATTTGTTCCCAGTAAACAAATCAGAGCTTTATATTGAAGCACTATTGAGTGTTGTAAGCACTGTAATTATTACAAAAACAGCATAAGCATGATTTAATAGTTCTGCAAAACAGATGGGGAATGGATGAGGGTATTTATTTCTAATATGACTTCTTTACTTAATTTATATCCCATCTTTCTCCAGCATGGGATTCAACCACTTAAAATAAATTACAATTAAAAAAAAACCTATTGATACAAAAGTGATGATATGCATAAGATTATCATTGCCCAGAGTGCTACTTATCTCAAGCCACTCCTGGTAGACCACAGGGAGCTATCCAGCTGAAATCTGAAGAGCTATCCATTTCCAAGTTCCAGAATCAGGAAAAGTGGAGCATGATCCACAGAAATTGAATTGTAAATATGCTGTACCAGCAAAAAGGGTCACATCCAGATTGTGTGTCTTTTGGGGAGGTGGAAAGGAATAGTGATAGAAAGTATTTCTGTGAACCTGCCTGTTCTTACGGTAGAATCATAGAATTATAGAGTTGGAAGAGACCACAGGGACTATCCAGTCCAACCCCCTGCTATGTAGGTAAACACACATCAAAGCATTCCTGACAGATGGCCATCCAGCCTCTGCTTAAAAGCCTTCAAAGAAGGAGATTCCACCACACTCTGAGGCAGCATATTCCACTGCTGAACAACAATGACCATCAGAAAATTCTTTCTGAGGTTCAGATGGAATCTCCTTTCCTGCAGCTTGAATCCATTGCTCCTTGTCCTGGTCTCTGCAGTAGCAGTATTTCATAGGCTTTACTCCTAGACACCATGGGAGTTTTTCGTCAAAGGCATCTTCCAACCATTCAGCCATGCAATTAAATTCACTGAAAGTCATCATAGTCTGAATCCTCAGATGATAATTGTCAGGGTTTGGAGGGGTATTCTGTTTTTGGACTCTAGTTTTCTGAATTTCCCAGCCAACATGGCTAATATGGATTTCTGGGAAGTTGTGATCCAAAAAGTTGCATTTCCAATCCCTGGTCATTCCTAATATTGAGAAGGTAAGTCTAGTGGAGGGAGTGGATAGTCTGTCTCTTCATGGTAGAGAAATCAGAAAATGAACAATAGACTGGCATTATTTGGTTCCACATTTTCCATACCACTAGACAAAGGGTCTCACCTCCTCAGCCTCAGGTGTCAGAGTTCTTCTAAGCATTTTCTGGTCGCTCATCTTGCCCTGAGGAAAAGCTGGCATGAGGATCCATGTGCAAGGAGTTCACACACAAATGCATCTCAAATGATAGAAGAGAGCTCCTCCTACATACAAAGACAAACCAGTTTCAGAATAACAGATATTCCTGGGCTTCATGTAAATGAAGGTAGGTGAAACTTTTTTATAGCCATCAAATCACATCAGAAAATGAATTATATGACAATTTATGTCTGTAAGTGATTCAAGTGATTCCAACTGCTAATATGCAGCATGGGCTCAAGGTTGCATCAAGAATTTTTATTTGTTTGGTACTATTATGCATCAAGTGAAAACCAGAACTTCCTGAAAGCAGATACACTGGGCTTCTGTGTTGCATTTCAAAGTATGGAATGTTAATACCCATAAGTCCATTTGTAATAAAAGAAGTCATGAGAAACGAAATCTGTAAACTTCAGTAAACGTCTGAGTAAAGGCCATGCCAGACAACCGTAAGAAACTGAATTAGAAATCTTGTTGTCAGAACCTCTCAGTGCAAACAGAATGCAATGGGAATGGCAGAACTGGTACAATGTAAAGCAGAATGCTTCTGCAAAGTGAATCTACCAGCCTAGAAATGCAGATTGTCCCACATTATAATTAGTTTTTCAGCAGATCACCTCCCCACTGCACCCAGTAAATGCACTGTTACTGAAAAACAGTTTATTTATTTTTTATCTATATGAGAAGCCCAGGACTTCTGCTGTCTTACTTCAGTACTTCTAATTCCCATATTACTAACATAGTAGTATGTATGAATGTGTGTGTATATGAATGTGTATGCGTGTGTGTGCACGCGCGCGCACACACACAAACTCTACACTGTACTTTTCTTGGAATAACAGTTGAATTTTGATAGGAACAATGGCTGGTCTTCTGTATTCCAGCTATAGATTTATAACCTAGAGTTATGGATCCACAACTGCTCCATATTCAGTAACCACATTGGTAATGGTGGATCTATCATCACAATTATAAATGGCCTTCCAAACCCACCATTATAACCACTAACCTCATCTAGCAAAGGAAGTCTGTACAGTTGCTGATCAGGGTGCAAGGAGGATAATGCTTCTTCTGCCACAATAGGAGAAGAACCCCTGGCACAATTTCTCCTCACGACCTTGCTTGCTTGTGGGAAGGGGCTGGAAACATTATCCTCCTTTCACCCTGATTGGTAGCTGAATAGTTCTCATTCAACAACGCAGCTACTGTTGGTTGGACCAGGACACAATACTTACAAACACATTTGTAACTAAGTAACTGATGACGGATATCAGTGAATATAAACACAATAGGATCCATATCATCCAGAATCAGGTCAGCCCTACTATTAGCCAGAATGAGGCAAATGCTTCAAATGGCAGATGCTGGGTCTGAGCCCCTTGCCAATTTCCCTCTTGTTTGGGGAAAGGATTGTGTGTGCCATTTCTTGTTAGTCACAGAAAAGATAAATTCAATGAATGGATTGATGACTATTGTGCCAAAGGGTCACCAAAATTTTGGAGCTCGTGGTGCCTACATAGCTGGACAATATTTTTAAAAAATCTTCCAAGAAGTCAATATTTCTGCTAACAAATGGCCTAATTTATTTTTTCTCTAATCCACAATTTATCTCAGCCTGAATACTTGCCTCTGAGATTAACTGGTTGCATCATTCTCAAGTATCCACTGTCAGCATTAAGCACATACACACATGGGCTTTTTATCCAATATCCCCTCAATTTAGCATAAATATTCACATGCAAAGATCCAGTCCTTCCTCGACATTCGCTGGTTTGACCTTCACAAATTTGATTATTCCCAAGGCATGCACTTGCCTCCCCTCATTTTCTTCTTCCCATTCTTTTCCATTCCTCACCCAAGACTTGTAAGACTTGTGTTTAAAACGAACACTTTTTTCCTTTGGGGTGAGCAAAGTCCCTCGATACTGCTGGAGGAATCCTCCCTGCCACATGGCTGCACATTCTGCTGTGCAATGGCCATTGATTGGCCAGGTGCTTTCTTTGCCCCTGTCCTC
This sequence comes from Ctenosaura bakeri, assembly GCA_948474755.1. Taxonomy (NCBI): domain Eukaryota; kingdom Metazoa; phylum Chordata; class Lepidosauria; order Squamata; family Iguanidae; genus Ctenosaura; species Ctenosaura bakeri. The sequence goes on from CAOLHI010001207.1 coordinate 153,805, forward strand.
CCCTTTGGGAGGAATCTCTTTTCTCAAGATGGCAACTGGAAGTAGCTAGAACCAGAACTCAGCACTCTGCTATTTTGTATCTGAGAGGAAAGTACCGATAAATTCTTTACCTTATCTTTTTGTCTTCCCCCCAACTTTGTTACACTTTGTGTCTGAAAAAAAGCAAACTAGTTGCAGTTCTCTATGTTCCTAACAACCCAATTACTTCCAATCTCTGTCTATATCTTATGGCACCCTTCCCCCATATGTCTCCCCCACTGACCTCTTAAAATCCAGGCATCACAGGCTGGAATCCTGCTGGTGACAAATACCAGCATAACACTCAGTTATATTGGCACATAAACTATAATGGATGTTGAGGAAAGAAGTATCCACTCCAGCCCTGACATAACTATAGCTTGATAGTGCCATGCTGTGCTTCCGCAGCCAATTAGTGGCCAAGGGGTCAAGGAGGTGCTGTGCAACTGCAATTAGATAGCCAGGAAAAACTTAGGGCCTTTCCACACTACCACACTACTCCACTTTCAACATCCTGTGGAATTCTGGGGTTTATAGTTTACTAAGGCCCAAGACCTCTCTGACTGAGAATTCTAAATGCCCCTCCCTAAACTGCAAACCCCAGGATTCCATAGGAGGTTGAAAGTGGAATAATAGCACCGTAACAGTGTAGTGCAGAAAGGCACTGTCATTGGAATCCTAGACTCTCACTGTATGCATTATGCTGGAGGCTTGGGCAGATACAGCTATTCCTTTCTTCTGACTGTCCAACTCCATCTGGACAGTACTCAAGTGCCTCCCCACCCCCTCACTCATTAGCTTGCTGAGCTTCATCCTACCACATTGATGTTGGATCTTGTTTAATGTCTACTCCATGTCTACTCCTTCATTGAAATAAGCTCTTGTGGGTGCAGTGTTATCAAGCACATTTGGAGTCACAAGACATCTAAGGCCACATTCAACCCAAAAGCCAAGCAGGAGGCTATCAAATGCAGCCAGGCAGATTTACTGCATTATTACTGCATGTTGCTCACACTACTTAGTTTCATCTGACACAACTATAGTGCTATGATCTCACTTCAACTGCAAGATGCTATGGAATTCTGGAGTATGTAGTTTGGTGAGGCATTATAGCTCTCTTGACAGGAATTCTAAAGATCCCTCCCTAAACTAGAGGCCCCATAATTCCATAGGATGACTCCATTGCAGTTAGAGTGCAGTGATAAAGATGATGGTAGATTGCCTCTTCTGGAAGCCTGTAGAAGTGACACTTCACTTTCTGTATGTCTCCCTGCACTCTTTAATGGCAAAAATTATCTATTTTTCAAAACCAGAAATGGAGTTGTGACCACTACATTGGGGGCCGTTTCATTTTTTTTTTTTTGTGCCATTCTTGATAGTGTATGCAGCCCCTGAATAGTCCCAGGGCAGAAAACTGAAAGCTAGACGTGTGGCAGCTATCTGTTCTTGAGTTATACCTTCTTATTGTTGTCATCATTATGATTTTAAAAAGCTTGTACCAGATCATAGCTCCAGTGGCTTTTAAATCAGTTGGCTTCCTAGTATTGTAGGGATTTGTTGTATTTGACAGCATGTCACTGTGAGCACATGGCAGAAAGGGAAATCAGGGAGTTTATATATAAACACATCTGTTTAAATCCAAGTATTTTACAGCAGTTAGAGTGTGGATCAGGTTGACATTTACAACAACATATTTTTGCTTCCTAATTTTGCAGTGTAAGCCAAAAATATATCTGTTGAAGTGTGTAAAGTAGCATTAGGCATAAATGAGGGCTGAGTCAATGGCTTTTTCAATCTGTCCTGTTTGTTACTGTTGGCACAGAACTGAAAGCAAAGCCTAGAGTCTACAGCTATCAAAACAGGCATCTGTCACATACTCTACAAAGATAATAACGGACTTCAGTAGGTGTGAATGAATGAGACAGATTGAAGCACAAGCTGATCAAACTATATCTAAGGCCTTCAGATAATGAAGGGGCTCTACAAATACTACTGCTGCTGCTGCTGCTGTTAATTACTGTCAAATCAATCTCAGGTTATAGTGACCTTATGGATGAGAGATCTTCAAGCCATGCTATCCTCAACTGCCCCGATCAGGTCTTGCAGATTCAGGGATGTGTTTTCCTTGATTGAGTCTATCTGCCTTCAATGTTACCAAGTATCGTTATCTTTTCTAGAGATTCATGTCTTCTCATGACATGTCCAAAGTGTGACAGCCTCAGTTTAGTGCAGCACACTAAACATACATTTCCAAAACCAAAACCAAAACCATAGTCTGTGGGTAATAGAGCACCTTAAAAACTAAGTATTTTTATATGGCATTGGCTTTCATGGGCTGCAGTCCACTTCATCAGATGCATTTATATGAATATATAATTTCTTACTCCCCTGCACTTTCTCAGCTGTGGACACAGGGGTTGGGGAATATGTGTTGCACTTTTAGTGTGCAGAAAGCTCAATATTGATGGGAAATGTTGTCCCAAACAATCCTAAATATTTAATTTAAATAAATTAAATATTTAACTAAATGTTTAATTTAAAATTTAAGTCAGTATGGGATTGAGAACAGATATGACCAGATTCATTAAAATGTGATATCTTTTGCTATAAAAAAGAATCTTGTAGCACCTTTGAAGCTAACTGAGAAAAAGACATTCCTAGCATCACCTTTCACGGTCTCTGTTCCACTGCATCTGATGTAGTCAAATGGAGTCCATGAAAGCTGATGCTAGAAATTTCTTTTTCTCAGTTAGTCCCAAAGGTGCTACAGGATTCGTTTGTTATCTTTTTATGCTGAAACAGACAAATACGGCCATGTCTTTGAATCCTTCTCTATAGTTTCTTTAACTTTTCAAGAACACACAGTTCAAGAAAACATGGAGGAACAACTTTTCCACACAGGAAATCATTACATCTTGTGCTGCTTTGCAGCTTGTTAGATAAAGAAAATAATGTTATTTGAACTGTTGGTACCATTTGAAAACTGACTTTTGTATACCTTAGTAAACTATATTCTTGGGGATCCCTCTAGTGGCTAAAGTGAAAGGAGAATGCTTTATTTCAAAGAGGCTGGTGGGCATTGCATAAAACAAGCAACCAACAAAAAGCCCAGGTTAATTCACAACATTGTCTACAGAGGATGTTTTTTCACAAAGTTCTTTTCTCCCAATGATATTAGTTCACAATCATTATATAGGCCTTTTCTGCACTTTGATTTAGAGATGGGGCAGAGCGTCCTCCGGCGAGGACGTTTGCACTTGGGGGCGAACTGGGTCTGGACTACTTTATGTATGTCCGGACTTCAGCATGCTCCAGAACACCCAGAACTGGTGGTTCGCCGTGCTATTGAAAGACCACTTAAAAGAGGATTTTCAATAGCACAGCACACCCCAGTCCATCACTGCACTAAGTGTAGATTTGCAGGTTCACGCCAGCACGAACCTGCAAATCTTCCAGGGGCTGGCTTTAGGCTGGCGAGCTTCTCCGGTTGGTAGAGAGCCTCCACCAACCATAAAGCACCATTTTTGTCCCCGGAGAAGTGTGAAGTGCGGGCACGCACTGCTCTGGATCAGCGTGGATCAGCGGAGGTCGCGCACCAGCTCGGTAAGTATCACAACGCCCCGTTTCCCCCAGCAAGTGCAAAAAAGCCCTTAGATATTCACTCCAAAGACATAAGGATCATTGAGAATGAGCAACAACTGTCATTTCCTATTAATTTGCTGAATGAATGTTGGAAGTTCTATTTCATGAAGTTTTCAAATTCTAGACATAATGCACATAGAAAGATAAAGGTAACTTACACAGTTGTCTACTGCACAACCAGACAGAGATAGCATTGGGAAACCTTGATCACATAACTCTGACAAGAGGAACAAAAGAGACCATTAGGAAGTTGAAGGGAGTCCACCGGTATTTTTTCCAGTTTTGGAGGAGAGGAGGGAAAGCTGAAAATGTTTAAAATAGTGCCTACACATTTTGTCTCATATTTCAGCTTCTCCAAGGTACAAGACTTATTTAAAGAAGCAGCAGGATGGAGAACCCATGGAATCTGTGGATATCAGGAGAGGGAGTCTGGCAGCTGGACTTGTAATAGGTGTGATCTGGGATATCATTCAATATGTTACTCTGTTTACTGGGGGTCCCGGGATGGACACCTATATGCGCTGTCAATTAACTAAGTTTGGGGGAATTAGCTAGAGCACAAGTTAGCAAGCGAGAGGCAGGACAATGCAGCGGAATCTTTTACCCAATGTCTACGGGGTCAGGCCAAGCCAAGGAGCAAACCAGGCTTAAGAATAATTGAGAATTTTATTAAATACAGACACGCAGTGTATGCAACACACAATCACACAAGTAACTAAGGAAAATAAAGGTTGGAATGGTATAGAGGGATTTTGAGAGGGATTGTTGAATTGGGTGATACAAAAACTGTCCTGAAGCCTGGAAGAATAGAGAGCGATGCTGGGGTTTGATGTGGCTCAGCACATGGAGCTGAGGGGAAGCTTGCCAAGCAAGGCAGCAGCAAGACGGTCTGGAACTCGGGAGTGATCCAAGGATGGTCTCGGAATCAGGGTTTTTTATAGGGAGAAATGTAACTGCAGGCTATTCTGTACTTGGGGAAAACAATGAGTTTCAGGTGCAAGACAAAGCTTTGGAAAGGTCAGAATTTAGCATGATTGAGTTAAGTCCGAATTGACAAAGAAGTAGACAGTATGCAAATGCTCAGTGCTTGGCAGCTGAGTATTCATCTTGCCAAGCTGCCTGCTTGGGGCAGGGAGTCCTTTGTAAACAGCGTGCATACATAATTAGGGTGTTTGCAGAGAGATCTCCTAAAGTGGTGATCTGGCTATTTCTGGCCTGCCTGTATTGTCTTGGGATATTGTAGTGTTTGATGGCTGAGCCTAGTTCTGTGCTTGTCCGGGGGCCTCTCAAACACGTGGAGAGGGGTGGTGGAAGAAAGTCAAATTATTGATATCAAAATGATATCTTTATGTTATCTCCAAGGAGGCCTAACCTGCAGTAACAAATACCTCTTGTTGATTAGTTGGATGTGGCCATTTCTGCACAATGTCTCTATACTGCCATAGCAGCAGGCTGTTTCCAGTTCAGGAGCTGTGCTGCAGCATGATGTTGTCACTATCCAGCTGCTATCCCATCCCCTAGTTTCGCCAAACTACCATATTCTATTTCCAGAAAAAAATTAAGTGCCTCCTTTAGTGCTTCAATCCCTCCAGCCGGCTCACTCTGGAACTGTAATAGCACTTGATGTATTTTGCTCCAATTCTCAAGTCAAGTCTCAAGTCTCTGCCTTCAAGTCTCAAGTCAAGTCTCAAGTCCTTGAAGATACTTTCAAGTCAAGTCTCAAGACTGGAAGCCAACTTTATACCACAATCAAAATTCCAGAATTATTGGATAGAGTGAAACATAGTTTTAACAATTTAAGCAGAGTCGGCTCTCCACATTTGCAGTTTTGCCATCTGCAGCTTCAGAAGTGGGGATTAGGATCCTATCTTACTCTCCATTACTGAAGATTCAAAAGCTTTAGAAGGAAGGCTCCTTCCTCCTCAAGCCCATTGCCTAACATATTTGCTGTTCCCCTCTGAGAAATGCACTCTGCACTCTGGGAGTGAGTCTTGTCTTTTGTTCTTAGGAAATGTTTTAGAAGGCTCTTCCGATATGCAGCGGGAACAGGCTGCTGAGAATACCTCAAGTCTGCCTCAAGCCCATTGCCTAACCTGTTTGCTGTTTCCCTCTGAGAAATGTACCCACATTTTGGGCTTGAGAGAGATTGTCATGTGACTAGTAGACAAAAAGAGATGGAGGCATTGTTCAAAGTCATAAGGTTTCTGGATGAAGGCATTATGTTACTGAACAAAGGGCATCAAGTCAGTCATTAAAAACATACAAGTCTCGAGTCGAGTCAGTGCATCATTTATGGCCGAGTCGAGTCTGAGTCGAGTCACTGAAGCAACTTAAGTCTGCCTTAAGTCCAAGTCTATCAACTCAAGTCTATATCACTGCTTGATACCACTTCCTGTGATCACAGATTCAACAGTGGGCAGGCTGTGGGCATGCCCAGCTTGTCCTTCCCTCAGTGACTCCCATAGCTGGTAATTTTGAAAGCTATCACCTCTCCCTGTTAAAGTTCTCCTTTACATTAAAATTATATAATTTTTTAACTACATTTTGTCAGGGTTGGCAGGATTTGGCTCCTCTGAGCATGAGCAGAGTGCAATCTGTGAAGCAAGGCTTCACCGCAGCAGAGAGTCCCAGTGAAGCAGAAAAAAATTCCAGAGGCTTATTAAGGAAAACTTAGGCCCTTTTCGCACGGGCTTTCCCGGGCGAAATAGCCCCGTGAGCCGTGCGGGAGTGGGAGCGTCGCTCCGCACGACGCACTCCCACTTCTGGTGCTCTCACGGGGCTGCAGCGGCGCGAGCGCAGGGTTTTTGATTTTCGCTTTCAAGCGAAAATCACCCCGCGCTCGCGCAACGCTCCCGGCGCCCACACGCACTCACCTGTAGTGCGGTGCGTCGGGGAGGCGGCCGGCTCGCGCCTCCTTCCCTCCGCCCGTGCGGAAGGAAGGGGCGGGGCGGGGAGCTAGCGCAGCGGATGCGAGAGCATCCTACTTCGCACGGGCGGGGGGCTGCTCGCGACAGCCTCCCGCTCGCGCACGCGCGGGGGGGCGGGCGCGACTGTCGCTCGCTCCTGGCGCGCGCGGGGGGCGGGCGCGACTGTCGCTCGCGCCAGGAGCGAGGGACAGTCGCGCCCGCCCCCCGTGCGCGCGCGCGCGATCGGGAGGCTGTCGCGAGCAGCCCCCCCGCGCGCGCCAGGAGCGAGCGACAGTCGCGCCCGCCCCCCCGCGCGCGCCAGGAGCGACGGGCTCCTTTCTTGCACGCGCGGGGGGGGATGGACTCGTGAGCCGCCGCCGCCTCTGGGACGGTGCCGTTTCCCAGCTGGTTCCTTCGGCTGCGGAAGGAACCAGCGGGGAACCGGCAGGCTCCCAAACTAGGCTTTTCCCGCAAGCCGCCCGCCCCCGCTCGCGCAAAAAGCCTAGTGCGAAAAGGGCCTTAAAGTACTGATTTATTGCTGCAGTCTAAGATAAGGCTTAGCAAAAACATGCTAGCTTTCTAGACAAAGAGGAAAAAACAGAAGATAACGGAGAAAAATAGGGCAGCATTTTCCCTCACAAACAGTATATTGTTAATGGCGTGGCAAGTTCAGCTGGGGCATCTAACTGGCAGCTGGTCAAGGCAAACACCAGCGTTTTTATGCTACCTTGTCACCCTGGAACAAGTGGGGTGACCCAGTCAGTGCTCTGGCGTGTGGCCTTCTCTAATACACAAGACATAACCATAACAATTCTGCTGACCTTGCACCTGGCTGTCTGGCCACACTGCCTCTTCCTTTTGCCGTCCACTCGTAGGAAAACTTTGCCTGCCTGGCAACAACCTTGACACATTTTTAGACATTATAGCATGCAAATGCAATAATGTACTGGCATGTTTAGAAAAACAAACAACCCTCCTCCCCACCAATCAGGGGCAGTGGGGTGAGGTGAAGGTGGGGAAAGGGAGTGGCCAAGGACACTGTAGTGCAGAGGAAACATTGGAGGCATTATTGCTACTCATCCACTTAAGGTGGAAGGGTGCAGAAATTAAGGTTCCCAATCTGCCACTATTGTGCAAGTGGCAATGCCAGGATTATAACGGTATATTGAACTAATGGCATCTAGTGTGGAAATGGCCTATGTCTTACAATCAATAAATATTTTTAGGATTTGGGGATGGGAAGTGGTCTCTTTGCCCTCCCCATTGGACACCTATGAAGAAAATATTGGAATGGAATTTAGGAAATACACCACGGTGATGTAGGCTAGCACTGCAGGACTTGCAGAAAAACCTTCTGAAATCCCACAACCATTCTTTGCTTGTAGGATGGCTACATATGTGCTGCCAAAGAACAGGACAAAAGATAAATATAAAATAGTTAAAGCATGTACATACAAATTGCACATATGCCAATTTGTATGTGTAAGCCTGAAACTGGAAGCAATTACTAAAATTTAAGTAGAAATATAGTGTATCTCACTGTAGTATGGAAAATTATAATGAGGTCACCCATGTGCTTGTTCAGTCTTCTAAATTCAAAGTCACATATTCAAGGGCAGATTCAAGGCCACGTTCTCCATTCTCACAATTCTTTTTCTTTACACTAGTCTTGGACTGGAAATCCTTTAAAACAGAGGATGCCTTCGATTCAGGAGCACTGTTGTCAAGTCATGCACATGGATACTCCAGCTGTTTTGCTTATTGTAAGAAAGGTGACATGTGTACATGGCCTTCTCAGTGTAAAGAGAAGAGGGGTAATAACCTAATTTTAAAGTGAACTTACCTGTAATGAGGTCATGAAAAAAGCTCATATCTCTGGGAAAGAGCTAAGTAGATTCTATAAATCAGATGGATTGAGAAGGGCTGATATTGTGAAGAAACATACTGGAAAATTTGCTTTGCCTTGTAAAAAGTTAACACTGATAAGGCAGGGAAATCATTGGCTTTGAATCTGGTAATAAACAGGCTGCTGAACAAATATGCTCTGAGTTAGGTTTACCGACAGAGGCCATAGTCTATGTTAGATTTATAAAATTGTTCCCTGACTTAAAACAGCAGAAAAAAGGAGACTGCGCTCCATGTGTTTATGGATTTAAAAAGCCCAACACATTTTGCCTGTTTATAAACCAATTGGTCTTCTTCAAGGGCTATATATATATATATATATATCAATTGCACAACCTTATAACAAGGAACAACACATATATTAAATTATATAATATTTCTAAGTTCAGACAGTGAAGTACAGTGGCCCCTCCACTTTTGTGAGGGTTCAGGACACAGAACCCTCATGAAAATAAAAAAAACAAAAACATGAATAACTCCTGCCCTTTGTGATTCCCCCCCCCCCACACACATATTTGTGTGCTGAGGCCAGAGACCAGGAAATGAGAAGAGGGAGCTCCAGAGGGGAGAAAGAAGGCTTGTGTGCCTCACGCACCCCCCCCCATTTCCTTGCCTTTTGTCTGGGCACTAGCTTCCTTCTCTTTGCCTGGCAATACATAAGGGAATGGGAGAAGGGGAAGGGAGGAAGGCATGCCCACACCTTGTGAATAATCAAATTCATGAAGGTCAGACCCACAAATGTGGAGGGAAGACTTTATACTATTCATATAACAAATCATATACATACCATAAACCCAATCTATAACCGAAATTTCTGAAGTTGCTGTTGCTCTCTCTTCATGAGGTGGACTGATGTGCAATAAAGAAGACAAACTCTTTTTTGTTGTTGTTTTGTTATATATATTCCAGTACTTATTCCTGCTCTTCAACTTAAAAGATACTTGGATTACATTTGACTACTTATGTTCATCACTGAACCTGCAAATAAAAGACAGAATCCAAACTATAGAGATCCACTAAATCAGGGATGGGCAAACACAACAGGTCTAGGGGCCATTTTTCTGCCTCAGTATGCTCTGGAGGCAATATGGACTGCCTAAAATGCCCAAAACAAAACAAAACAAAACTGGAAATAGCCAAAGCCCCACTTTGGTTACGAAAAACAGATTCTTTATGCCAAGCAAGATTTGTCTGGGTGTGTGCACAACATATTTAAAAATTGAATTGCTGCTCCTGCAGGTTTCTTGGCAAGACCATTTTTTTTTTCAGAAAAAGCGTAGTAAGGGGATCATGGACCACAACAGTGCTGGGAGCTGTGTATAGCCTGTGGGCTACATTTGGTCCCCTCTGTTGCAGTGTTTGGTTCCAAAGCTGTAATACTAACCATGCTACCAACAGAACCTAGAGGTTACTCTCACAGTGCCCTGCTAACTCAGAAGCAGCAGGGTGTGTAAACTGAACAAAACCTGAAATTCTTAGGCGAGCATTCAAAATGAGAATGGTGGTCCCGTTGTTAGTCTTTTGTAGTCATGGTTTGGCTGGCTCAAGACATTTTGCTGCCTGAGTTTGCCATACCCCCACACTCTCCAGCTGTCCCAATTTGGCAGAGATAGTCCTGGATAACCCTCTGTCCTCTCACTTTTTCAGCTGCTTTTAAAAAGTTCCAGTTTCTCTCTCTTCCCATTTTCCCCATTTCCCCTTGGTTTTACTTCAACTGCTGCAAATTGGGTTCAAAGTGCAAAGGTAGTTTGCACTCACTCAGCAGAGAGAGGATAGAATCTTGCTCTTCCCAGTAGGCTCAGGCAAAAGCAAACTGCTGCCGCCTCTTCTAGTTTGTATATTATTTCTTATTAATAACTTTTGCCATTTTGACCACACTGATGTTGCTTTGCCAAATAGATCCCAGTCTTCACCTGTCAAATGTTGGATAGTATGTATCCAAGGGACACCCCATCATGATCTAACAAAATCAAAGTGCTCAGTCAGCCAAAGTATTTGGGCCTATGAGAAAGGAAGCCCCACAAGTAACTCTAACCACTCATGGTTGGAAAAATATGATGATAACTTTACCAAAGAATTAGTAGGTTGCCCTCCCTGGTTGGTCTCCAAATCTGTTGCTTGAGGCAGTCGCTTCATTCTGCCTAATGGTTGGACTGGCCCCAGGCTCAGGAAATACACAAGCTTTCCACCCTTGGGAGTCAGTTCTGATTTCCAACAGCTGGATGGAGTGCCACAGAAACTTAATATTTCCAGTCTCTTCTTCCAGAACAAATTTGATAATGACAGAAAAATGAATGGCAGTGGCTGCTAAATAAAGTATATATAGAGAACATCCTTCATTGAGATCATGCCCTAGGGTGGGTGTTAATTAAAATGCCACATCTTTTTAAAAAATGAGATAGAGTCAATGATAACAGACTTCTTAGTCTGTTAACATAACTTAAGATGGTAGAAGATGGTAGGAGACATTAATGATTATACAGCAATGAATAATGGCAAAAAACTCATTTCATACTTTGGTAAGCAGCCAAGACAATTGTTAGGAAGAAATAAATCATGATAGACTATGAGGCCAAGGAAATAGCTTTGAAGCAGAAAGCAACTGGATCTGCAAATCATGAAGTCTGAAGGCCTGCAACCATTTAGGGAAGTTCAAAAAAACTGAAGAACTCTCATTAAAGTCAGAAGAAAATTGAATATAATACTTGGCCACCAACATCAGCTGACACCCAATCTCTAGTTGGTGGGCTGCATGCAGCCTGTGGTTCAAGTCTCATCTTTCTCCAGTTTACAACTAAATTGATATAGGGAATCAGTCAGATGGAACATATGTATTTCCTCATTGCCAATAAGCTCTCTGAAAGAGGGAATAATACAATTCCTAATGGTGGAGGGAAGAGCAGGTGGACACATTTGGGTTTTTTGAGTAAATGGCATGGATTCTGTCACAAAATGGCTCCCAAGACAGATGGTGACCATTCGTAAAATGGCATGGTGAATGCGACCATTCACAAACAGCTGGACTACTGTAATGTGTTCTGTACGGGACTTATTTAAAGTTGGTTGCCACCTCTGCTGCTAAAAAATGTGGCCAGCTGGATATGGATGAAGGAAAGGCCTGTGACAGCTGGTGGCTAGTGAATCTTAGGCCATTTCCACACTGGGTTTTTAAAACGGTGCAGTCCATCCTCCAAGGAGGAGGTCTGCACCTGGGAGCAGACTGGGTCAGACCTACTTAACGTAGATCCGCACCTCAGCCCGCTCCGGAATGACCCCAAGTGGTCATCCAGCATGCTTTTGAAAGACCGCTAAAAGCAGGTCTTTCAAAAGCACGGAGAGTGCCACTGCGAGCCTGCTCCCTTATGCAGATTCACAGGTTCGCCCCAATGCAAGCCTGCAATCTGCTGGGGGTGGGCTTTAGGCTGGCGAGCTTCAGCAGTTGGTCGAGACCTTTGACCGACTGGAAGCCACCAATTGGGACGCCAGAGCAGTGCGTATCGATGAGCACGCACTGCTTCGGAGCGGTGTGGACTGGACTGGGAGCCAAAAAGTCCAGTGAGTTGCGGCACGGGACGATTCCCTTGCCCCGTGTGGAAATGGCCTTAGTGTAAACTTTAAATGAGCCATTGAAACTGCAGAATCCTATTGCCAAAATAGGTTCAACACCTTGGACAGTTCCCTTATAGTTTAGATTGAAACCAAGTGTGTATTTATTACCCCACTGACATGGAAGCTACAGGACAGTTCACATGAGTTCAATACATCATCAGCTGTACTTGTTGTCAGTGCATTTCTGAATCTTATTTAACATGCTACTTTTAACTGTTAAACAATGTGGGCCCTTGATCTTCATGCATACTCTGAGGTCATTGACAGAGACTCTTCTTATTTGCCTACCACCAAGCATAATTAGGTTGGTGACTGCAGAGGAAGAGAATCCTTCTCACCAGTGACCCTTCATCTCTGAAAGAAGCAGGTATGCTGGGTGTTCATCCAGCCTCTTTGTGGTAAGTCTTTGGGAATGCTGTTTTTGCTGGATTCGTGGGCTGTTGGTTCTGGCCTAAATCCAGTGGGAATATATACAGATTGAACTGTTCCTCTCAGGGTAATCAGGAGTTGGTGATCTCTTCTGTTTACTGCAGGTCTACAAATCTTTCCAAAAATCTATTCCAGAGAGAAAGACTGGAAATATTCTGGAACCAGTTACCAGGGGCTGCTGAAATACTCTGGAGGGGAGGAGAGGCAAACAATGTTCCATTGTCCAGGCACTGCAGAACCATCATGATGTTAGATTTAGGCCTTTTTTGTGATATTTTATAAACTGAATGTTATAGTTTTCATATTGTTTTGTATGCCATCTTGGCATTCCACCTTGGGTCCTTTCCTAATGGTGACCCAAAATAAGTTTAAATAAACAAATAATAATAGATCTTTTAAATTAAGATTAACAGTCAACAAAAACAGTAGAGTTACAAAGCATAGGTCACCACAGTATGAACAGTTCTACAGAAATACTGTATTTATATCTATAGTTACAGATACATTCCCAGATTCAGAATATAGTCCTGAGCCAAAATGATGACGACGACGACGACGATGACAATAACCACATTGTAATAAGGCAACAAAAGATGTGTTGTTTCTACTCCTGTATAGGAAGAGCTAGGCCTCACGTGGCCTTCTAGTTCTTGTTGGACTACAGTTCCTATCATTGCTTGCCCCTGGCTATACTGACTAGAGGTGATGGTAGTTGTAGTCCAGCAGCAACTGGGAAGTCATAATTTGTTCACCCTGGCTGTATATGACTTAGATTCATAGAATTATAGAGTTGGAAGGGGCCATATAGGCCCTTGGGTCCAACCCCCTGCTCAGTGCAGGAGCTCCAGGTAGAGCACACCCAACAGGTAGCTGTCTAGCCTGTTTTTGAAGATGCAAAGAGAAAAAGAGACCTCACCAGTTCTTTAGGCAGCTGGTTCCATTGCCACACTGCTCTTTCATCACGAAGTTCATTCAAATGAAATATATTTCATATTATGACTAGAGTCAAGAAGTCCCTCACACGTATGTCAAAAGTTTATAACTGCATATAGGACAGGTATACAGTTTCCCCCACTAAAAAGATCAGTTTGGTCACCCTTTAGTATGTCTCTTGCAAAATCCTGTCACAGGACAGCTGTCAAATGGCAGCATTGTGTCAAGTGCCTCCTCACATGCCATAATTAACGGCTAATTTGACATGTCTCAATCAACTATTTTCCTATTCCTACTTCCCCAGTGACTGACACTGATAGGGTGGAGTAATGAGGCAAGTTGAATTATGTTACAGGAAGGAGGGATAAATTTACTGGTTCAGATCTTGAGGAAGGGAATTTACAGAAACTAATATAAACATTATTTGTTTACACATGGACCTATTCACATAGAATAGGAAGAATTATATTGCCTCGGAAGCAAAAAGAGTGCACTTTCAACATGAAAGAAAAGCTTCCTTGTCTTATATAACATGTAGCAGAAAGTTCCAAAGGGTTAAAGTACAGAAACCTTGAGAACAGCCCTGAAAACATTGTGAATCACCTTATAAGAACAATGTTTTGTATGGACATTCTACAGAGTTTATGGAATCCTTTTTATAACCATTATAAAAAGTTGTCTGCTGCTTGTTCTCTGTCATAACCCACAGTGGCTGAATCCTCTACTTACCTGTCTTCTAGAATAGTCCCAAACTGACATCAGCAGGACTGCTGATCACTCTTTACCTGGAGTATGCGAATGAAAGTACATCAAATGTGTAGTAATTTGGTGCTTGCAGATCCTTCAGTTTTCACATTTGTGTTGAAACCTATCTACTTTTCCTAAATATTTCTCAAAATATACTTGTCACATTTCTAAGGCAGAAAATCCAAATGTGTGTGCCCCCAATCATGGCAAAATGTAACAACTGAGAATGCTGGATCTTTCTTTCTTTCTTTCTTTCTTTCTTTCTTTCTTTCTTTCTTTCTTTCTTTCTTTCTTTCTTTCTTTCTTTCTCTCTTTCTCTCTTTCTCTCTTTCTTTCTTTGGCCTCTTCATAATGGGATCCTGCTGGCAGGAAGATGCTGGTCATGTGGAAAGCATCTGTAGAGTAGAAGCTGTCCTTTTCAGAATTATTGCTGTCCACATGATGCGATCTCACTTTTCCCTTCAAGAGTTAATTGAACAACATACTAGGAATAATTTTGCACTGTGCTTTAGTGGTATCTCATAATCTGACACCCAAGGTTTGCTTCATCTTGCCTTAATGGAAGGGTATATTAAAGGCACCAGATCCCATCTGATCTTGGAAGCTAAGCATGACCAACTCTTGTTAGTACTTAGATGGGAGACTGCCAACAAATACCAGGTGCTGTATATCTCTGAGGAAGGAACTGGCAAAACCATCTATGAGTGTTCCTTGTGTAAGAAAACTCTATAAAAATTCATAGGGTTGCCATAAGTTGACTGGTGTCTTGAAGGCACATACACACAGTCTACTTAGTCTTTTCTTCTAAGGAAGCCACCCAAAACACTGTCTTTCTGTTTTCCACAACAGTATTCAAAAGATCATCTCATTATATTGTACTCAGATATATAGAACTTCTTTATTATCTGTTAGAGGACATTACAAATGTGTGCCTTCATGGAAGAGTATGGAACTTAGCAAAGGTAAACATTTCAAGCGTAGCATCCTCCTTTTATAGCACAACAGTAAAAAAAAAAAAAAAAAACGCTCCCCCACTTTTTTGTCTTCCTACAGGAAAATGAACCACAAACAAAAATTACTGAGTACCATCATAGAACATTTCCTCATGACACTCTTACAGTGTGATGATTCCATTTTCAACCTCCAATGGAATCCTGGGGTTTGCAGTTCCAGGACGGGCCAGCTGACCCCTCCTGAAACTGCAAACCCCAGAATTCCATAGGAGGTTGAAAATGGAATCATAGCGCTGTAAGAGTGTTGTGCGGAAATGGCCATACTGATGATCATGGTTTGTATCACTGACACTCACGAGAAGTTAATATGCTTATCAGGTTTAGCAACTGTGGTGGGGCCAGGGCCACTTTCTGGGTTGGTCAAGTGATTGAGAACAATTACTCATCCATCTGTCTGTCTGTCTGTCTATCTATCTGTCTATCTATCTATCTATTAATTTTCCCACATTTCTCCCAACATGGAATCCAAGGTGGCATACTATATTTTAAAAGCACAATGCAGTTAAAAAACTGTTACTACAAAACACATTTGAACTAAACTTCTGTTTAAAAAACAAAAGTTAAAAACAGCATTAAAAGACACTTAAGAACATAATAAAATAAAAACACTACATTCCCCATTAAAAACTTTATCTACCAGATAGAGCAAAAACAAAAAGCTTCCTTAAATAAAAAGGTCTTTACCTGTTGGTAGAAAGAGAGCAGAAAGGGAGCCAACTGGATCTCCCAGGGAAGGGAGTTACATAATTTAGGAGCAGCCACAAAGAAGGCCCTGTTACATGTCTTCACCAGACATGCATGGTGAGACTGAAGGAAAGTCTTACCCTGCAG
This sequence comes from Ctenosaura bakeri, assembly GCA_948474755.1. Lineage (NCBI taxonomy): Eukaryota > Metazoa > Chordata > Lepidosauria > Squamata > Iguanidae > Ctenosaura > Ctenosaura bakeri. The sequence goes on from CAOLHI010001207.1 coordinate 169,838, forward strand.
ATCTTAAAGCATGACCAGGTTCATATAGGGAGATATGGTTTTTCAATAGCAAAGCAAAGCAAACCACCACCATCTTACTTAAAATACAGAAAAATACAGAGAAGATTACTGCTTATAGTTAAAATCAGCTAAGATATATAAAAATGTACATAAACTATGTAATTTATCTTGAAAAGTTTTACCTATATGTTATAATAAAAATAAAAACAAAAACAAATGTTTAATATATGAAATTACACAATATTTTATAAGTATATATTTAACATGTACATTATGGAAGTATTATTAAAATTACTACTTATTGATTTTATAATTATAATCTTATAACAATTCTATATATAATGAAATATTCAGATTATATATATGTTATATAATACCTTTATTTAATTGGAGTATATATGCAGATATGTTTATTTTTATTGCAAATAAACTTATTAATTTGCTCCATCAAATTTGTCTATATTGCTGAGGATTCTAAATTACTTCTAAAACTAAATTAACAGGGAGTGAATGCATGAAAATTAATTCTCTGGTTCTCAGATCAATTAAGGTTGAGTTTAACTTCACATACTGATTACTTGAAATAATATGCTCAGTGATAGTCAATGCAATAAAGTTACTGTATTTTTCTTTTCTTTTCTTTTTTGCAAGAAGAACTCTATATAGCAGTTGGTGCTTGGTGGACAGTCTCTAATCAGAGACCTGGATCTGGCTAGCAAGGAAGTATTTTGATGTTTAGAAAAACTGTAACATTTTAGCTCCTCTGTTTCAGGAAGACATCTCCTCACTAACACCATCACTGCCTATTGTTCCATCCTAATCTCAAACTTTTGGTCGTGGTTCTTCCAAGGTGGATTGCTGTTTATGGGATTCTTGATAGTTCCTCCACAGGTTTGGGCTTCTCAAAATGCTTAGAGGAAACACTCCTTGCTTGGTATATTAATGTTAATAATGTGAGAGGAGAAGTTTTGCTTTGACTTTGAAAGCTGTATAATGGATTGCCATAGAATTTTGGTAGTTAGCCTCACAGCTGAGACTCTGCTCCAGATATTTAGTGCTAGTTCTTTTATTCTTCAAGGCTCATATGAAGGTTGGGGTGTAGGGGTTGGATGGTCTCAAAAAGGGGAGGCAGGGCCACATGTGACTCATGGGTTGCAGTTTCCCCAGCCATGATGTACAAGTTCATAAACCAGGAATTCAGAAGATTTGAAAACTAGCCAGTCAGAATGGATTGCTCAACTTGGACAAATGGAAAACAATATGCAAATATATGTTATGCAAAGCTATGATACAGATATCAATCTACCAAGAAGGACTATTGTCTCTGCTAAAGCCAATGACATAATATTAATTCCTTGCTGAGACTGACACCTGTGTTCAGACAATATCAACAGCATATAAGCATAGATGAATACAGATGACTTTCCCTTCCCCCACCTTGATGTGTGCACAATATATGTGGTAAAATCCTCTTTGGCACACAAAAAGATGGTCGATCTGGCCAGTCTATTCTTTGGTGAAAGAGCTTACCGCTAGAATAGCTGGATGGCTATATGGGTTCAGAGTGGTTTCAGGATACATGGCACTGTTATAGTTGGGGAAGAATGAGTGGAAGGAAGGAAAATTATGCTTTTTGTTTTTGCACACACACACACACACATCCATAGTATGAATACTTGTAAATCATCCCTCTGCAGAAAGATAAATTGTCTGTTTTCCTAATACCACAAATCAAGGCATTTGACAAGAAAGGGAGAATAATTTTTATCGGCCAGGGCAAAAATAATTTCAGGTTTTGCCTGTACATTGTATAACATGTGTCTATTTTTTTTTTTTAAAGCGGTTAGTTTTAGATGAAGATTGGCTTCAGGCATTATGACAGAAATTTTTGCCTACTATTTGCATATAAATTTGAGTAGGTTCCATCATATCTGCGTCCTAAACAGAGTGGTTGGTTTCCCTTTCTAGCAGGTGCTCATGCTTGTTGTCCTCGTCTTTTTGGTAGGTTCAGTGGAAACGCTCCTTTGGCTAAAACAGAACCCCGTGTGTCTGCCATAACACAACGGGTGAGAGAAAGCTTATAATACCTTAATTGCCTCTTGCAACTCTTGCGTTCAGCCATGTCCTCTGCCAAGGATAGCCAGCAGGTAAGACCATTAAACACTTTGGATGTACAGGTTACTGTAAATGTGAAGATAGCCCTGCAGGCATCGATGGTGGCTATATCTTTGATGTAATTATACACAGATTTCTATGAATGCCAAAAATTTGGAGATTTCCATACATCATGTGGGCCCTTCCTACATGAGGCAGAGTGAGGTGGCTGCCTCAGGCAAGAGATCTGGGGTATCATCAAAGTTATTGCTGTTATTATTGTATTTCTTAGCTCCAGGGAGATGAAAAGGTACTGGTGGGATTTTCTGCTTCAGTTGCCAAAATAGCGTGTATGATTTGGGTGTATTCTACTCATTCAGGGGGTGGGCAGCAAGAAGTATAACATCATGGGCTAACCTTGACAAAGAATACTGATAATAGCATGCATTTTCCAAAAACATAGGTAGCTGGTGTTTATGAATATAGCTCTATCATTCTGGGCATTCACCAGATGCATGTCAGATGGATAATGTGTCCACAAATGCTACAATAGTCATATTTTGGACATTCACTGTAACATTTTGGGCTTTCACCATAAAAATGCAAATTAGTACACTCTGGTCTTACTATAGTCAGAATCATGCCCAACATAAAAACTAGCGAACATTTTTGACAACAGGTTCTAATGCTTGGGTATATTCACCAGTGAACAACATTAGTTTGCACTAATACTGTAGTTTTACTGTAGTTAGATTTGCTTACTTTATGCCACTTTTTAAAAATTGGTCAGGTGAAAGAAGAAAGAATTCATTTTCACAAAACTGCTTGACTAAACATTCAAAATAGTATTCATACTGGAGGGGAAAGAAATATTATATAGCAGTATCTTTCTTGTCCTAATCAAATCATGAAGAGCCATGAAATTTGAAATGAACAATTCTGATTTTCCTTCTGATATCTTGATTAAGCACTGTGCATGTCATATTTCATTTGTCCTGACTGGATGTTTTATGTTTCATGGGCGATAGCAGAATGCAGAAGTTCTCAGTGATAGCTGAGTTGGATTAATTCAATTAGCACGATGGGAAGTGTCTCAATTAATGCTGATATTCCACCATGAATGGAGAGGTAGTAACGCTAATACAATACCAGGAGTACCATTACTTCACAGGAGAGCATAATGATTAACAATTACTCATGCTCCTGTCATGGTGCTCTTGTGTAAGGGTCATTTGGGTAGATTTCTGGCCTTTTTTGTATTTTAAGTGTTTAAGCATCGGTATTTTTTTTTTAAAAAAAAAGAATAATCAAATGGTGAATCAAAAGGTAGCTCATTAGTCACTCATTCAAAAATGAGAAAAGTGACAATGAAATCCCCTTTTCAAAAGCAACAGATTACTTTTTGTAATATAACATCCTAAAATTTGCTTCTGGAAGTATTCTAAGAATGCTACCATTTTCCCTCTCAGTCTTCTCTTTCCCAGACAAAGTATACCCATTTCTTCTGTCTCTAACTGTGTCCCAATTCGTCCACATAATCTTTAACATGCAGCAACTAGAACTGGGGGATTGTTCTTCTGCTAAGGTTTTCATCCATGAAACACTAGAAAGCCATCTGTTTGCAAGACTTTCATTGTAGACTTAAATTTAGGGTGGGGAGAATCTTCAAAGTCTGGGATTAGGTCCTGGATCCCTCCCTACCACCAGTGATCTGAAGACTGAGTAATAACAAAAGTTGTACCTGTTGAATTCTGAATTCTATTATGACGTGAATTCTTGGGAATGTGAACAGTTGTATAGGGATTTGAACTGGACTCACCTGAAACAGAATATTTGTTGCAATGTGAGTTCTGTTTTAATACTGCATTTGTCTTCCCTCTGAAGAATGTATCTGTCACATTGGCCCTTTTCGCATTGAGGCTTCTCGCGCGAGCGGGGGAGGGCGGCTTGCGCGAGAAGCCTTCTCCGGGAGGCTGCCACTTCCCCCATCCTTCCTTCCACATGTGAAGGAAGGAGGGGGAAGCGGCAGCCTCCCAGAGAAGGCTTCTCGCGCGAGCCGCCCTCCCCCACGCGAAGCAGGAGGCTCGCGCGTCCGCCCCCCGCGCGAAGCAGGAGGCTCGCGCATTCGCCCCCCCCGCGCGAAGCAGGAGGCTGTCGCGTCCGTTGCACTAGCGCCCCACCCCGCCCCTTCCTTCCGCAGGGGCGGAGGGAAGAAAGCGCGACCTGGCCGCCTCCCTGACGCTCCGCACAGGAGGTAAGTGCGCGTGGGCACCGGGAGCGTTGCGCGAGCGCAGGTGATTTTCGCTTTGAGGCGAAAATCAAAAAACCCGCGATCGCACCGCTTCAGCCCTGTGAGCACGGCGGAAGTGGGAGTGCGTCGTGCAGAGCGACGCTCCCACTCCCGCGAGGCTCAGGGGGCTCTCGCGCGACAGAAAGCCCGTGTGAAACTTGAGGGGTTTTAATGGGCACAAAGGTAATGAGATATTGATGATTTCCTTTTTTTCAAAAATGTCTTTCCTAGATCATTATCTTACTAAATTGGTCTTGAAGGTAATTTACAACTAGTCTCTCTGAAGATTAGTCTCAATACTCTCCTTTAAAAAACATGGTTAGGTTAGCAGTCTTCTCTAATTTGAGAACCAGCATGGTGTAGTGGTTTGAGCATTGGACCATGACCTTGGAGATCAGAATCTGATTCCCTGCTCGGCCATGGATACTGGAAACACTGGCCATGGAAACACGAACTGACCTTGGGTGCATTGCACACTCTCAACCCCAGACAACCCTGTGATAGGTTCGCCTTAGGGTTGTCATAAGTTGGAAACATCTTGAAAGCACAGAACACACATACACACACACAAACATACAAGTGAAGGCATGGTGTATTATTTTCAGTTAGCATGTATATAGCTGAATAAGGGCGATGGGGTTTATAGTTCAGTGAAATTGGAGGCCATCTGTATGTTGGAAGACTGAGATGCAGGCATATGCTACGGTTTTATAACCAATTAAATAAAATAGAAAGCAGGCAACTGCTATGTCTTCATAGAAAATAGACTTCCATTGCAAGTTGGTTTGCAAAAGGACTCAAAATCCAGTGGTTGTCTTCTATTTTCAAAACAAATTAGGTTGAGCCATCTCTGCAAGGGTTGTCACTTGAAGCATGCAGCTCTCTGCATTTGATGCAAAAGAGGTTTCTCTGTATTTGTATATGCTTCCTCTTCAAACCTACACATGAAATGTGACACACACATCCATAAACAAATATGGTTTAACAAAAACAACAGCTAGTTTTTCATCAACTTCTAAACCATAGACCCTTGGTAGAGGATTTGTTTATTTTTCTGGTAGGAAAGAAAAGGAAGTCAAATGATTACCATCATTGTTTGTTGTATGACAACGGGCATTCAACAGAGTCTGAGGTACACTTAATGCTCATTCTGTTAAGGTTGAGTTTGTTAAAAGTGGGAGTGTAGTGTACTAAGTGTCAATGTGGAACCACATGACTGGGGCCATTTCCGCACTAGGGTGTTATAGCGCTATGATTCCACTTTCAAATCCTATGGAATCCTGGGGTTTGCAGTTTAGAGAGGGGCCGGCCAGCCCCTCCCTAAACTGCAAACCCCAGGATTCCATAGGATTTGAAAGTGGAATCATAGCGCTATAACACTCTAGTGCGGAAATGGCCTGGATCTCATACCTCCACACAGACATTAAAAATTTATCTCAGACTAGGAGTGATCATAAGGTTAACTGGGAGGATTTCTATTACTGTGTGCTTTCAGGTGATTTCAGACTTATGGAGAGCCTAAGGAAAAAACAATCATTTTTTTTTCTGGGGCTGAGAGTGTGTGATATACCCAAAGTCACCCAGTGGATTTCCATGGCCAAGTGGGGAATTGAACCCTGTCTTCAGGATCATAGTCCAACACTCAAACCGCTATACTATGCTAGCTCTCAAGCATATGAGGGATTATCTTTCTGTACCCTCCCAGTTAGAATGCCAGGACAGAACAGGATCAGTATTCAACATTTCACAGATTGGAGAGCAGGGTCAAAACTAGCAAAATGAATTTCAACAGAAGGAAATATAAGGTACTACACTTGGGCAGAAAAAATGAAATGCACATTTATAGGATGGGTGACACCTGGCTTGACCACAATACATGTGAAAGGGATCTAGAAATCTTAGTGGATCAGAAGCTGAACACAAGTCAACATGAGGCAGCAAAAAAGCCAACGCAATTCTAAGCTGCATCAATAGCAATATAGGGTCTAGGTCAAGGGAATTAATAGTACCACTCTATTCTGCTTTGGTCAGACCTCACCTGGAATACTGTGTCTAGTTCTGGGCACTACAGTTCAGCATGGATATTGACAAGCTGGAACACACCTAAAAGAGGGCAAGCAAAATGGTAGAAGGCCTGGAAACCATGTCCTATGAAGAACAGCTTAGGGAGTTGGGTATGTTTAGTCTGGAGAAGAGAAGGTTAAAAAGCAGCATGATATTTATGTTTAAATATTTCAAGGAATGTCATAAGGGGGATGGAGTAAGCCTGTTTTTTGCTGCTCCAGAGATTAGGACATGGCGTAATGGCCTCAAACTTCAGGAAAAGAAATTCCACCTAAACAGTAGGAAGACCTTCCTGATGGTAACTGCAGTTTGACAATGGAATGCATTACCTCGGAGTGTGGTGGAGTCTCTTTCTTTGGAGCTTTTTAAGCAGAGGTTGGATGGCCATCTCTCAGGAATGCTTTGATGGTGTTTTCCTGAATGGCAGGGAGTTGGACTCAATGATCTTTGTGTTCTCTTCTTACTCTTCAGTTCTATGATTCTATGGTCCCTTCTGAGCCCCCCGCCCAATGTTTCTCCACCCCTAAAATAGTGCTACTGAAATGAGATTCAGTTCTCAGTCCAGCTGACTTCTACAGGTGAAACAAGGAGTAACATCTTTGCCTTTGGCAGCAAAATGTTTTGGACCCAGCTGCGTGGCTTGGAATTTGGGTGGGGAAGCAGGGTGGGGGGGTAGAGGGGCAGGGGGGTGGCTGCATTGCGCGGGGATGTGGCTGTGTCACATGGGGCACCCCGAAAAAATTGCCACCTGGAGCAGACTGCCCTAATCATCCCCTCCCATCTGTACACCCCTGTTTAGATCTTCCTTCCCTGTTTCCATGTATTGGATTCTTCCCTGCAGTATCGAGGTCATGATGGCACACAAATAAATGCTTTTGCCAACTCACTAAAAAGACAGTAGTCAAATATCTACAGCTTTTGGATACAACATTGAGCTATGAGAAATGAAGAGGCCAAGTGATTTTATTTGCATTAAAATATCTATACTGCAGAGCTGTGTGTGCTAAGTGAAAACAGTTTTTGAAAGGGAACATGTCAGTGCACTTGCTCAGAACCTAACAAAATGAATGCAAAATGTCACTTAAACTGGACCTATGCATCTCTGCTTCAAATCAAAAAGAAATTAGGAAGCTAAGGTCGTAGGAAAGATGGGTCAAATAGCATCAGGAATGTTCAGCTAAGCTGGGATCTTGGCTCAGGGTCCCTTTCATACTCCACCATTATAGCACTATGATTCTGCTTTAACTGCTATGGCCCATCCTAGGAAATTGTGGAATTTGCCCTTTAGGGAAGGGTATTTAGGATTCTCAGCCAGAGACCTCCAGTGTTTCCCCAAACTGCAAACCCCAAGTTTCCACAGGATGTAGCCAAGTCAATTAAAAGGGAATCACAGTGCCATAATTGCAATGTGAAAGGTCACAGATATGGTGCTTGAGGCACCATGGATAACATACCCTCTAACATTTCACAGATGACAACTGGGACACATGTGGCCAAGCAACATCAGGGTGTGGCAAGATGGGAAAAGTTATCAGTGAGGAAGAAGAGACAAACTAGAAATTGATGCAACAGTTGCTTTTGTTTGAGTACATTGGGAAGAGCAAGATCCAGTCCTCTCCAGTCTCCTCCTTCCACTGAGTTAATTGAGTGCCTGTACCTGCCGAATTAGGACAGGGAGAAGGTATAAGTGAAAATGTGCCTCCTTAGGATCTAGAAACAAGGGTTCACTGTAAAAGACAGAGTGGCTTGTAAATATGAGATGTATAGCTTCTCTTGGCCCTATTGGTGGAAGTGGAGTGGCTTATTACCTGCATTTGTATGCATGAGGAATTTTTACCCCAATTAGGACTTATGAACTGATTGGCATCAGACCTGTATTCCACCAGTCACAACCAAGCAACTCTGGGCATTTAATTCCTCCATGGGCAGCTAACAAAGTCCAGGATCACAATATGTGTGTTCTCTTAAAAAAAAAAAAAGTTGTGACTTCATCTGTCCCATAAGTGTATATAGAAACACAATTTAAAAATATCACCCTCAAAAAATGGCTCAAGCAAGTCTTGTGAGAAAAAGTCTGGCTGCAATAGTGTTGTTGTGTGCCTTCAAGAAATTTCAGACTTATGGTGATCTTAAGGTGAATCTATCACAGGGTTTTCTGGGGCTGAGAGTATGTGACACACCCAAGGGCACCCAGTGGGTTTCTATGACTGAGTGGGGAATCAAACCCTAGTTGTCAGAGTCATAGTCCAACACTCAGATCGCTACACCACACTGGCTACAATTGAACCCCTGCATTTGCTAAGGATCACTTTTGTTTCTCTCTCACTAATTTTTTTTTAAAAGGGTAATTAGTGTGGAAGCCTAGTTATATTTTTCCTGCATCAGTATTATAATTATCAACAGAGAAGGCTATTTTGAAGTGAAGTAGGCTTATGATATTGATTAGGGATGGGTCAACCGAATCCTCTAATTCTCAAATCCTGGGCAAGGATTCAAGATTCATGGATCCGAATCCCTGGGCCAAAATAGGTGAATCAAATCTTCCAAATCCACTCCTCCCTCTGCCTCCACCACCGCGATCAGACTGGGGCAGGGGGAGGAGGTGGCGGGGAGCACGATCCTGCACTCCCTGCGTTATTTCCACCCGCCACTGCCATGATTGCGCCCACAGCTGGGGGAGGAGGAGGAGGTGGGGAGCACGATCTCATGCTCTCAGCTCTTTTGCTGCCCAACCCCAGCAAGATCCTGCCTGGGCCAGTGGCAGAAGGTTGTGGGGAGCATGATCTGGCACTCCCCACTCTTTTGCTACTCACGCCCAGCGTGATCTTGCCAGGGCCAGGGGCAGATGGTTCCAGGGAGCACGATCTCATGCTCCCCACTCTTCTCCTGCCCCTTCGGGAGGATTTGAAAGATTCGAGATTTGCGAAATTCGTGGGTTTGCAGAACCTTCCAGGGATTCAGATGTGGATCTGGATTCAGAAAATTCTGGATTCGTCCCATCTCTAATAGTGATTTATAGCACATGTTTAGGGTCTCCAGGAGTGGCAAATGGGTCCCCAGGAGTGGCAAATTAAGATGTACGATTTGATGGAAACTGATAGGTTATCGTTATTGTTAAGAGGCGAAGATCTAAAGACATTCCAATTAACATGGAATTCGATAAGGAGGATGCTAGAAGGTCGATGGGGACAGTTAGCAAGTCTGGCAATTAGAGAGTAGAAAAGTTAGAACTCTGAATAAAATTGAATGGGTCCAAAACCGCTAAGAACTAAAGAAATAATTTTAATTAAGCCCGAAGCCACACTTTAGAAATAAATGAAACGTTATCTTGAAAAGTCGGTGATGTGGAAGTGGATTAGAAATAAGGATAGAAGTAAGTAAATTACAGACAGGTTATAGGTAATAATGCCGAAAAGAAAAACTTGAACATAAAAAGGAAGTCATTTGTTTGTTAGAGTTAGGTGTGTAGGATGGTTTTTGTATGATTGTTTTGGGATAAAAGATTGGGTTGTATGTAGTGTTTATAGGGGAGGGAAGATTGGATAATATAGAAGGGGCATACGGGAGGGGATAACTGGGATAATTTGAGATATTTAGGATGAAAATATGGTGTATTAGAGAAATAATTGTTGATGAATGTGTGTGTAGTTTTTGTGGAAAACTTAATAAAAATATATAAAAAAATATAGCAGATGTTTAGAGCCAGTCTTTGTTTACTTCTGCTACAAACATTTTGCTCCTCGCATGATTATAGGACTGGGTTGTTAATCTTATTTTTAAAATTTAAATGGATGCAAACTGAAAATACAACGGTATATACTGACACATATCTATAATATTCATTTGCATACTAAAAAAATGCTGGGGAAAACCCTGAGACATCTGAACAGTATTGTCATTTAAACCAGATTGTAAGGCGTTGGTTCCCTCCTACCCTCTATTCTGGAGATTAGCAGAAAATAGCAAGGCATCCATAGTCAGTAAGCAAATATTGTATATCCAAATCAGACTTCTTTTTTAAAAAAATGTGATTGAATAAATGGCAAGGATGAATGAGAGTGAATAAATGAAAGGCAACATAACAGTGACTGGCAAGGATGAGGCTCAACACATTATATTTGTCCAAATATAAATGGAAGACATAGAAAGCAGAAATATAAAAATTCTATTCGTTGGTTTGACTGATGAAATTTGTGATCAGGATTGAATCCCATCTCACAGCTTGTGAAAGTTACTTTTTTTTTGGACTCAGCTCCCAGAATCACATTGTCACTAGGGAATTCTGAGAGCTGTGGTTCAAAAAAGTAACTTTCTCAGCTCTGCAGTCCCAAGAAGAAAACTTACTATGCAGGGGAAAAGTATCTTACATGAGTTATTTATCTGAGTCAAATCTGCCCCTCAGACATAACAGGGCCATCTTTACTGAAAGGGGCACAGCTGGCATCAGCACCTGGCATCTTTGGGCAGCTGTCTGGGCATAAGCAATCTAGTGGGGACTACCATTGATGTCTGCTGTTACAAACATTGCCAGGCAAGCAGGTCATCTAGATCCCATTTTGATGTCCCACAATGACCTGGAGTGTTGCTTTGGCTTGGGGAATTGTAGGAAAATAAAATGATAGGTAGACTCATTTCCCAGGCATGCTTGGAATATAGCTTCTGTTGCCTATCACTGATGCCAGATGAGCCTCTTAGGGTCTGTCAATGGAAGAAGTGATCCATTTGAAGATAAGGGGGATGAATTCCAAATATAGACCTTTTGAATGTGCAGTCAATTTATATCTATGCAAATAAAATTGTTCCATATAGTGACATAAAAATAATGATTGAACTGAAGAAAGCCCATTTACTAGGAGCCAAGGAAAGCAGCAATTCTTATTAGAAAGCCAGATTATAACCTGGATCTTTCTTGATCTAGTAATAGAATCCCTGCTGAATTGTGGTCTTTAACAGGGAGAACAAATAAAGCCATAAAGAGAGCAACTAAAGTCCATAAAGGCAGCTACTGCTAAAGGTCTTAAAATTAATATTATATAATAATATATTCATATCACATGAAGATCGATTCAAGTATTGAGGTCATTGCATGGTTGGGTTCTAAGTTATGTTGAGTCATGTCCTTTCGTGTAGGTGGCGTTGGCTGCTCTTGTTTTCCCCTTGTAATGTTAACTTGTTATACTAGTTTGCTATAGCTAGCAGGTTATTCTATTTTAGGAACACACCATGATTTACCTGGCCACATTCTTACCATGAATATTTGCGTTGGCTTCTTATTAATTTGCATTGACTTCAGATTAAAGGAAATCAACACATCAAGGGTATCTAGGGCACTGCGACTACTATTAACACACTTCCGTACGTATATAAAAAGTGGCCAAACTGGAGTTGCTCCTTAAGTCAGGAAATTATTTCCAGGTTGTATATAAGGTATAATTAACTCTCTCTATGTCTCTTTCAATTGATTCCAAGGCAGCTATGGAGTCCTAAGTTGTTGTCTGGATACAGTGAGGGAGTGAGTATAGACAAAGAAATGGACACTTGAAAAGAGCAATAAACAGGCCTTACCAGGAAGTAGGCAATCCAGTTAGGCAGACAATTTTAGGGCTGATTTTGTTCCCATGCAGACTTATTATGCTCAGTTGGTGATGGAAGCTAAGAGAGAAAAAAAGATTAAACAAAACAAATAATAAAATAAATAAATGAAACATTTAAATAAAAACTGCAAGATTTTTTCAAAGAACTGTAATACGTAACTTTAGTATAATATAATTAAGTGGAAACTATTATCAGTCTGGCAACTTCCTGAAGAGGCTCCAAATGGTTTTGTTGACTTTCAAGTTGAACCTTTGCTTCGAGTGTCGTAACACATGCCCCCTTTACACCTACATCAGATACATCTGCAGTCACTCCTAATCTAACACCAGGATGTCATGCCAAAATATTCCTCTTCCTACTTTTTACAAAATACCTTACAATATACTAAAAATATTTATCAGTCTTAACCAACCTAATATAGCCATTGTGTATATAATACAATGACACTTTGCAAAAGGTTAACACTGTCTAGCTCCCAAACTTATATTCAAAACAGTTTCTCTCCAGCGTATAATCTACCCATCTTTCTAAAATGCTCCGTTTTTCACTGGCTTATAAAGTAGATAGGAAAGGCCATTCTTTGGAAAGGACTGTTTAAGCACTGTTAAGGACTTCAGATCTTCCACAGGTTTTCCACTGTTGTCCCAGAAAATATTTAATGTGCTCCCTTTACAGCCTTGCACTGCTTGTTCCTATGCCAAAGGCAAGCATGTGTAGCAGTCCCAATTTAAAAAAAGATAAATATTTTGCTTGTATTTTATGTTAGCTTTGAATCTGAGCACATGTATTTCATCATAAAATGGATTCTGAAAATACAATAGATGGAAGGCACAGCGGAATGAAGTCAAACCAGGGGTATAAATTTTGGGGCGGAGGATGAGGACATTGTCCCCCAATAAGAATTCTTCCACCCCAAATGAAATTTTCCTTCAGATCTCAAATTTCTAGCATTTAAATAACTTAAGACTTCAGATAAACATTTAGAAACATAGTTCAGGCATTCAAAGGAAAAGGCCTGGCAAAGTTATCAAGTGAATGTGAACACAGCAAATATATAAATTCTAGGTGTGAACGGTTTTCAAAAGCTCACTCTCTGCAATGCTAGAAATTTAGGGACTGAATGAATTCAGTGGGGCTGAATTCTTATTTGGAGGGGCAATATGTTCATTTTGCCTCCCACTAGCTGGCCCCTTGAAGCTTTTTTGCATCAGACTAATAGAAAAGATTGCCTTGATAGGGGAAGAATAGAAAAGATTGCCAATAGGGGAAGAAGAGTCAACCAGAGTGGATTAAAATCTCTTGTTATTGCATGCAGAGCTTGTGCAACTCAGACTTGCACAACAACAGTTACTCTCTAGGTAAACACTTTTGCAGTTGGAGGAAAGGAATGGAAGGTAATCTGTCCACTTTCCTGCATGTTTTTTTCCATGGGAAATAGTAGTTCTTTTGGACATGGAGACAATGAACACACCAGTAATGGAGGGTTCAACAACTGTATTAACTTAACAGGCAAGATCTCTACATGTTAGAAAACCAGTTTCTATATTTCTAGATGTTACAGTGACAATCATGAAGCAAATATAAAGCAAATAAAATCTACAAAGCAAATTCATATCTCCATTCAGCTGTTTGGAGCCCTGGAGAAGCAAGAGCAGAAAGGTTGGTTTTGGATAGTGTACAGAAGATTGCTAGCCCTCTGGTCTGCACAGAGCTCTGCAGAGCAGGTTGCCAGAGGGCTTTATACAGGCTAAGCCCCACTTTGATCCATCACATCTGCATTTCCTTAGAAGTATGCCTCCAAGGAGTCACACCTGCACTTATTTGATGAATTGTAACAAGCTGACGAACAGTAGCTATTCTAGCTGGTAACTTTCTATATTTACAGTTAACTGGACTAAGATGAATCTCAGGAAATAATTAGTCCTGATACCTCCCTTTTCTTCAAGGTTTTACCAGCCCTACATAAGAATAAACATAAGTAAAAGATTACAAATGCTGCATAGGCTTCCAGAAGAAAATAGCCAAAGTGACCAGCATGATGGAACAATTTACAGGTCACCTAATCTTTCTTGTACAATAGTCTTCCAATGTATTGCCACTACAGCATGTTTTTTTTTTTTGAAGGAAGTACCTCCAAAATCTTTCCACAAAAGTAAAGTGGGGCAAAATAGGGGCACATAGCGGAAGATATACTAAGGTCTATCTAAATAGAGACAGCGAGAACATATGCTTCTCTTGCAGGTTTGTAGCATGGAGAGTTCATATGTTTTTAGAAGCCTGTAGAAAGATCAGGAGCTACACTTTCCATACATGTGTTTTCATAGCCTCATTAAGAGTGGTGTGGTAAAACCATGACTCAGAGGGTTGATGTGCCAGGGCATTTTGATTAGCAGGGATGATATTATTATCTGCCACCACTGCCAAGCTTCCTTTTCATTCTGAGCTTAGTTGCTGCATGTAGATGAGAAGATGGGGTAGATTTTCCTAGCAACTATCTCTTGTCATGAGATGTCCATGTTATACTACAAAATATTTGGGAGTGATATTGTCTTGAAAGTGAAATTAGGATCCATTAAATTTACAAAAGACTCCCGGCCTGTGGACATAAAAACTGCTATAGTTGGTTTGTTGATATGGTACAAGATGGCTGCCTAAAAATGTGGTTTCTTCTTCAGGACACAGATATGGAGCCTATCATAATGAGCTCCTAAACTTCAAAATTTAGCATTGCAGCACTGGTCACCACACCTATATTTTTCACTTCTTAGATCCCAACAGATTGTGTCTATTCCCCTCCATCTGTGCCTCACTCTGCACGCCCATAAGACCAACTGACATTTCATTCTTCCGTAGCTGCTACGCTTCTTAATCTATTATCTAGCTCTGTGGTTCTCAGCTTAGGGGTTGTTCAGATGCTGTTAGACATCAGTTCCCAAAAGCCCAAGCCAAGATATCCAATTTTGGGATCTGGGACCTGAAGATCAGTTGGTTGTTGGAGCTGCCTTGGAAGACTACTGAGTTAGTTCTCTGCATCCCTGTAACATCAGTGCATTTTGTCTGTAACTCCCTTCAGCTTTTAAAATTGCTTCCTATGTGCCAGGAAAACTGAAAGGGGAAATGAAATGCAAACAAGCTTGGCAGGCTGAAAAAGCCAGTTTGCAATGGTAATGTGGTAATCTGTCATAAGGCTGAACACACCAGTCAGTGGAATTAAGAATACTGGAAGACTTGCTGCTGTCTACCAAAATTTAGAGCAGGGTCAAAACTAAACTAGTCTGAGGAAGGCAATACTCATAGGCTACCACCCAATCATGATGAGTGCAGGTTGTCTTCCCTGTTCCCCATTGCCTGGCATGGGAACAAGAAGGGTTGAATGAAGAACACAGTGACAGTGAGTCCTGCATGCTGCCAACAGAAAAAGAAGAAGGAGCCATAGATAGGAATGCAAGTAGAAAAAGATTGATGTGTTTAGTGAATCATTAATAAAGCTAAAAATCTAATTCAATCACATTTATGTTTTAAAGGATAAAACTTTAAGTATTATATTTATATTAAATAGTTGTTTAAATTTAAATTAAATGCTTGCATTAAAAGCCTAAACAGAATGAAGCTGGAAAATGCCATCCTTGATTTTACGCACATACCTCATCCCTGTTTAGAGTTTGGGAAAGAAAGAAACACTTGCATGAATTTTTGAAAATTTCATTTCTCATCCATCCACTAGAAACCTTCTCTTACTTCCCTTTCCCCCCCCTCCCTTATTATCTAGTTTCCTTTCAGGATTAAGAACTTCAAAATTCTCTTTCCTGGGACAGGTGAGGAGCCTCTGCAGTGCATCCCATGTAGAACACAGGAAGACTACTTGGATGCAAAAAGAC
Source organism: Ctenosaura bakeri (assembly GCA_948474755.1). Lineage (NCBI taxonomy): Eukaryota > Metazoa > Chordata > Lepidosauria > Squamata > Iguanidae > Ctenosaura > Ctenosaura bakeri. Next base: position 185,759 of record CAOLHI010001207.1, read on the forward strand.
CCCAACTTTCAAACTGTCCTTATTACTTGTTAGTTTAAAATCTTTTAAGCTTTAATTTATCTAAGCTATCATACAATAATCATGACTTCAAATGTGTGGTTTGGATACTGGGGACTCTGAGGGGCTAATATAAAGGAAGTAGTAGTTTTTCAAAATTCCAGAAAAAAATTATGTTTTGGAACCAGCTGGGAAATATAAAAATTCTTAGTTCTTTAACAGTCTCTCATTTAATTAATAAATAACTTAATAACTTATTTCTACAATTAAGCTGATGAAATTCCAGGTCACACAATGCACTTTTTTTTAAAAAAAATTAAATTATGTAGAGTCGAAGGCTTTCACGGCCAGAATCCATTCCTCTGAAGATGCCAGCCACAGTTGCAGGCGAAACATCAGGAGAAAACACAACCAGAACATGGTCTCAAAGCCCAAAAAACCCACAAGAACTAATTAAATTATGTTCTTTTTATGAGTAAATTCCCAACTTAATTCATAATAATTGATTTTATCTTGTTGGTTCCTGTCTCTAGCAGGAACGACATGGAGCCCAGCTATTGTTCTAAATGTTTTCTGGGACAAAGGCACTATGGGAGGATATGCCTAGGAAAATCAGCCTTGCTGTGGCACAGACAATTTCTCTTGTCTCTCCTCCCACAGTACCAGAGGCATTCAAAACAACAGTGAGTTTCTGTATTTCCCCACCTGGTCTTTTTCTTGGAGCATGCAAACAAGAGGTTCCACTGCTGCTGAATTCTTCTCTGCCTCTTCCTTCCATGGTAGGAATGGTACCGGCAGAGGGAAGGGTGCATGTGATCACTCTTTTGCAGGGCAACAGCATTGAAGAGCAGCTGTAATGGCATTAAAAGAAAAGAAAAAAGACTAGGTTTTCCTCTGTCAGTAATGGGGGGCATGTTTAAATGCATTTCTGCTTGTTGCAGCTGAGCCTCTGGCTCCTAAACTTTGCCACCCCTGCAGGGGAAGGCAATCTAAGGAAAAACTAGTGAATTCATCCTTGCAGAGCAGGCTGGCGTATTCTGAAGCTGCCCAGACAGTCAAATCCTACTTCAGTGCAGGTGACAAGTTAATATCTTCCAATGCATCACAGGGCAACAGGCTCATTTTGTAGGCTAAGGCCACGCATGGCCAAGTTCCATAGTTCTACCCATGCAGACTACATGACACACATAGCAACATGTTCTGCCATTTTGCCAATATACCACCCCTTCCCAACCAAGTATTTTCTTCTCGAGGTCATAGCTGCATTCTGCCTAACAATATGGATGGTCCTGCATTCTTGGTGGAGATTAAACTTCAAAATGCTCGGCCTGGGGAAAATGGAGAAGATGATGGGGTAGAGGAAATGCTGCACAGCTTAGGTAAACAAGCAGTACAGCAATACCTGGCTACTCTAAATGAAATTAAGTTTTGAGAATCAAATGAACTACATCCACAGGCAGGAGTAATCTTAGAACCATTGGCAATAATCTTTGAGAATTCCTGGAGAATGGGAGAAGTCCCACCAAATTGGAGGAGGACAAATATTGTTGCCCATTTTCAAAAAGGAGAAAAAGAGGAACCAAGCAATTACCTCTCATATTCTAGAGCAGATCATTAAACAAACAGTCTGTAAGCATTTAGAAAGGAATGCCATGGTCACTAAAAGTCAACATGGGTTTCTCAAAAACAGGTCATGCCAAACTAATCTCACTCTTTTTCTAATAGAATCACAAGACTGATAGATGAAGGGAATGCTGTGGATGGCATATCTTGACTGCAGTAATGCCTTTGACAAAGTTCCCCATGATATTCTTGCAAATATGCTAGTAAAATGTGGGCTACACAATGCTACTGTTAGATGGATTTGTAACTGGTTGACTGACCAAATGCAAAGAGTGCTCACCAATGGTTCCTCTTCATCCTGGAGAGAAGTGACTAGTAATGTAACAGGATTCTGTCCTGGGGCCAGTGCTATTCAAGATCTTTATCAATGACTCGGATGAGGGAATAGAGGACATTCTTATCAAATGATACCAAATTTGGAGGGGCAGCTGATACTCAAGAGGACAGGATCAGAATTCAAAATGACCTTGAAAGATTAGAGAGCTGGGCCAAAACTAACAAAATGAATTTCAACAGGCAGAAAGATAAAGTACTACATTTGGGCAGAAAAAATGGAAATGTGCATTTATAGGATGGGTGACACTTAGCTTGACCACAGTACCTGTAAAAGGGATCTAGAAGTCTTAGTTGACATGAATCAACAGTGTGGTGTGGTAGCCAAAAAAGCGAGTGTGATTCTGGGCTACATCAGTAGGATTATAGGGCCTAGGTCAAAGGAAGCGATAGGACCACTCTATTCTGCTTTGGTCAAATCCCACCTGGCATACTGTGTCTGGTTCTGGGCACCACAATTCAAGAAGGATATTGACAAGCTGGAACATGTCCAGAGAAGGGCAACCAAAATAACAAAAGCCCTGGAAATGATGCCCTGTGAGGGGGAGCTAGGTTTGTTTAGCCTGGAGAAGAGTAGGTTAATAGGTATCATGATAGCTATGTTTAAATATTTGAAGGGATGTCATTTGGAAGATGGAGCAAGCTTGTTTTCTGTTGCTCCGTTGACTAGGACACACAGCAATGTTTTCAAATTTCAGAACTTCCTGATGGTAGGAGCAGTTCAGCAGTGGGATGTGCTGCCTTGGAATGTGGTGGAGTCTCCTTCTTTGGAGGTTTGTAAGCAGTGGCTGGATGGTCATCTGTTGGGAGTGCTTTGATTGTATATTCCTGCATGGTAGGGGGTTGGACTCGATGGCCCTTGTTATCTCTTCCAGATCTATGATTCTTTGTGCCAGTTGTGATTTCTGGACAATAAAACTAGCCACCACTTTGATAACCCAGCCAAAAAGAAACAGTGGAGAGAAACAAAATGAACACAGCACATTGCTGATATTCCCACAGTTAAGAGTGGCAAGCTAGGTTGGAGGGAATAGGTCAGAGGCAGGAGCAACAACAGGAAAGGACAACTGTTTCCAAATGTCATGAGACACTCATCTTATTAGGACTGGAAAGTTTAATTGGTTTAATCAGTAACCAGTGGGTAAGGATACACTTGTTTACATGCTGAGGCTGTTTAAATTCTGATGAGTAATGCAAGTGTGGGAATCTTGTAGCCCTCTGCATATTGTTGGATTCAACTATCCAAATACTTAGCCAGCACAGCCTATGAAGAAGAATTGTGGGAGCTGCATTCCAGTAACATCTGGAGGGATGCATTTTGTTCATTCCTGCTATAGTGAGAAGGCATGGGGAGAGGTTATTGACCAGTGACAGAATGTGTACCTTCTCTCAAATCCAAGTCATAATACTTTCATCTTGGAAAGGATCCCAGATATGAAGACTAGCAGAGTTTGCCCGCCACCTTGGAGAATGACTTCTAACCAAGCGGAATCAGTAGCGAGCTAGGTCTGTGGTTTTCAGCCTTTGACCCTCCACATGTTTTGGACTTCGATTCCCTGAATCTCTAGTCAGCATGGTCAATGGCAAGAGATTTTAGGAACTTCAGAAAAAAAAAGTGGGGTCTAGGGGTTTGGTTTCAAATAAGTCAGATGACTATACAAGGAAAATATTATAAATTACCCTTCTTCTGAGATCACTAAATTGTAAATGATTTCAGACTTCAGTCAACATCTCCAAAAGGCATACAAGAGTTTTGATATGGAATGTCCATCAATAAGCTGAACAAAAAAGCCAAGCTATTTACTCAATTACTCCGTATTTGCCGGCATATAAGATGCACCTGGGTATAAGACACACCTCATTTATACACTTGCAAATACTATTTGCCCACATATAAGACACACTGGTGTATAAGACGCATCCCATTTTAAAACAGTGTTTTCTGTGAAAAAAAAAGTGAGTCTTATATGCCAGCAAATACAGTAAACTTCTTTAATCCATTGGAAACCTAAGAGCCCTGTTACACTACAGTCAACCCTCCACATTCGCTAGAGTTAGGGGCACAGAACCCTTGCAAAGTGGAAAAATCACAAGTATCAAAATGTGTGTGCATATCTATGGGAAAGGGGTGCAGGCATGAACATCTGGAGACCAAACCAGGTCAGGGAAAGGGGTGGGTCAGCATGTTAGCCCTACACTTCCTCTCTCTTGCACATCTCCTTCCTTGGATCTATGGGGGACATTGGGAGAGAGTTTGAGGTGCTGAGAAATTGGACTCCGACATGTCTTTAGCTGGCCAAGCAGGAGTTGGTGGAAGAGGACTAAGACCAGAGGTGGGTTTTTAAAAGGGTATACAGCCTGATCACAGCCACAGAGGTGGGGGGGGGGTCAGAGGATGGAAAAACTTGCAAATAATCAAATCTGTAAAGTCAAACCCACAAATGTGGAGGGTTGACTGTATACAGTTACAGCACTATGATTTCACTTTAATTGCTGTGACAACACTGTGGAATTCTAGGATAGAGAGTTTAAGGAGGGGCCTTTAGAACTTTCTGTGAGAGAGTTCCTCAAGTATCTCAGCAAGCTATGAATCCCAGGATTGCACAGGATACAGCCATGGTGGTTAAAATGGAATCATGGTTCTATAACTGTATAACTGTATATCCCTTTTTGAGCTCCTAATGCACTTCAACAGCTCTTGTCCATGGAAAGGAGTACTTGCACCTCAAAACTCTCTTTTGAAAGGAGATTTTTAGCACATACCTACAGAAAACCTCCCAGTGCCTGTACACACACCTTTCCAAACACTGTTTTATGCAGCCACCTAGTGGTTATTCGTCAGTGCTGTTCTGGGAATGTGAAAGTCAAAGAACAGACTGCAAGGCAGAACTGATGATGGTAATGAATTCACACATGGAAATGCAAATGAACAGGATGCTGTTCAGTTCTCACTGGTAATGAGAACAGGAAAATGGGTTGAGGTGTGATTGTGGGCCTCAGAAAAGCAGAAACTAGGAACCATGAAGGCAGAGGTGGCACTACTGTGATGTTACTAGATAGCCCAAAGGCAAGTGTGAACAAATGGCACTATAGTGTTTCCTGCCCTAGGTATAGAATGTGCTGAGAACAATACACATATTATTTTCTTGAGTCCTAGAAACTGGAAAAAAGTGTTGTGATTTTGGTGTGTTTTGTATCAGATCAAAAATAAGGCAGTTTCCTTCGAATAGGGCTTTATCTTTCTACACTTTAGCAAAAGAGCACAAATGGGAATAAAGCATTCTATTATTTTCATCTTCTAGTCACCTGCAAAGCTATGCCATAGCACAGACTAAGTTCTACTTTTCTCTGCTGACATTTAGACCATTTTTATAGAAATATTCTTTCTGCAGGCTTCTTGTTCACAACCAAAACTGCCATATCTTGCTTTGAAACAGAATCATGATTCAGGATAATGCTTTATATGTCTTTACTTTAAATTATGTCCCCACTCCACCCCAATACATACAAAGTAATCTCAGCAGTTAGCAGATAAAAAAATTAAAATTATAATGATACACACAGAAAGACAAGCATAATCAAATCTCAGGCTGTTAAAGCAGCATCATGATAAAATCAATAACAGAAAATAGTGCAAAGAAATGTGTGTGGGGGGAGAAAGTGCCATAAAGGCTTACTATGTAGGTACACAGTGAGCTTCTCTGTACAGGACATTCCTCAGCTGAGGAACATCCACTGAGAAGGTCCTCATGTTAGTAGCCCCATAGTTTATTTCATTTGGATAAAAAAACTAGAAGAGATCCTCTGAACATGATTTCTGAGTCCTGGCAGGAGATGGTCCTTCAGTTAAGCTGTTTCCAAGCCATTTAGGTCACTGCTGATTAACACCAGCATTTTGAGATGGGCTGACAAATACATTTGGAGACAGCGAAGATGATGACAAGCACTGAAGTGATATGATTTCTTCCTGGAAACCTTGTTATCCTAAATTGGTCCAGCTAAAGTTCTGGAGATATTTCAAAGAGAGGCCTATATTCTGAGTATTAAATGGAAAAGATATGACTTCATTCTCAGTTAAAATAATTTATGCCTGAGAATGTTTTACATTTCGCAGGATGATGATGATGATGATGGTGGTGGCGGTGGTGGTGGTTGGGTGCAAACATTTCAGAACTATGAAATGTTTAGAAAAGAAGGATGTCCACTGTTTAGGAAAGAAGATGTCCCCTCAGTTTTACACATGTTTGCCTAGAAACAAGTCCCATACAGTTCAACTGGGTTTACTCACAAATAAATTTATATAGGATTATGGCCTTAGTTTACGTTTAGTATCCCTAGGTGAAGAAACGCACAATGGTGAAGAACAGAAGTTCTTCACTGAAGGATGATGTTAACTCTGGGATCAGAATGACCGAAAGCCATATCCTCATATCTATGTTCATTGGGATCACTGCATACAGCATCCACAAATACAAAACTGTAATTATGATCTCTATCTTATGTTCAGTTTGCATGTGAGTAGGTTCTGTTCTGAAGGAATGAAGATTGTGTATGGGAGGTCAGGGCCAATGGACCCTAGCCCAACACACATGCACGTGTACACATGCACACTTAGTCACATATGCAAGCTTAGTGTGAATGTGTTAACATAACAAGCAGGTTCTGTCTGTAACTGAAGCAAAATGAAACCGCTGTTACTGATTTTTTGTCTGGTTTACAATTTTTGTTGGCCCTGTTTTTGTCTTGTCTCTCACAGTGTTCATCTGTGGGTTCATTTTGATTTGAATCATGTGTTGTTCTGTGGAGCCTACTGACGTCACCATGTTAGTACTAGTTAGTACTGGTTAATAATATAATGGCTAGCCCTAAAATTGACTTCAATTAAAGAGAAAAAGCAATAACGTTTCAACAACAGCAGGAACGTTAAAAAAACTCCAAAATCTAGCTCCTTAAAAGGCCAATTTTGTGATTCAAAAACAGAAGACTGGGAAATTTTGGTGCCTCATTAATTATATCAGGCACCAAAGAAAAATAGAAAATATTAAACTTAAATATTCAGCAATTGTTTAGTCTCCAGTTGCAAGCATCAATAACATTGCTGATTTATTTTCTCCCTGACAGATAAAGTATGTATGCAATCTCCTACTTGTTTATGCATCCTTTGGTCCATAAATTCACCAATGTTTTGTGTACCATTTATAATTTGCACAGATTGTTGCAGATTTGTTATCAATAGAATCTTATCTACTCCCCAGTCCTTGCAGTCTTTGGCCCTTTTCACATGGGGCTAAAAAAATGGTGTAGAGCAATCTCCGCAGAGGTCATCTACACTGTAACTTGGATTGGGGTGGATTACTTTAGAGTAAATCCACACCCCAATCCACACAGGGGTGACCGGAAGAGGCGCCGCCCGTGCTTTTGAAAAACCACTTGTCTTGTGGGTTTTAAAAGGCACGGGGCGTGCAGCACCGTCCAGCCCCGTCACAGCGCCGGTATAGATCTGCAGGCGCGCGCAAGGGCGTGCCTGCAGATTGCGCGGGGGATGGGATTTCCGGCTGGCGAGCTTCTCCGACTGGCGGAGAGCCTCCATCAGTCAGAAGCCGCCATTTTGGGTGCTGCCGGACGCAGCGGATGCCGCCGAGTGTGGAGCGGCGAAACGGTCTGCTCCACGCAGCGACGGAATAAAGGTAAGCCCCGTTTCCATGTGGACCTGCCCGTTTCCCCACCCGCATGTGAAAAGGGCCTTTCAAGAGAATGCAGAAATATACCCATAGTAAATGTAGTTGTCTACTTGCCTTAAAACAGGATATTGTTATACTTTCTCCATCCACCAGCTCTTCATGTGGTAAAAAGCTTCAGTGCTCATGCAGGTTTGGTTTCTTTGGAAGGAAGCAACTATAGGCATAATGACTTTTCCAAGTATTGATGCTTAGTTACAGATAACTCAGGTTGAGCAGGGGTGGAAGCCCAGCTTAAACACTGCATTAGCCAGATCTCACCAGCTTCTCATCACAACTCCAGGGAGATACAAATAGATTTCCAGAATGCTTTCAAAGTTTACCCTTGGATCTGTTGGTTTCTTTGACTTCTGTTCAGAAATGACTTCTGTTCTTTTCTACTCACTCTACTTACCCTAATCCTGCTTGGTTGTTTGGTTTCTCTGATCCCAAGTCAAAAATGGCTTCCGTTCTTTTCTACTCATTTACTCTCCCTAATCTTGGTTGTTTATCTGATTTACTAGTTGGCTGGCTGAAGCAGAAGTAGGTAGATGACAAGGATGAGTGATCTTCTCTATCTACTAGCTTTCTTGGAACACTTACCACAAAAGATGGGACTGGAAGCTACCCGTGGTTATAATGAGAGTCTCTAGCCAGAAGTATATCTGGCTCTACTAATCTTCTTCTGTCTAAACCTATGATTTTACAGTACATTCCACACCGTACGTGTTTCACATTAAATAAAGGCTACACAGGTTGGAAATTAAATTTTCCCAGTTTCAGGTCCAATGTGGAGCCACATGAGACATGCCCATCTCCAGATATGGAAAGATTCATTGTTGACTTAACAGCGTAGCTCCTGCGAGTAAAGTTGAACATGCTGGCACTCCTCAATAGAAAATTTTCTATGAGGAAAATCCTCCTCACAGTCTGTTGACAGTTAAAAGAAAGAAAATGGTGGCAGTGGATGGGAGGAAGCCCAAGAGTTTAAATACTGCAATTTAAACCAAAGAGTAATGCTGAATATATCCAGCTAAAGCTATGTGGTTTCTATTCATTCAGTTTAACTGAATTATGGATTGATCTGCCTGCTTCACATTTTAAGAACTAAGAGAAGACAAACCTACAATTCTTCTTTCTCTTGGTATTTACTGTTGTCTCTTCCTCACAAGTATGAATGAGAAAAATGATATTAGAGTGCATTACAGAGATTGTAATGCTGTGTACACTCATGTCATAGTAATACAATCTATTTGCAAGCAGATGTACATAAGATATAAACCATTTCTGCATGACAACAGTCTTCCACATTGTCCCATCACAATCCTGGCAGTGCCTCTGCTTGGATAGGAGCATGTCCCCGATGTTCCCCTCCACATCCGACTGGCTGCCTGTTGAAGGGAGCATGAGGAACATGTCCCTTCCTTCTGCACTGCAGCCAGCCTTCTTCCTGTGCTGCAGCAGAGAAGGAAGAGTGTGCTCGACTGGCTATGATAGAAGATTTATGTGATTGGGGGCCATTGATGGAGTTTTTCCATCAATAATATACCCTGCGATCACACTGACTGGGGGTGCAAGAAGGGTGGGAACCCAATAACATCATGAGAAGTGTCCCCATGCTGGAATTCTCATCCTGCAGAAAGGGCCATAGCATTGCACTCTAAAACCTGCATTTTTCTATCTGAATTCTTTGCTATGATAATGTTATTGTGAAATCTTAACTGACACAATGTTTCAAGCCAAATATAAACTTCACTTTTTCACCTTCCCCTCCCTCAGAATATAGTACTCCAAGCCTTCAGAAGAAGAGGAAGTATCTCAAATGATAAACTGGACTTAAGGGATGAAGTGTAAGTTCTTTGGCCATGGTTTGTACAGTAAGAAAAGAGAAGTAATGAATTGGAATCATTCTCTGTGTGGGTAATAGTTATATATTGCATTGTAATCCCTTGACATACTACTATAGTCAGCACTCCACATTTGCTAGGGTTAGGAACTCAGGACCCCCTGCAAAAGTGGAAAAATTGCAAATATCAAAATGTGTGTGTGTGTGTGTGTTTGTGTGTGTCTGTGTCTGTGGGAAGGAGGGTGAGGCATGTTGGGGAGAATGGACACCCAGGATCCAAACCAGACCAGGGAAAAGAGAGGGAAAGTGGATGGACTGGCATGGAGGCCATATACTTCCTCTGTCTCAACCATCTCCTTCCTTGGGTGTGGGAGAGCATCATTTGTGGTGCTGAGAAATCAGTCTGAGAGCTATTTTTAGCTGGCCAGGCAGCTGCTGGTGGTGGAGGAGGAGGACCAGGGCTGCACAGTTTGACCCTCTAAGAGGGAAGTTTCCTCCAGAAAAGAAGCGTATGAGGTGGGGAGACAGCGGTCGGAGAAACCTGCAAATAATCAAATCCATGAAAATCAAACCCACAGAGGTAGACAGCTGACTGTATTATAAACATAACTATGAGTAAATATATTAATTAATCACACAGAGCATAAATATGAATAACATATCTTGATTTTATAACACCATATAAAAGTCAGTCATCCTTTCCTAATTCTTTCTTTTCAGAGAATCCAGTCAACCCAACGATCCTGCAGTGATCCCAAAGGAGAACCCCCAGGGAAAACTGTGTAATAGTGACAATGAAGAAACATTTAGAAGGGAGTTGCCATATTGCACAGGAGAAATAGACTTCATGACTTCTGGGAAGAAATGGGGAAAGGTAGCCCAAAACACTTCTCTTCAAAGACAATAAGGATTGTGCTGGAATCTCATTTCCTTATTTCAGTCTAAAAATCTTGGCTAGTATTCTGTTAGTGAGTTACGAAGGCATAATTCCAACTTATACCTGCTTGACTCAACTTTCTGGTGATTGTAGAGGTCGGCATTCTCTATTGACAATGCAACAGCCATCCCAACTCCACCTTTTGAGCTGATGAAGTCCCACAATACAACCACTTGGTGGGTGGCCAGTGGAGAATGGTGGTGGTAAAGTGTTCAGCTAAGTTCTTATAGTTGGGCACACAGCAATGATATCATTCTCTAGGACCTTTGGATGACCCCTGGGAAGTCCCAGAGGACACCTGTTGCTGTATGTCCAGCTACAGAAACATAGTTGGTCACTTTTCTCCCACTCTGCACTCTCTACTGGCCAGTAAATGGCCATCCTGGGGAGAGGGCCTTTAGCAGTTTAAAAGATGGGTTGGGGGACTGAGGGGAATATGTATTGTAGTTTAGCATGAGAGGAACTTTATAAATTCTCCAGTCCAGGATGTCAACTTTTATTTGTCAGTTACCTTCCAACTGATCCTTAATCAATGTTTTGTGCCAGTATTCAGGATCTTGATTCAACTCTAAAAAAGGTACTTGAAGAAATTACCATTCCTGGATATAGTAGAAATATGACTCATGAGCCTTTTAATGGATATAACATTTTGCCTCACAAGCCTTTTAAGCTAGAGCACTTGCCTTTTAGGAGATTGATTTTCTGTGCGTTTGCCAAGGAGTAACTCCTACTGAGTTCAATGGGACCTACTACCAAAAAGGATGGGAATCATATCACTAAACATTGATCTCATTAGGACATCTAACGGTTGTTTCATTCAGTTTTCTTGGCACGTAAGCAGCTGCAGCCCTTCTTTGGTCACAAGTATGTTTCCAATAGCACAGAGAAACATGAGAATGGATTAGCCTTATCCACAGAGCCACAGATGTTTATTCTCGTGATTACAGTTACAGCAATTTTAAGAAAAAGGATAGTAACCATTTTATAAATGGATATTGGCTGTCACCAGCTATGAAAAAATGTTCACACCAACAATTTCCCATGTGTTGGTACCACTCTAGTTGCTCACATAATGGGTTATGAGTTTGTTCATATGGGCACCAAGTTTGTTCATTGCCCAAGTAAATGTGTTTGGCTGCAAATAGGATGTAGAGATGACAGGCTGTCAGACATCCCTTGGAACCATGAATAGAATCCACCTTTAATTTGTGTTTTGTGTGTAAATTGAAATGGTGTATCATGCCACAGGTGAGTGGAAACTGGAGTTTTTTGGACAGAGACATGGACCAGCACTGTTTGGGTCCTTCAACTGAAGGAGGAAGCCTGTCAAGAAATCTGAGCAATTTCCCCTCTCCTTTCACTACCTTTGTACCTGCAACAGGAGGTCCCCCCCACTTTCCCTCCCTGGTCAGGTTTCCACACTAAAGTATGTCCCCCATAACTGTGTGAATGGTATCTACAGTTTTACTTACCTGCAATCCACTTCAGAGCCATTGCTGCTGCTGCTGACTGGGGTCCTTGTTCTGTGCACCCAGCCAAGGGGTGCACAGTGAGGCACAGTTGAGCTTCCCATGTAAGTGAAGAGACAGATGCTCCTTCCTCATTGGAGAGAGGCATATGAAGTCTGGCACAGTTTTTCCCCCGTGCTTCTTCCCTCATGTTCACATGAAGCACAGTGTGGTGTCCTCTCTGCACTTCTTTCCACCAAGGAAGGAGACAGACATTCCTTCCTTGGTGGAGAGAGGCTCAGGAAGCCTGGCATAGCTCCTCCCCTGCACTTCTCTCTGCTGAGGAAGAGATGGATGCTCCTTCCCCAACAGAGAGAGGCACAAGAAGACTGGGATGGTTCCTGCCCCCTGCTTCTCTCCACCAAGGAAGGAGACAGACACCCCTTCCTCAGTGGAGAGATGCACATAAAGCCCAACATAGCTCCACCCCCTCAATTATCTGCATCCATGTTAAGTCTGGGAACATATCCCTCATGAATATGGGGAACCTACTGCACTCTAAATTCTACTTTATGGAACCTCCCAGTCACCCAGAGCAGATGTTGAGAGGATGTGGGGGTTAGGTGGAGAGGAGGAACCCAGGACTTGCTGCTGGGTGTAAGAACTCAAATTAGATCGTGACCATTGTTGGATATGGAGCGTCCTTTCTGTTCAGTGAAAAAATCAAGATCCAACAGAATCTCGTGCTGGAGAAGCGGTGAGGCAATGTTCACCAATCTCTCATATCCCCTCTGCTACCTCAACAATCTGATGGTATACTTTCTAGAGAATCATTTCAGGGAACAAAAGAGATGTGGAGAATCTGGTAAAAGTAGTAGAGATTCCTGTGAGTGGATTTCAATTCACTGGAAATTTGGTTTCAACCAATGTCAGTATCTGTAGAATATGACACAAAGCTAAGAGACCTGATATGAGGGCCAAAAAACCTGTACTTGTTTTCTCCAGGGACACTCCTTCTCCCTACCATTTAATTCAATCAATTAATTCACAGGCAATTATTTCCTCACATTAGATTCCTGGAAAGTGGTTGGCTCAAAATAATGGAATTTAGCAACATAACATTTGGATGTCAACAAAAAGTGTCTTATAGTAATGGTATGGTGGCAGTTTTTCAAACTAGGACAAAATACACGAGGGTGCACCCTTAGTTTCTTTGTTGCCCGCTATCCTTATTTACAATGGTTTTCTTTGTGTTCTTTCCCAGTTTTCACAACAACTAAATGTTAGTTGGATCCTTCAGAAAGAGTATAGCACTAGATCTTGGCATGTGAGATGCATGAAAGTTCTACTTCTTTGGTCTGGTGTTTCCTATAGTTCTCATACACCTTATCTGTACCTCTTTTCTCGATTACAGTTTATTAAGGTCCCATGTGCCATACATCCTGGAGTTATATTTGATGTCATGAGTAACAAATGGAATCTTCCTGCTCCGAACCTGGTTGTCTCTTTAGCTGGAGAAGAAGAAAACTTCCCAATGAAACCTTGGTTACGTGACACCTTAAGGAAAGGACTGGTCAAGGCTGCTCAAAGCACTGGTTGGTTTCTAGAATGAGTGTCTCCATTTTAATATATCTGTTTAGAAAGATTCCTACAGGTTGGGAAAGTATCAGACTTCTCAAAGATATCCAGCACTAACAAAAAGGCTCTATTCCACCCCCACCCCCACCCCTACCCCACAGATCTCCTCTTGATGCAATATGAGAAGTTTTCTGAAAACAGAGCCATGTGCCTGAGGTTAACTGATTGATTCCATCAAGCTACCCAAGCAAAATAATGATTCGTGAATTCAGTTTAAAGCTACTCTTGGCTTTAACTTTAATCAAATGTAAATGTAGGTAACTTTATCATATGTTTATCATATGTTCTCTTCTCATGTCAACATTTGATTTAACATATATAGGACTGTCTATAAAGATGGATTTGACCAGTTTGTTGAGCCACAATATCAGCTGAAGACAGAATAAGTAAATCATACAATGTTTGAACTGAAAAATAGACTAAGAGCAATGTTATCTAGCTTTCAGTCCTATTCCTTGTAAGAATCTGAGTCACGAAACACACCAAAATACATCAGAGATGGAGAACATGTGGTCTTCCAAATGCTACTGACTGCAAGTCCCATCATGCCTCAATATTTGCTCACTAGCTGTGATGAGAGTCAAATAGCTTCTAGAAGTACATGATCTGCATCCTTGAGGTAGATGACGGAAGTAACTAACTCAAACATATAGCCCAATCATCATCATCATCATCATCATCCTCCTCCTCCTCCTCCTCCTCCTCCTCCTCCTCCTCCTCCTCCTCCTCCTTTTCCTTTATTTATATAGTGCCATCTATGTACATGGTGCTTTACAAATTTAAAATACAACAGTTGCCCTAAATAAATACATAATAAAGTGAAAATATACAATGAAAAGGATCCAGGGTATCTGGAATTACAACCAGTACAACATAACATCACTGTAATGGCAATAAACATTACTATACTGCCAATAAAATACAATATCTAAATAGCAATAAAACTAGTCCAATGTTCCAAAGATTTCGAAAAACAAGAAAGTTTTCAGTTTAGATTTAAAAACAGTAAGAGAAGGGGCGGTTCGCATAGTCACTGGAAGGTGATTCCACACATAAGGGGCAGCAAGAGAAAAAGGGCGTAAGTGAGCTAAAGAGGAGGAGATGCTAGGTTGGGTAAGAAGGCAAAAATTCACAGATTGTAGGTTTCCAGCTGGCTGGTAAGGAGACATAAGAGCAGCAAGATAAGGAGGAGCTAAATTATGTAAGACCTTAAAAGTCAAAACAAGAAGTTTATAAAGGATCCTACAAGGGATAGATAACCAATGAAGGGAAATCAGGAGAGGGGTAATGAGATGGAAATGGCAGGCTAAGAAAATGATTTTAGCAGCAGAATGAAAAACAGAGACCAGAGGGGAAAGATGAGATTGAGGAAGACTAGTGAGTAAAAGATTACAGTAATCGAGATGAGAAATAACGAGAGCATGGATTAAAGTCTTGACAGAAGAGGGAGAAAGGAAGAGTCAGATTTTAGAGATGGTATAAAGAAAGAAGCAACATGATCTAGCAATAGTCTCAATACAGGAAGCAAAAGACAAAGAGGAGTCAAAAATGAATCCAAGACTGCGAGCTTCCTTCACCGAATGGATAAGTGTGTTGTTGACAGTGATGGAAAAAGTAGAAGGTAAAGAAGGTTTAAGGGGAAAAAATTAGTAATTCTGTTTTTGCCGTATTAAGTTTGAGATGAAGCATCCATGAAGAAATACCAAAAAGACAATCTGTAATGCGATCTTCAATATCCGTAGAAAATTCAGGAAAAGAAAAGAATAGAATAGTTGAATATCATCAGCATAAAGGTGATATTGAAACCCAAAGGAACTAATAAGATTACCTAGGGAAAGAGTATAAAGAGAAAATAAGACAGGACCCAGAACAGAGCCTTGAGGTACCCCCCAGAAAGAGGAATGGAAGTGGATTTATGATTGCCAACTTTCACATTAAATGAGCAGCCAGAAAGATAGGATGAAAACCAACTAAGGACAGACCCAGTGAACCCAGTGAACAAGAGAGCATAATCAACCATATCAAAGGCAGCTGAAAGATCGAGAAGAATAAAAATAGAATATAGGCTCTGGGACTTAGCTATGAGAAGATTATTGGTTATTTTGGTAAGAGCTATCTCTGTGGAGTGTAAAGGATGACATGCAGATTGAAAAGGATCAAGTATAGTAGCCTGAGACGAAAAGGAAAGACAATGTGTATGGGCAACACATTCTAACACTTTAGAGAGGAAAGGCAGGAGAGAAATAGGGCAATAGTAAGAGAAGAAGAATCAAGTGTAGACTTCTTAAGAATTGGGGAAACAGTGACATGTTTGAAAGCAGAGGGAAATGAACCGGAAGAAAGAGACAAATTAACAACATGACACAGAAAAGGAAGAATGACAGAGGAAATGGTAATTAAGAATTGGGAAGGAATAGGATCCAAGGGACAGGTGGAAGGATTAGAAGACTTCAGAATTTTGGACAATTCATCTAGTGAAACAGGGGAAAAGGAAGAGAATGTAAGACAAGTGGACAATTGGAAGTTGGAAGTAAGGAAGAGTCAGGAACAGAAAAGGAGGAGCGAATAGCCCAATCCTATGAATGTTTACCCAGAAGTAAGTCACAATGAATTAAACAGGATTAATTTTCAAGTAACTATGCAACTGAAACTGGCTATGTATTTAACTCATGAAACTAATGGGAACTACTGGAACAGAGTACTGTTGTCATAACATGGTATGACATCAATAAATATGACAAAACTATAATTTTGGCAGAGGCCAATCACAAGAACAACCACATTTTACTGATAATTTTAATTTGTTCAGGCTCCCTCTCTGAATTTCTGACTTGTGATCTTAACAGAACCAGGTCCAGTTGATTAAGATCAAGACATGGGTATATGTTGACATCACAGGCAGATTGATTTGAACATTGAACATTGCAAACTGTTACTGCGGTCTAGGCCTACCCGGAGATAGCACTCGATATCGCTTTGATACCAAACAATTCGGCTTTCCTCTGTCACCCCGCTCCATGTGTTTGTGAGACCACTGGACAAGCACGTAAACAGGCACGGCTGATAATTGCTGGACATTCCATTCTCCACCCAGGCAGGCCAGATACAGCTGGTTCGTTGCTTCAGGGACCTCTCTGGCAAACACCTCATTGCATATGCGCAATACTAACAAAGGCTCCCTGCCCCGAGCAGGCAACTTGACAAAGCTGTACTAAGCGCTCCGCATTTGCATACTGGCTACACTATTGTTAATTCGGCTCTGATTCAATCATGCTAAATTCTGACCTTTCCAAAGCTTTGTCCCGCTCCTAAAACGCATTGTTCTCACCGAGTAAGGTATGGCCTGCAGTCACAATTCACCCTATAAAAACCCCTCACTCCGAGACCTTCCTCAGATCACTCCCGAGTTCCAGACTGTCTTGCTGCCGCTGTGTTTGGCGAGCTGTCCCTCAGCCCCACGTGCTGAGCTCCTTCATCGCACTCTAACTCCGCTCTCAAGGTCCAGGACTACGAGACAGGTGTCGTATCAGCCATTTCCCTCTGAAAATCCCTAAGTCAATCTCTGATTCCTTAGTTATCTGTGTGACTGTGATGTCTTTAATATTTGTCTGTATTTAATAAACATCATTCTTATTATTTTAACCCGTCTGACTGCTTGACTGACCTGACCCCATAGACGCTGGGTTGCAAGATCCTGCTAAGTTACCCTGCCTCTCGCTAGCTTTAGTGAGTGCTCCAGCTAATTTTCCCCAAAGTTGTGTTGTTGTTTGGTTATTTAGGTGTCCCTCCCGGGACCCCTAGAAATCAAGGTAACAAAACAAATGAATAAAAATAAATAAATAAGCTGCACTCTATAGTGGATAGAAATCTACCCATAACCTGACCATAGTTCTATAAACTTAAAAAAACAAACTATATAGTTTTCTATGACCTAAAGACATCTTTAATATTATCTAATATTTTACAGTTATACAAATTAATTTCAGGTGCATGGATCTTCACCAGTGCCTTGCGTGTTGGAATAACAAAAATTATGGCCCAAGCAGTCCGAGATCACATGTTGGCGAGTACTTCTTCCTCAGTAAAAGTGGTTGCAATAGGAATAACATCATTGGAAAAAATAAAGCATAGAGAACTTCTGGATAATGTCAAGGTATACATATGTATATGTATATATATTTTCATTGATTGAAAGAAGGAAAATACGAGAAATGGATGTAGAGACAGAGCCTCTGGGTCCCATTGGCATGATAGTGGTGGGATAGTTGTGTAGATGTTATCACAAATCAGTTCTTGAATTTTTATTAGAAGAAAATTATATCAGTATTTGAACTATGTGTCCACTTGTCCTGAGAGATCAAGAATCAAATTCAAACACTGTGAATTTGGAAGACATTTCCTTTTGAAAAATATATTTGTGTGTATGTCATTAGCTTCTCAGACTTTCACACTACCACCAAGATCACTGGTTACAAGCCCTGAGAGATCTCTTTGTTTTTTTGTTTAGTTTTTAAACTAAGGGGAATCAATAAAGTGAACGACTAAGGAAGAAAGGCCTTCATTCACCCGATCTTGAATAACTGACTGGGGGAATAGTAAACATGAGAAACGTTGGTCATGACAGGGGCTTTTGCCTGTAATTTCTTGTGCAGCCACCTTCCACTTCAAGAAGACAGACCTGTTGGACTTGGTGCAGTGCTATTATTTCCACTCTTCAAGAACTGACTAAAGGTCCAAAATTATCTGGCAATACAAAATTAGTGCCAAATGGAGACATTTCTCTGTCTGTGTGAATAAGGATTATTGATTCCAAAGTTTAACAAATAAACAGTCCTCTTAAATAATTACTTTTAATTGAGCATCTAAATTAAAACTTACTGTTTTACTGCCACTTTGTGATCTCTTGATGCCCCTTCATGTATTATTCTCTTAAAGATTACTGTTTAAACTGTTGGGACTGGCCTTGAAAAACTGTTAAATAGACTCTTGTTAAAATAAATAAATAATACAAACCGCGAACAATTATTGAGGCAAAGAAAAAATTACAGCTATCTTACCCACATATACTTAGGGGGGAAAATCCAAATGTATTGAATTTGGTCCAAGGATCTCTTATTGACACTGACTGGTAGTTGCTCTCCAGGATTTCATATCTACTCCCATGTAAGTGTGCATAGCAAAAATAATCTCTGCTTTTTTTCTAGAATGACAGTCACATAAACTACAAATCAGACCACAGTGCCCAAGGCCCTCCCTATTCTCTTGACAACCATCACTCCTATTTTATTTTGGTGGATGAAAAAGATCCAAATGAGCCACACAGCACCACAAGGCTGCGTCTCACCTTGGAGAAACATATTTCAGAACAGCGCACTGGCTATGGAGGTAGGAAGGGAAAAAAAAATAAGAAAGATAGGACTTTATTGTTTGTCTACTTAGAATCAATCCATTGCAAACAGTGAGACTAGATGAGTGTGTGTGTGCATGTGTACGCATACAAACATTCAGTGGTCTAAAATGAATTGCTGGTTGTGTATATATACACACACACACACACACACTGCTGCACAGAATTAGGCTGCTTAAATTCCAGTGACTTCAGGCAAATTCAACCCAATTTGTGCAGGATTGCAGTTTAACCTTTGATTTCAGGTGCAACAGCTTCCTGAGCTTTAAATGGCTTCTTTTCTATTATCTCCAATCACTCATCAGAGACAACAGTAGGAGAAGCTTGTGAGCCTGGTGGGAATTATGAAGTTATTCTGGTTATTCCTTTACTGCCCCCAAATGTGAATACTCTCACTAATCTCAGCTGCTGCCACCAATGTGAGGGCTTTCCTTTCCCCCAACCTGTGCCACTGTTACATTGTTCTCGCTGGATACTACTCCTCTTTATTAGCTGCTATCACAACAGACACTGTGTCTGAACCTAAGCTTTGCAAAATTTAATGTTCCCAGAGGCCAAAAAAGTATAATGCAAAAATAATGCTTCAATAACAGAATTTGAACACAACAAATTAATTAACTCATTAAAACACATTTCTCACTCTCATCTCCTAGCTCAGACCCTCTCTAACTATCCTAAGCACTCAACTCAAATGAACCCAGACAGACTACACTCTTCAATTCTTCAGTTTCTCCTCACCATCATACACCAGCCTAATTCAAATCCCCTCAGACTTCCACCAAACATCACTCGCTCCCAACTTTCCATTCTCTCTCCCCCTCCAGACAGAACCATATCTTATTGCCTCTAATAAGTGAACACATATTCCTTGAACAGTCCATAAAATCACAAGAATCCTTTCTTCACAGTCTGAATTCAGCCTATGGGATCCCAGCTTTGGCATGTTAAACATTATGGACCCAAACAACACTGCCAGTGCAAAGTATATATTTGATTTACATCCCATCTTTCTCCCATCATAACCGTGTTTCAGGTTGAATGAAGGTAGAATGGTATTAGGTGAGACACCAAAGAGGTAAGACAACATGGAGACCAACAGCAGTGTAATATTATCTCTGATGGCTAGTCTTAAGCTTGACTAGTTTTGTGCTGAACATTCCAGTAGTACTCCATTGACTTTCAGGCTAAGATGTGCAAGGTACAAAAATATCTCATGGGCAAGTCTACTGGGCTGGGAATGAGGGATGGTCATAGTGAGGCAGTGTGGTAATAGATGAAGTCATGCTCTTTTATCGGAGACAAGTGAAAAGTTGAGACAATAGAGTGCTTTGTGGATGGATTTTCTTGACAATGTTCAATTATCTATTAATCAGGATCAGGGAGCATTGAAATCCCCGTGCTTTGCTTACTTGTGAATGGAAGACCTAATATACTTGAGGTAAGAAGATAATGGTGTTGTTTCAACAACAAAGATCCAGAGCAATTTATGCAGATATCCTGGTGCTCTACATTTCATTTGAGAAGTGTGCTGAGTACAAAACATAGACGCATGTAGTGATAACTACTCCAAGTTGATGTGTTGTGCTATTGACAGTACTGTAGTGCATTCAAAGCTTTAGAAGATAAGGATTTTACTAGACACATAATTAGGCGGAGTCTATTGAGGGTCTGGAACAATTATAAGAAAACATTCTATTTAAGAAAGCCAAGATGGGTTTCTTTGCAGGAGGCTATCTTTAAGGATTCACTTGTTAATAATGGTGATTGTTTGACTTATGAGAACATATTATATAGGAGTAGAGGTAGAGATGAACTGAAGTCACTGGGTGAGTTGAAGGATTTAGGCTTTGTGGGTAATTGGTTTCATCATAGAATTATATATGAATTATTTAAAAAGGATCGGGATGGAGAGGGAATACAAGATAAAAATATGGTTGATAAGGAATTAGATATAGGAAATTTAATTGGTCAAGGTCATATTTTGAGTAAAATTTATCAAATATTGTTAAAATTTGAAACTGAAAGGGTGATAATTAAGGACCATATGATTAAATGGGCAAATGATTTTGGGCATTCTATTGATTTGGAGGAATGGAGGAAGGCGTGGAATATTAACATAAAGTTTACTAGAAGTGTTACTTTGAGGGAAAACTTTTATAAAATGTTATATCGTTGGTACATCACCCCGCAAAAAATTGCTAAGATATATAATAATTGTTCTAATAGATGTTGGAAATGTAGGAAAGAATTAGGAACATTGTATCATACTTGGTGGGAATGCCGATTGGCAAGGAAGTATTGGTGTCAAATACATGTTGTAATTAAGAGAGTATTACAGACAGATTTTGAATTTAGTCCAAAATTATATCTTTTGAATATGTTAGGTGATTGTTATAATCAGAAGTGTCATAATAGAATTTTGTTATATATGGTGACGGCAGCCAGATTGATATATGCTCAACATTGGAAGAGGGGTGAAATACCGAATTTAGATCAATGGATATTGAAATTGTATGAGATGTACCAGATGGATTTATTAACAGCTCTGATTGACATAAGGACTGATAAAGGTAAAGTAGAAAATGAATGGTTTAGGGTGACTCAAATGTGGGCTGGACAATGGAAAGGGATTTACATAGGATGAGATCGGTTTTATATGATTTATTAGAAAGATAAGAAGACATATTAGTTAGTTTCTTTTTTCTATGTTATGTGTAAGTCTTTTTTTATTTGACTGTTGTATTTTATTTATTGTTTGTTTAATATATATTTGATTGTTTAATAAAAAGAAAAAAGAAAAAAATAAAAAAAATAAAAAAAATACTGTAGTGCAGTGGTTCTCAACCTGGGGGTCGGGACCCCTTTGGGGGTCGAACGACCATTTCACAGGGGTCACCACTCCTCAATCCTGCCCCCCTTTTAAAAGAAGGTGGCCTCACAGCCAATGGGAGCAGTGCTTCTGAGACCCCTGCGCTGGGGTTCAAACTGCAAACCCCAGGATTCCATAGGATGGTGAAAGTGGAATAATAGTGCTATAACAGTCTAGTGCAGAAATAGCCAGGAAGACTTTCTCCTCTCGTTTTTGTTGTGTGTGGACCCTTGGTGCTTGTCACATGCACGTGTTGTGTTCTTCGCCCTGACTGTCTTGCATTCCTCGCTTTTTGTATGTTTAGCGTCCACACTCCCTTTAAGGGAGGGAGGGAGGGAGTGAAACAAAACGCGTCTGCTTATGCCGCCACCATCTTTCCTCTCTCCCTGTCCTTTCCTCCCTGCGCCTCGTGTAAAATGTGGGCTGTTTCAGCATTGCCTTTGGGAGTGACTGGCTTTTTGAACTGTGGAAACCCAATATTCAGAACTAGAACTACTGCCTTAATTCTGGCATTGATCGACGCTTTCTGTGCTTAAAAAAAGGGGGGAGAGTTACTAGATTTTAGGCATTAGAAGTCTATCCAGAGCAGTGATTTAGTGCAGTGTTTCCAATCTATTTGATGTTGGAAATAACTAACTAAATAATAAATAAATAAATAAATAAATAAATAAATAATAGCGAAAATGATTTTATGGTTGGGGGTCACCACAACATGAGGAACTGTATTAAGGGGTCACGGCATTAGGAAGGTTGAGAACCACTGCTGTAGTGCATTCAGTGGGTATTGTTCAGTAGCGGAGCACTTTTATTAGGAGTAGAAGAAGTTGGTGATTTCTTTGTCAGTGGAATGGTGAATCTACATTGGATTTTAGCCAAAATATGCAAGGGGGTATCCAAGGTGCAGAGATCCAGCATAGTGTAGTGGTTGAAGTGTTGGACTATGACCCTGGAGACCAGGATTCAATTTCCTGCTCAACCATAGAAACCCACTGGTTGACCCTGGGTATCTCTCATACTCTGAGCTCTCGAAAACCCCATCTTAGGGACACCATAAGTCAGAAATGACTTGAAGGCACACAACAATGACAATGTTCAAGGCACTGCATCTGTTTGGTAGGTTGGGCTCAACATCTTAAGAAGCTCCTTTAAAATTAAAAGACTCACTGTTATGAAAGCCCCAAGCCACTACTAATTAGGAAGATCTAAATATGACAAGGATTTTCGAGTTTCTAGAAATATTCAGGCTGAATGGTGAACAATATAAGGTGGGAGAGAAATCCAGAACTGGACATTGTGAAGAAATCCTGTAGAATTTTGTGCTTCATCATCATAGCCAGTTCTATCTTTCTCTCCCTCCTCATTTTGCTCACCATCAGGCTCTTAAGTGCTATGACATTTTTTTAAACTTCTTTTGAGAGCCTCGACCCTTGAGACCAGGGTGTGATTCCCCAGGGGAAACCCACTGGGTGATCTTGGGTGTCTTGCACACTCTTGGCCCCATGGCTGAGCAGGGAATTGTCCAACATTCAAACCCCTACATCATGCTGTATGTGCTTCTTAAAATGAGGCACCCAGGACTGAATACAGGACTCCAGATGAGGCTGGACCAAACAAGACCAGAATATAGTGGGACTAGGACTTCCCTTGTATTAGCAACTATGGTTTTATTAATGTGGGCTAAGATATTGTTTGCCTTCTTTGCTGCGGCATTACACTGCTGGGTCCAGTTCATCTCACGGTCAACAGTAATCCCAAGGTCCTTTCCCCCAGCGTATACTTGTGCATTTGATTTGTGTGGCCTACATTTTGCATTTTCCTTATGGTGCAAAATGAAAACTCTTGGACAGCATCTTGCAGTGATCAGAGCATCGCCTGGGGCGCTGGGAGAATCCTTGGGCTGGCCACATTCCTCACTGGGCTGTGAGGAACAAAGTGTGTGTGGCAGACAAAAGGTGATTCTTTGCCACAGAGTTGCAGAGAGGGAAAGGGGACTAGGGGATAGAGGAGGATGAGCAAAAGCATTAACATCATTCCAGCTGCAGCTGGCTGGTTGCGTGGGGGAGAAATTCTCTCCTTTTAATGCCTGGGAGGAGAAACATTGTGAGCTTTGTGCGTGGGCTGGGTCAAGAGAATCCCGACAAGGAGATATTCAACAGAGAGAAGTGTAAGGTCCTACACTTGGGTAGAAAAAATGGAATCCACAAATATAGGATGGGGGACACATGGCTGGGTAGCAGTACGTGTGCAAGGGATCTAGGAGTCTTCATAGACCACAAGCTGAACATGAGTCAGCAGTGTGATGCGGCAGCCAAGAAAGCCAATGCAATTCTTGGCTGCATCAATAGGAGTATGGTGTCTAGATCGAGGGAGGTACTGGTACCACTCTACTCTGCTCTGGTTAGACCCCATCTTGAATACTGTGTCCAGTTCTGGTCACCCCAGTTCAAGAGGGATATTGACAAGCTGGAGCAAGTCCAGAGGAGGGCGACCAAAATGGTGAGAGGCCTGGAAACCATGCCCTATGGGGATAGACTTAGAGAGCTGGGGATGTTTAGTCTGCAGAAGAGAAGGTTAAGAGGGGGCATGAGAGCCATGTTTAAATATTTGAAGGGATGCCACGTAGAGGAAGGAGAGGGCTTGTTTTCTGCTGCTCCAGAGACCAGGACAAGGAGCAATGGATTCAAGCTGCAGGAAAGGAGGTTCCACCTGAACCTCAGGAAGAACTTCCTGACAGTCAGGGCTGTCCGGCAGAGGAATCTGCTGCCTCGGAGTGTAGTGGAGTCTCCTTCCTTGGAGGTTTTTAAGCAGAGGCTGGATGGCCATCTGTCGGGAGTGCTTTGAGGGTGTTCCTGCACGGCAGGGGGTTGGACTGGATGGCCCCTGGGGTCTCTTCCAACTCTACGTTTCTATGATTCTATGATTCTATAATTCACTGATGTTATCTGGCTTCCGTTAAGAATAGAAAGTCTCTTGGGAAATAACTTACACTTCCTATTCTAATATGAAACCTGAAATATCCAAATACATCCTGCTCTTTGCAACTGATAACAGAGGGTTCTGATGCCCATGCTGCCCTTTCAAATTCAGCTCTTTATTCATCATGGTATTGTTGTATGCAGCTTGCCACATTAAGGAGTGCAGGAAACATTAACCAAACTTTGCAGCTCTCTCTCTCATGTGCACACACGTGCGCACGCAGATGGAGACACACTTTTTGTTTTACTGTAAAGAAAGTATGCATAGCTCTACCTGAATTGGGAAGAGTATGCTTGAGTGGGATATTAATGGATTTTTTCTCTCTTTCTTTGATCAGGAAATGAATTTTAGATTTTTTTAAAAAAAAATAGGGGAAAACTTTCAACTCATTCTCTATATTGACAGTTTAAGTTTCCCACAATGAAATGCTCCCAACCAACTCAAGAGAAACATTTCAAATCATAGATGCTTTTTAAAAAGTTATATGGGACATGGCAACAGGGACAATGGTCTACAGTGCACAATGGTCTACAGTGGTGTCAAGGTGAAGAAGGAGATGGGAAGAAAAGAACAACATACCCCTTGGCACAAGCAATTTTTCAAGTCACTCATAGGTTTGGAGAATGTCTTAGAGCCAAAAAGTGGCTTGGAGTGAGCCTGGGGAAGTCTGCGTACTGTTGTTACTTCTCCACTGTAATTTCATTGTGCAAGGAAGTCTTGGATACCTTTCTCCAGAAGGACAGAGACTGTGTAACAACTCATGCTATGGCCTGTTCCTACTATCGTGTCCTGGCCCTTAGTTCCTCTCTGGATATAAGACACATATGTCTATTTGGCTGAAGTGTTACCTTTGGGGGTAAAAAAAAAAAGTTATTTTGAAGAATATAACTAGAATTTCATTATGGAAGAGTCATTGCATTGTTTCATCTCTTAAAATTGGGTCATAACCAAGTCTAAGACTTGTAGTCTTGCTGTAACTCTTTACTATTCAATATAACTAGAAAGTAAAACTACAAGATGACCACTATGCAGTCTGGTAATTGAACTCATACTTTGTATGTTAATTCTCAGAGGCTGAGTAACATATCTGGGAGTAAGTCAAACTGAACTCAGTGGGACTTAGGACTATACAACTGTGCTGTTTCATTTTATTTGGACTCATCTTGTTTTGTACTTGCTTTTGAACAGCGAATTTGCAAAGGAATGGAAAACTCTGCTCCCTGGCTCATCTTAGCTGGCTCAGGTGGCATAGCTGACATCTTAGCTGCACTAATGAATGAACCACACTTAGTTGTGCCACAGGTGGTAGAAAAACAGTTAAAGGAGAAGTTCCCCACAGAAGATTTCTCATGGAAAGACATTCTTCACTGGACTGAAGTGGTAAGGTTATTTATTGGGAGGCATGAAATGCTTTCACAGATTATGGAAGAGATCCATAGAGAGCTTTTGAATGGAGTGCAAAGCCTCTTGCACCCATTCTAAAAAACAAACAATTCATATGTGTCTCCTTAAGGGATGAAATTCCCATAAGCATGTGCTACTACCAGAAAGGCCCTCTCTCCCAACACTAATAATGTGCATGTACACATAAACCACACTTACACATGTATCTCACTAATAGCATGCTGCCCTAGGAATGGCATGGGACAGATTTCTATCTCTTTGTATCATCTATTTGTACCTACTTGTCTGGATGTCTAAACTCCTGCCATGCTTTGTGTGATGTTTGCTTCAAAAATGCATACATGGTTTACTGGGACAGAACATTCCCCTGAGGCAACTTACATGACAACCACAAGTTGTGGTTGAAAGTATCAAACTAAAACACTACACCTATAATATATTAGCATGAAGCGAAATGCTATTCAAATGCTTAATCCCATTGGCCAATGTAACTACACTTGTGTAGGTGAAGATGGAAGTGAAGGCATAGCACCAGAGGTACTGCAGCCAAGAATCCTGAAGCAGTGCAGTGGATGGCAGCAGAAGTTGTCGCCATCAAGAGATACAGCTGCTGTAGTATCTTGCAGGAAGCTGAAGAAGATACAGGACAGCTTTATCTTTTAGTGGAGATGGATTTTTCCGCCATTTCTTTGCTGCTGTTATGAACCATCTGAAAAAGTGACTAATGGACCCTTGTGCTGGTGTAAGTCACCAACAGGTTTGCAGAGTTAAAATACTGAGGCATAGGACACATTCAAAGACAGTTTAAATTTTAAAAATAGTGTTTTTCTGTATTCACTTGCAATTCATATGTACCTACTTAGGGAGGAAATTCCCATAAGCATGGTGCTACTACCAGAAAGGCCCTCTCTCTCAACGCTGATAATCTAACACATCTTGGTGAATCCACGAGCCAATATCAAGGCCTGGAGAGTTTATTATTGAGGTACATAGTCCTTCAAATAATCTATTCCCACACAATATAAGGCTTGGCAGGGGTATCTGTGGCCCTCCAGATGTTGTCGGACTTGAACATCCCATAAGAGATTAAAGAGTTTAAAGGCGGCCAATACAGATTTTGTTATAGGAGCCAAGCATGGAAATAACTGGGACATAAATATTGAATGCTGTGCACAGTTACACATTTCCTGATTCCTTCTATACTAGATTATTTAACAGCGCCCTCCCTCAACTCCATTATCTCTTGGGGAAGAATGACTTGTAATTAAATCCTGAGCATACTAAAATTCTGTTTCTAATGTAGTGACACTAAGAAACATTAACCTACTTTCACCCTTTAGATTCAAAGCATTATAGGACAGCAGCAGCTTCTAACAGTGCATAACTTTGAACAAGAAGGTTCAGAAGAACTGGACACAGTCATTTTGAAAGCATTAGTTAAAGGTAATTTAATGTAATGAATGTTGTCTATTCCCTACAAAATGTCCCAGTCTAGTACTGTCACCCTCTGATGTGCCCTTTAAATGCCCTGTTTAGTCTTCACTACCAGCAGAACAGCATTGGCTGGACAGTGATACCTACAGAGCTTTTGGTAGGAACATCAGCACTCCTAGCACTGGAAATCCTGTCCCTTTGCAAATTTATACTAGGGAAGCAGTATTTACACTGCTTCCAATGGCCCCTTGGCTCTCCTTTGTTTAAGATTGTTCCCTAAGTAATTAAAAATGTAATGGTACCCTGTTGTCTGTGGACTACCTCAGACTATTTAAGGGTAAGGTCCATCCTGCATTAACAACTAATTTTCTCTCACTGAAATCAATGGGGCTGAACTTTAGCTATTATACTCAAAGGATATTTGATGAAGAAAATTTGAAATGGTAGCACAGGATTTTATTTTAAATTGAAAAATATGGTCAGGATGGATTTAGGCGCATCTACTGATGAAGAAGGTCCACCAATGAATCCCACCCACAATGCAGTACCTGTGTATCTGCAAGAATACATTGTTTTTCCTTCCCTCCCTTCTTTCTCCCAGCCCTCCACAGTACCTGAAACAGGATGATTTGCCAGCCTTTTGCAGCAGATATTCAGCACACACAGGGGCTGAATAGAGGGACCAGCTCCTCCTGGGTCTGCTGATGGATCTTCTTCCATCGGCAGATGTTCGTAGCTGGATTCTGACTTTTTAAAACATTCAAAAATAACAGAGATAAGGCATATTTTAAACAGATCATTACAGTAAGTCTTTCAGAGACGGAAGCTGCAAGTCTGTGCACACTTACTTGGGAGTAAATGCATGCATAGGATTGGTTATTTTTTCCCCTCATATTATGTTTGTGATAGCTTGTAAGAGTCACAGTCAGGAAGCCCAAGAATACCTGGATGAACTGAAGCTGGCTGTGGCCTGGAACAGAGTGGACATAGCTAAGAGTGAAATATTCAATGGAGATGTTGAATGGAAGGTGGGTTCCCTTATTTTCTTGAATTACTTATATGGACAATTGCTGCATCATAGACTGGGTACAGCACTGTACTTCTGTTGGCTCCCGGAAAGACTAAGAAAAAATTGGTGGTAACTTTTATTGGATCAGATCTGCTGGTGGGTGGAGTTTTTGTGTTAAAGACATGGCTAGTCTACTGTGTGATCCTAAAGAAGCCATCTTAGACAATTGAAAAATGGTGATATATCAACTGATACACATAGCCTGAAATCCTGTTAGCAGCTTACACTGGCTTAATCTCTGACTACACCAGCATATAAAAACATTATGCAAGGAGGTTTCCAACACTGCCTTATGTAATGTGTTTGCCTTGGGTGCACAAAGGCATCCAGAATCTCCCAGGCAGGGCTCTCCTGGCCCTCGCAGACTCAAGAAAATAGCAGCAGCTTCTGACCTTGTCCTGGAAATGATGGCTGCTGCTTCTTCTGTGGATGCACAAGGGAAGCCAGATGGTGATGCCATGGCCAATCCATTAAGGAAGAGATGAGGGATAAAGCTACAGATAGTTCTGGATGCCCTTGTGCCCTTCTTCTAGATGCCTTCTCCCCCCCCCAAAAAAAACAGTAGCTGTCACCCCTTAAACAACAGTATAATTACGTTAGTAGGGGTTTATCCTCTGCCATAGAATCAACAATCTTAGCCATGTCTGCACAAGTCACTCACTTGGCCTCTATTTCCACACCATTAAAAATACTACATGGAAATTAAAAGACATTTCTGCTTCTTAAGATATCC
This sequence comes from Ctenosaura bakeri, assembly GCA_948474755.1. Classification (NCBI taxonomy): domain Eukaryota; kingdom Metazoa; phylum Chordata; class Lepidosauria; order Squamata; family Iguanidae; genus Ctenosaura; species Ctenosaura bakeri. Next base: position 215,190 of record CAOLHI010001207.1, read on the forward strand.
CATGAAAAGTGTCCTGTGACACAGGCAAATGTGCACAGGGAACTAAGATGAATACCCAAATGTCCATATACAGTGCTGGGTGAATTGCTATCCCATCTTCTTCAAGGCACTCTGTAGGTATGAATGCAGGGGCTTATCTACATTATTTTCCTGTGAAAAACCTTCTCTCATACCCTGTAGCAGAACTGAGTAATGATGGAATTCAAAGTGAAAGTAGATCTCCTAGGTGATCTCTTATACAGGTACTGATCAGGCCTGCTTGGCTTCAGCAACATTTTCTGATGCAGCTTCATAACATGACCTGGGATACCTTGAGTTGGAGTTATCATATAGAGCAGATGGAAGAATCATGGAGGTGACCTCCAAAAGTTCTTGGACTGTGATTCTCAGCATTCCTCACCACTGCCTATGCCATCTAGGACTCTTAGGAGTTGCAGTCTAACAGTACTTGAAAGGTAGCATGATTGTCACCCCTAGTATACAGAGTTCCCCCTATTCTGGGGGACTGCTATGGCCTCAGCTCACAATGTCAGTTCTATCATTTGAGGTAATGCACTTGATACAAAGCATCTGAGGTAATGCACCTGGTACAAAGCACTGGGAGAAGTACATGGTGAATATAATATCTAGGCTGGCTGCTGATTGAAGAACTGGGGACAGTATGCACATCCTAGGTATCCTAAAGGTATCTAGATCCATGATGAGGAATGAAATACAATATGTTAAATATACAGCTACTTGTGATGCCTCTCCACCCCTAGAGTTAAATATGGGAACCTAGTTTAGATCAATATGTTTGTGGAGATGGGAACTCAGGAAGCTTTAATTCTTTGTTCTCTGTTGTGGTTCCAAATTCAGACTGAGTACTCCATGTTCATTATTGTTACCACCAAAAAGCAATCTTTTGAAACAAATGGTTTGCGCAATGGTTTTCTCAATGGACAACACAAGTCATCCAGTCCTCAGTGTTATGGAGCACTATCTGCACAGTGTTCAGCTAATGATGCAAGCTCGCTGTTGCATGGTAGCCCTGTCTATTCAGCAGGGATATTTTGTTTGATATGACACATTGAAATCTAGTGGGAGGATACAATGTTCTGTTTGTCCACTAAGCTTCCTTACTTAGGTTTCCAAGGTGACTTGTTTTATCAAAAAGGATGGCATAATTCCTAATGCTAATATCAGATACTATTATTAAGTATTACCCATGTTGAAAAAAAAATCTTGTCTTTCTTGTAAATTCAGCCATGTGACCTAGAAGAAGTGATGATGGATGCGCTGGTGAATGATAAACCAGAATTTGTCAAGTTATTTATTGATAATGGAGCCAATATGCATGACTTCTTGACATATAGCCGGCTTCAGAGGCTCTACTGTGCCATCTCACCAAAGTGTCTCCTCTATACACTCCTGCTTAAAAAACATGAAGAGCACAGACTAACTTTGGCAGGAATGAGTGGTCAACAGCACAAGGAAATTACCGATATTTGCCCTGTCTTCACTCTTCATGAAGTTTCCAGGGTGCTGAAGGACTTTCTTCATGATGCATGCAGAGGTTTCTACCAAGACCAAAAGTCTGGAGGAAAGAAGAAAGCTGTAAGTTTCACTAAGTTATATGAAGTGACAAACACAAGATTTGACACATTAATAGTTCCTTTAAGTTTCTTTGTAGGACCCATCCACCCAAATCCATTACTTTCATGGACAAGAAGTCACAGATGGCAGGCTGATGTACTTACTATGTTATAGTTGTGGCAAATACATTATGCTCTATCACACACTACCTCCCAGTTATGTTTCTGTTGGTTGGGTATATCATTTTCTTTTTTTTTCTCCTTTCTTAGTTATTAAGAACACGAAAGGTGGTGTGCAATACAAAACAAAATTAACACCAACAGAATCTTGCCCTCAGATTTACAATCTAAGTATACAGAGAGATGAGGAAAAGAAGAGAGGGAAGGAAAAACTACTGTAGGGAAAGAGAAACTAACAGCATACTTCTATACATGTTTATTCAGAAGAAAGTCCCCTTAAGCTCAATTTGGCTTGTTGCCCAGCAAGTACATTTAAAATTGCTGATGCTGCTAGTAACTCTAAACACATACATCTAGAAATAACTCCCATTTAACTCAGTAGGACTTACTTCTAGGTTGATGTTTTTAGGGCAACACTTTAAGTGAAACTCTCAGAAGGGCTAGAAGCTTTCCTAGCTCTGTGATGAGATATTCCTATCACCACTTTGAGCACATCCAGAACCATACTTGAATGTGGCTGCATGATCATCACAAACACTTACTATTTATCACTGAACTTATTCACAGTACATGACGAAAGTTTCTTCTCATTTATATTCTTTGGTGAATTACTTTTTAAATTTTATATGTGCATGGTTGTTTTTTTTTAAAGAAATCTCTTGGTGATAAACATGTGCTCCTCCTCTCCTGTGTTGGAGCATATCCAAGCAGGTTTTTGTTTTTTTTACTAGATATCACAAAGAGTGTCATGTGATGTAGTGGTTTGAATGTTGGGCCAGGACTCTGGGATACCAGGGTTCAAATCCCCATTCAGCCATGGAAAAACCACTGGGTTATCTTGGACAAGTCTTGGACAACTCTCAACTTCAGAGAAAGGCAATGGCAAAGCTATTCTGAATAAATATTGCTAAGAAGACTGGAGTTGACTTGAAGGCACATAACTACAATAACAAACAGCACATAACAACAGTAATAAACAACAGCCTATTCAAGCTACTCTTTGTTATGCCTGTGGGGAAAAGGCTGAGAGTATATGCAAAATAAAAAATGCACCTGGGATGCTCTGGTTTGACTGTATGGAAAGAGGTACTGCATCACACGGGAGTGGAGGGATAACATCCAAAATCAGTTGCAGAACTGTTACAATCGTACCTTTAGTAGAAAATGTGAACGTCAGCTGTGAATTGATCCTATTAATCCAAATATGAGAACATTTTCCATACATAAAGGAAGCAGTGAAGAGGCTGAATAGTTGGGTCTTAGGTTTATGCCCTAGCTTTTGTCGGCTAGGTCTTGTGAACACTTGCTTGAATTTTAATGTAACATCATTCATTAGTCTCTGCTGAAAAGCACACTCTTGCTGCCAGCATAAAACAGAATCTGATCAAACAAAAAGCTAGGTCATATGGCTAATTGCAGCTTCTTTGCACTATATCTCATGGAAGATGTTCTCATACCTATTCATTTGTATCCAGAATACAGCAAGCCCTTTGAATTCTGTGGCAACAGTGAATGAATTATCTCATTCAACAAAACCAAGAACAAAAATCCAAGGGCTTATTTAATGGAGTTGGGAGGTTGTTGGCTTTGTTTTGAGGACAGATAGAAAGTGCCAGTTGGGACTTGCATCTGGTGTATTCAGACCTTTGGAGAACATAAATCATCTCTGCGCTGGAACAGCATTTCCCCTGTATCTCCTATACATTTGTTTTTCCCAGGTAGTGAATATTAAAAAATAGATTTATCTCCTCCACTAGACTGCAAGGGCATAAAGTGGGGAAGACCACCTCACAGTTATCCTGATACCAGTTTCTGAGGAACATGAATGGGAAGGTGCTGCTGCACTTCTGCCCTGCTTGTGGATTTCCAACAGCCAGGGCCAGTCCAATATATTATGCTACCAGAGCAGTGGTGGAGGTTGGAGTGTGTGGAGGGAGGGGGCAGAAGGGGGACAGGGCTACGGTGTGTGGGGGCGTGGTCACAGTGCATGGGGGCATGGCCGCAGTGTGTGGGGGTATGGCCAGAGTGTGCAGGGGAATGGCTACAAGCTGGGATGCCCCAAAAGCTTTGCGGCCCAGGGCAAAGCGCGCCCACCTCTCCATTCCTACACAACTGTACCAGAGGCAAAGGACAACATGGCAGACCCTTCTGCCCTCCAAGTACAGAAATATTTTCAACATTGGCAATGGGACAGAATCTTCTGCCACCTTGAGAGCAACGTAGTAGTTCAGAGGAAGTAATGCAAGTTTTGTGGCACATACAGCTGTCCCCAAGACAGAAAAATGCCTGGAGTCTTTGGGGGATGGCTGGGGAAGTTACTATTCCCATTCCCCAATGTTTGATTGCTTCACTCTGACCATTAGTAGGGCTGGCCCGGGGTATTGACATCCAGTTGGCCACTGTGAGAACACAATACTGAACAACATATAGTTTTGCTCAGACCCAACAAGACTGTCATTATTTTCTTATGTTTTGATCCAGTTCCTTTAATATCCAGTAATGTACTTAGTTGAGGCATTCTAATTCATTCACCAGTGTTAGCAGTTTAGTGTGCATGTATCTTTAAGTATGCACAGCTGCTCCTTCTACAGAAATGTAGCAGTTGAGGTGGCAGGATTGTTCAACATACCCCATACCCTCCAACATTTCACAAATGGCTGGAACTTGTGGCTGAGCAACATAAGACAGTGGTCAAGATGGCAAAAGTTATTCATAAGGAATAACACAAAAGCAAGCAGTTTGCTTTGCCTGAGCCTATTGGAAAGAGCATGTTTCCATGGCTTCCTTTCCTACTGAATTAACACAGTGAAATCTACTTTTATGCGTTGCATTCAGTTTGCAGCAATTGACCTGAACCAAGACAAAAGTAGGGGGAGGAAAGAGAAACTGGGGCATTTTGACAATTGAAAATGTGGGAGGCTGCAGGATTAATCAGGACTGTCACTGTTGAATCAGGGCAGCTGGAGAGGGCAATACCTCCTTAATACCATGGGGGTTACTCTAGGCTACAGAGTTCTTTATGTGTGGGAGGCAGATTGATCTGGAAGCCCTAATTTATTTCATCTCTGGAGGGCTAATAATAGTGAGTCTACAGAAAAATCCTCTTCAGGACTGAATTCTAGTAAATTGTTTTGTTTGTTTAGGATAAGATAAATGCAAAAAGGTTACCAGGCCCTTTGGATATGAATCAGAAAAGCGAAAATCCTTGGAGAGATTTATTCTTATGGGCAGTACTTCAAAACCGGCACAAGATGGCATACTACTTCTGGGCTATGGTAAGCTGCAAACTCAGTGTGAAATGCTTCATATATTAATATATGCACCTGTATATATTATCCCTGAGATAACGGCTATGGAATTGAAAAGGAGTTGTTCTTTCACCCTCAGCCTAACTTTAGTGTGCCTGATTTATAATGAACCTTCTCCCACTGTTGTGGTTGTTATTGCTATTGTTGTTTTACTTGTAAACTGTCTATTAGGATAATTTCCTACATGTTGGGAACAGCAACGGGTCTGTCAGCCAATTTTCTGCTCCCAGACCCTCTGAGGAATCCATGGACTACTAAAAATGGCACATACTAAAAATGGAATAGCCACAAAGCCCACTTCCGGTTTTGAAGAACAAGTATCTTCTGATGCAAAGCTATTTCCAGGAGAAGGAATTCACCATTTTGTCTGGAGAGTACCTGCATCCCTAGGGTCACAGCTGGCTCATTATAAAAGGTGATAAAACATAATAAGCAAATGCAGTAAAACTCAAGAGTAAACACATACACACATACACACACACACACACACACATGCCATAGCAAAAAGTTTTTTTAATTTCTTTTTTTAAAAAAACCACAGGATGTCTAACCACATGCTTTGCACATTGTGTGTGGTTTGGCCTAGCAGGTACTTTCTTGGGCTAAAGCCACAGCCCACACAATGTGAAACAAGAAGGTCTTTTTGCACCATATGTGAAAATATAAAGTTGTCGATCAAAGACGCAACAGCCTGAGTTTGCAAAAGCTGAAGAGGGCTGTTAAGAACAGGGTCTCTTGGAGTTTCATATTCATTAGTCAAAGTTGATTTGACGTCACGTAACAACAACAAAGGCAGAATCAAAATGTTTTTCCATCTAGCTCAGTATGTAGCCTGTACATGTGAAAACCAAACTGAGAACAACTGGAATCCTTTCCTTTGCCTATGACATAATGTTTCACCTTGAGTTGCCTTACATACCATATCAGGCAATCTGACCATCCAATGGAAAATAAATTGCTGTGATTGGCATCAGCAATCCAGGGTTTCAGACCGATGTCTTTCGCACTCTAATGACTTTTTAAACTGGAAATACATTAAGAAGATCCCAGGCTGAATTCCTGGTAACACTTGCGTTCTGCCACTGAGATTTTGCATCTGAAGCCAAGCATCGTCCAGCTTAAACTATGGAAGCAAATGTATATATTGAAAAGAGAAATACAAAAAGATTTCCTTTCTGTATAACCCCCTCCCCTTTTTCTGAGTAAGAGTTGGAAGGTCAACCTGTGGTTGCCAAGCAGGAAATTTTTGACTTTTCTGTTTCCCCACAACCAAGGATAAGGTCTAAATACATTCTGTTTCCTCTTATAAAAAAGAAAGAAGGAAGGAAGGAAATATTGTGCTCCCTGTACCACAGCCTTGAGATTCTTGACTGGGGGAAGGAGTTAAACATCACAATGCTCCCATCTCCTGTGAACAGCAACTGAAGGCGTCCTTGATTTATTACTGCAGGAGGAGCAGGGGAGAGTGTAAAAAACAAACTAACCTCCAACAGAAGAGAACCGCAACATGACCACAGAAAATGTTGTTGAAACAGCTGCATGCGGTTAGTTAGAAACATGTGAACAACATCATTTTAGGAATGATGATGCCTTAAGAAACTTAATAACCTGTACTTAATTTTTGTAAACAACAACAGCAACAAAACAGACCTAGGTCTTCCTTGTTCTTACATATTCCTTCCCTTAAAATGGCATCTTAAATAAGCCTTGAGGACAATAATGTGGTGATACGCCAAGCTTCTAAAGCTGAGTTCAGGAATGTGTGACCTTCCAGATGTCGGTGGACTTTGGTTCCCATCAACCATTGGTAGAAAAGTTAAAGGTCAGGGTGACAGGAGCTGTGGTCTACATTCTTCACCCATTCTCAATCAATCAATTTGAAAAAATCTCTACCTTCTAGAGTCCATTCTTAACAATGACTATGTTTTTTAAAAAACAAAAACACAACCAGCCCCCAAACCAGTCTGTCTGAGGCATCCTAAAGAAGATCCTAAAGCAACCTAAAGAACCAAGCTGGGCATACAATATAGAATGAAATGAGATAATGGAGCAAAGTGACAGCTGGACTATTCTCCCTTCAGACATTTCTTTGAAGCACTAGAGGATCTATTAAAAAAATCCTAAATACTAATAGATATATTTACTTTTGGCATCACACAGAAGGAAGAGAAAGCTACTACAAGTAGTTTTTAGGGTGTTTTACCTGTGAAGTTTAAATCACCTGTAAGTCATTTAGGTTGCAGTCTTCTGTTCATTTACCTTTCAGTAATTAATTCACTCACTCACTCACTTTATAATCTGGTCCTTTTCTCCAAACCTGAGACTCAAGGCGGCTTACTGAATTCAATAGGAGCATCTTTTAGGCAGCCATAAACATGAGAATGTTGCACATCTATAAATTCCTGACAGTTGTTGATGTGAAAGACATAGAAGAAAACCATTTTTCAATCAATGCATGGCATCTTCTGGCCAATATAGATATTATATGTATATTATAAACAAATTTATGGCAAACAAAAACAAAAAATGCTAAGCTTCACCTATGCAAGCATTTTTATTTCTACCTTTTCTTTCCATATCAGGTTTAACTTTTATCTCCTATGAACTATTCTCTCCATGGCTGGTTTCATTTTCTTTGTTTGTACAAAGCTTTATAGTCTTTATCCTGTTTGTTCACATGGTGAAATGCTGTGCCCTGGACACATCCAACCAGTGATTTCAAGACTGTCAAGACATTTTAATGTATTTATTGGACTTATATCCTGCTGTTCTCCTCACAGTGGGGCTCAAATATACTCACTTTAAAACTGAATAACAAAAAAAAACCCAAAACAATTCATACCCAAAAAGATAAAAAATTTAAAATTTCAGTTTTAAACACACAGTCTAAAGCAAACCAATAAAGAAAACAAAGCAGGCATCCAGTGAAATGTCCTTTTCTCAGCAGCCAGTCAGTTGGCAAAGGCCTTGCATAAAACAAGTTTAGTCTGCTGGTGAAAGATCAACAGGAACAGGGGCAGCCTAATTTCCCGTGAGGGTAAGGAGGGAGTCCCAGACCATGTGAAAAGCCACCAAGAAATGCCCTTTCTTGCATCCTCACTGAACGTATCTCTGAGGTAATAGAACTGAAAGAAGGGCAGCCTCCAGAGATCTACAATCCAGGCAGGAATACGTGGAAGAGTTTATATTAAGTTTATACTATAATGGCCAGAATGGCCCCAAGAGTTTTCATTTCAAGTAAGAAACATTTTTACTCTCTTTAATATGATACTTTGGCAAGTTGATTCTTTTCAGGAGACTTTACTCTGCAAAATCTTCTACAGATAAAGATCTTCTGTGAAAAAAAGAAAAAAAGGAACAGGCATCAAGGGATCAATGAGTAAGGCATGAAAAATGTATCTTCCCTTGTATTTCTTGCCTGTTCCTTTTGAATTCTAAGTCCATTCATCAGAGTAGCAGGATCCGTATCTTTCATGAAATTCTCAAAGAGTCTATGAACCCGCAAATTTAAGAACCAATGAGCTTGTGTCAGGTGTTGCTTTTTGTGCAACAGATTAAGAGTGCCTCCAGATGATTGCATTGTTGCTTACCACTCAGCAAAAGGTTTCTATTAAATTTACACATATGGACATTTAATTTGAGAACAGGTCTGGGAGGGGGAACACAGAAAGGCTTAACTGTAGTGTGTGTGTTTGTGTGTGTATTTAATTACTTCTTAAGAGCCTGAAGATGTTATGTTTTTCTTCCCTAGGGTCAGGAGGGTGTAGCTGCAGCACTGGCTGCTTGTAAAATCGTTCGAGAGATGTCTCACCTGGAGACAGAAGCTGAAGTAGTCCGCAAAATGAAAGAAGCAAAATATGAGCAGCTGGCTATGGGTAAGCCTATACTACGTGAAACACTTAAGTCCTGCCTGAGCAAACCAACACTATATATATATATATATATATATATATATATATTGGAGTATTTGTTTTTTAATTTTGAAGCAAACATTCAAATCAGAGAGTCATTGTCAAAGAAATATATATTCAAAAAGAAGAAAGAGAACTAAAAGTAAAACACAATACTAACACACTAAGCTAAAACACTGAATACCAGCTGAAATACTAAACACTAACATATTAAAACACAAAAGGGCTCTGACCCCCCCAAGCCAAACTATAATGAAAGGAAAAAAAGATTAAAAAAAGGAAAAAAAATGATTATTCTACCGTTATAGATCCAGCTACCTACTCCTACTAGAATTGTTAGCAACCATAGCCATAAGTTATTGCATTGTTAGATTTCTTATTGCTCAAAAAGTCCCCAAAAAGTTTCCAATCTTTCAAAAAACAAAAACAAAACTTCACTTGATTTATCCTTTAGAACTCATATTAGCATGGCAGTTTGGCTAACTCAGCAACTTGAACAATCCATTCTTCCAATGTGGGTGTAACAAAAGACATTTGAGATCTAGCTTGTACACAGGATAACCCTTGGGAGTAAACAGAACCTCATAGTAAATTGCTTCATCTTAAGCTTGCTTACCTTACATAAACTGCCTTATAGGATCTATAAGTCCAGCTGTCTAACCATATAGGCAAGCAGTAGTGGCTGACAGCTGTCATGTCAGTGAGGCAGCAAATCCATTCCAAGTTTTAATCAGAACTTTAAGGCAACTGGGGTTTTTACCAGGAAGGAGCCTTAAACAAAACATAAGAACAGTAATAAACTGCATATACAACAAAAAACCAGGAAAGAAATTTGCGATGGCCTTTTTTGATGCTGAGAAGGCTTTTGATAATATCTCCTGGATGTTTATGGAAAATATCATAGAAGAGGATGGTTGTGGGGAGAAATTCAAAGAATGGATAGAAATCATTTACAGAGACCAAAAAGCCAACTTGTTAATTAATGGAGAAAGATCTATGCAGTTTGAGATCTCAAAAGGGGTGAGACAAGGTTGCCCACTCTCACTCCTTCTTTTCATTATGACATTGGAAATACTTAATAACAGAATTAGGAAGATAAATCAGATAAGAGGGGTCAAAATTAAGAAGAATGAACATAAACTAAGAGCATTCACCGATGATACGGTAATATTCTTGGAAGAACCAGAAGACACCCTTCCCAAACTTTTAGAACTAAAAACTTATGGTCAGGTGCCTGGGCTAAAAATTAACAAAGACAAATTGACATTATTAACAAATGAATTTGCAGAAATAGAAGAAAAGAAGTTGAAGATCTCAGGCTTGATAAAAAATTGATAAAAAGGTTAAATATCTAGGAATTTCTATCACAAAGAAGAATTCAGAATTATATGATAACAATTATCAAAAAGTTTGGAGTCAAATAAAAACCGATCTACAAAAATGGAATAAATTTAACCTCTGATTATTAGGCGCAATAAATCCAGTGAAGATGACAGTACTCCCAAAATTTATGTTCTTATTTCAAAACCTCCCTATAATAAACAACGAGAAACCATTTGTAAACTGGAATAAAGAGTTTATATAGGCAGGGAAGAAACCAAGAATTAAACTGAAAATATTACAAGATGACAAGGAGGGAGGAGGATTTGGACCACCCCATTTGGAATTATATTATCAAACATGTTGTTTAGATTGGATTAAAGACTGGATTCAACTGAAAGATTAAAAAACTACTGGAACTAGAGGGTTTTGATGCCATATTCGACTGGCACGGATACCTCTGCTCTAGGAAAACAGAAGTAAATAGAGATTTCAATGACCATTTCATGAGAAAAGCATTAACTAAAGTCTGGCAGACCATTAATAAGAAATTTTACAACATGTTACCAACCTGGACGTCGCCCTAAGAGGCTTTCAAAATAACTGAAACCAAATTGGGAGGAGTATTAAGGAATAAGGATTTAATAAAATGGGAAGGGAAAACCCTGGTGCTGAAGACAAGAGAAGAATGGAAAGATCAGAATTATGAAATGAGTTGGTTCCCATACAGGCAATTAACAGAAAAGTTTAAATTAGATATAGAAATTATGGGGTTTGAGAAGAAAGAGAAGAAAATAGATGAAATTTTGATGAAGAACCAGACGAAAACAATTTCCAAACTTTACAAGATTCTATTAGAAAGAGGGTTGGAGCAAGAACGCGTTAAAGACTGCATGACAAAGTGGGCACAAAATATTGGTCACAATATTGAACTAGAAAAATGGGAAAGAGCATGGAGCGAAGATATTAAATGTACTCAAAAATTAAATCTAAGAGAGAACTTTTATAAGACGATTCACCGGTGGTACATGACCCCTCAGAAGCTAAAGAAGATAAGACATAAAGGGAATGGCCAATGTTGGAAATGTGGGAAAACAACTGGAACCTATTTTCATATGTGGTGGTCATGCCAAACAGCTAAAAAATACTGGGGAAAAAATCCATGACAGCATCATAAAGATCTTGGATATTAAATATGAGATGATCCCTGAAATATTGGCCTTTTCCACATGGGGTTTTTGAAACGGTGCAGCCCGTCCTCCAAGGAGGATTTCTGCACCTCAGACCGGACTGGGTCAGACCTATTTAAGGTAGATCCATACCTCAGTCCAATCCAGAACGACCCCAAGTGGTCCTCCAGCGTACTTTCAAAAGACCTGTTTCTTTTGGTCTTTCAAAAGCACGCAGTGCGCCACTGCGAAACTGCCCCCTTATGCAGATTCACAGGCTCGCACCAATGCGAGCCTGCGATCTGTCTGGGGGCGGGCTTTAGGCTGGTGAGCTTAGAGGTTGGTTGAGACCCTTGACCAACCAGAAGATGCCATTTGGGATGCTGGAGCGGTGCATATTGACGAGCACGCACTGCTCTGGAGCGCCGTGGACCGAACCGGGGAGCCGAAAGGTCCAGCGAGTAGCAGCACGGGGCGATTCCTTTGCCCGGTGCGGAAAAGGCCATAGTTACTGAATATGATTGAAAGGAACGATCAAATGAAAGCAATAAAGACAACATTGTTAAATTAAATCATAGCAGCAAAACTATATTATGCAAAACATTGGAAAGAAGAAACAGAACTCCATTAGAAGAATGGAAAATTAAGATAATGGATATCAAACAAATGGAAAAATTGACCAATCTGTTGAAAGGAAGATCAATCCAACAGTTCAAAAAATAATGGAATTCAACAATCAAATGGGTGAAGGAGAATCAGACTTCAAAATATAAGAAAAGAGACTAGAGCTAATGGGGTAAATATTTTTATTAAAGGTGGTACGTAGAAAGTGAGAACAATTAAAAAGTAAAATATGGTAGTAGGTAATTAAAAATTAGAAGGAAGTACAACAACAACAAAAAGTAATTCACACTAAAGAGGTTTAGAGTAAGACAAACATAAGAAAGAGACTGGATTTGAAGAAAATGGACAATAAGGATAGCAGGATAGGGAAGGAAGGGAATGGCATGGGGGGGAAGAAGAGGGGGGAGAAATACATAAATAAGACATTGTCAACAAGGTCTGGGGACCCCAAAGGGAGGGAGAGAGGGAGGATGTATATGGATGTATGAAATGTATTCATATAAGGAACAGTAATTTTATTTAAGATGGAACTTAAATCCTTGTCTGTAAAAGCCAATTTGCCAATACTCTTATGATGAACTGATTTGTAAAGAAAAAAAAAAAGAACTTTAAGGGAACACTACAAGGGACTGAATTTGTTTGGGAAAAGAGGGTTCAGCTCCTTGCATAGCTACTTTCAATTTTAGTCTAAAACTCTGAGTGGAGTCATTGCGCCAATGAATCAGGAGATACCAACATCCACTATAAACCAAATATTATCTAATTTGATGGGTGGTGCCTGGGCTTAGGCAGAGGTCTTTCCTATCCCCTGTGCCTTGATCCCTTTAACTGCAAGAGTATGGGATTGAATACAGCAAGGGCTCTGCCACTGAGATGGAACCCCTTCCAATACAGGCATGTGGCTATGTGTATGTATTTTACAGAAAAAGTGGCTGACATTTTTTCTTTAAAAAAAGACTTTTCCAGCTTGTGAAATATGGTACACCAAAGATGTTCATCTGTTCTCTCTTGCTTCTGTTCCAGTCACTGCTCTTTCCTCTGCATTTTTTCAGCCCCTCACAAAAAGAGATAACTCACATGCAAGATATGTGTTATTGTTTCCTGCAATTGTTCAGGCTGGGATGTAAGTGCTTTGAGCGCTTCCTCCTTGAGATAAAGAAAGAAACACAAAAGTGTATGAAAGTTACATTTTAAAGGCAGTCCAGTTTCAAACTACACTTAGCCCTCCATATTCACTAGGGTTAGGGACACAGGACCCTCGCAAAAGTGAAAAATTTGCAAATAACAAAATTTGTGTGTCTGTGGGAAGGGGCCTGAGGCATGGGTGGGGAAAGTAGGCATCCAAGGTCTAAACCAGGTCAGGGAAGGGAGATGGTTGGCACGGTGGTCCTGTACTTCCTCTTTCTTGCTCATCTCCTTCCTTGGGCATGTGTGGGGCATGAGTACAGGGTTTGTGGTGCTGATAATTTGGGCAGAGAGCCATCCTTAGCTGGCCAGGCAGAGACTGGTAGAGGAAGAGGAAGATCAGATTTTTAAAGGGCTTGGAGCCACCAAGAGGGAAGGTCCTCCCAAAAAAGAAGCACCTGAGGTGAGAGGGCAGGGGATTGAGAAACTTGCAAATAATCAAATCCGTGAATGTCAAACCCGCAGATGTGGAGGGCTGACTGTATTTTCATGTTTGAAGTTTGTTCACTAGCAAGGATAATTGTTGTTGGTGATACTGGTGTTGTTGTTGCTGCTGCTGCTGTCAGCTACTCTTTCCATTCAATTCCCAGTGTTAATAATTGTGTGGATTACACTACCACAGAGAACAATCTTAAAACATTCTGCTTATCTTTCTTTCCTAAGCAATAAGATGTTTGAAGGCATTTTTGTAGAAGAGGTGTTCACACATATAACCTGCACACTGAAAAATGCAGGAGGGGGCTAGCTCCAGTCCTGACAATACAATGAGTTATGGTTCTGCCCCCTTGTGTAGCTGCTCACAGCAAAAATTACGTGTTGCCATTTGTGCATATGGGAAAGGACTTTTGTGCCTACAGAGCTCCGAAATGTAAGAGGGACCCCTGAAAGGGACATGTTTCTGCTATAGGCCTTGGTTGAGAGAGGCATCCCTCATCAAGGCCTATGATATACAACAATATGGTACCAACATTTCTGGCCTATGGTACACAACAAAGGGAGGGCAGGGGGAGGAAGAGGAGAAGAAGGTACACTGCAAACTTCTAGTGATCTGTAATATTCTATGTACAATAAGTAATATTTATAGTAGTGGCCTATGGCTGCCTTTCTCTGGTAATTGTTTTCTTTCTGTATCTGCTTACAACTATTCTGCCATGCATAACTGATTTTATGACTCAGTTAATATATACATTTTTATAGTACAAAACAATTTACATAAATAATCCCACACTCTTTGAGAATCAGAAGTCACATTTAATTTTTGCCAGTAATTGAGAATATGAGAAGGGGAATCTAGGTGGGAAAGCTATAAAGGAACTAACAGTACCAGGCTTCTAATGAGTCTCTATATCTTTATAATCAGAGCACTTAAAGTAGAACAGAAAAACAGATAAGCATGAGAGAACACAAATCGATGCTCAGATTTTGTCTGGATGAATATCTCTATATTAAAATGCCTACGCATGAATTCTAAAAGTTCTCACGCTATATATCATTCTGTTTTCCTGCATCTGCTAATTTGTTTATTCTTTGGCAGAACTATTCAGCGAATGCTATCACAACAACGAAGACCGAGCTTTTGCTCTGCTGGTAAGGAGAAACCGGTACTGGAGCAAAACTACTTGTCTCCACTTAGCTACAGAAGCAGATACCAAGTCTTTCTTTGCACATGATGGTGTGCAGGTGAGTCAAATTCAGTAGTGTCCTTTCTGGGAAAATCTTATTAACATTCAGATTTGAGAATATCTTCTTTGGAGGATGTGGAATAGTAGAGTGCCTGAACTCCTTGTCTAAATCTTGCTGCATTTAAATCTTCCTGCTTCCTCTTTCTTAGCATACATTTCCATAGTACATGTTCCAATCCCCCTTGTATTTGCTCTTTGTCTTATACTATGCCAATCTTGTCTCCTCCTCCTCTGAATTTCAGGCTTTTCTGACAAAAATTTGGTGGGGTGACATGTCAGCCTCTACCCCCATCCTGAAGCTAATCTGTGGATTTGGCTGCCCACTCCTGATCTACACTAATTTGATCTCATTCAGGTATGAAACCCATTTTGAGTAAAGAGACATGGGGAGTGGGGAATAACATAGAAGACATATTATATATATACACACACTCACACACACACACACATATACACACACACACACACCTACCTAGCAACAAATATTGAACTGATGAGTTTCTTTAATAATCTGAAACCATTTTAAGGTAAAATGTAAAGGAAGCATTAGGTTGGCATTAGGCCAGGAGGGTGGAGCCCAAGGTGCTGCTCATTCAGCCTAGTTCCTCTTCTGTTTCTATCTGACCAGGATTATTTTATTTTTAAATTTTGTAGTCCAACATATCTGGAAGGTACCAGTCTTGGAAAGGCTGTACTTAGCCAAACAACCTATAGGAAAAATGGTGATGCTAATGAAATTAGACTGTCTTTATTTGGAGTTTTTGATGAAGAAGACCACGTATGTCTGGTTCAATTCAACATAGCTATCTATTCATGTTATGAAAGATCCAATCCTGCTCCAACCATTTGCATGTTCAAAGAATGTGTGAAGATGGCTTCTGATACCTCCACTTGTCTGTATAGATCAGATGTCAATTTTTCTTTTAACAAAATCTCACCCTCACCTCAGCAGTGAAAGAAAACTGGTTTTCAATATCTTTCAGTCAATCTCTTGCTTTACAGTGATGAACAACAATCAGTGCAGCATCCAGAATCATTTAAAGACTTTAACAGCCCAGATACCGAAAGGACATTGCTTTTTCCCAAGGAAGTAGAGAGGTAAGATAGCAAGTTAATGTACTTTGGAAGCTTTAAAACAGAGAAAACGAAGAAGTTGTTACTTGAGGGATTAACAACCAGTTGGCTGAAGCTGAGATCCAAAGGGAACTTGACCAGGAGTTCTTGAATGGTTTTTTAAAATATTAATGCAGAGTTATCAGTAGTACCAGTTAAAATCATAGAGTTGGAAGAGACCACAGGGGCCATCCAGTCCAATCCCCTGCTATGCAGGAACACACATCAAAGCATTCCCAACAGACGGCCATCCAGCCTCTGCTTAAAAACCTCCAGAGAAGGTGACTCCACCACATTCCCAAGCAGCATGTCCCACTGCCAGACACTCTGCCATCAGGAAGTTCTTCCTGAGGTTCAGGTAGAATCTCCTTTCCTGAAGCTTGAATCCATTGCTTCTTGTCCTAGTCTCTGGAGCAATGGAAAACGAGCCCGCTCCCTCTTCAACATGACATCCCTTCAAATATTTAAACATGACTATCATGTCCTCTCTTAACCTTTTCTTCTGAAGACTAAACATACCCAGCAACCTAAGATGCTCCTCATAGAGTATGACTTCCAGACCCTTCACCATCTTGGTCACCCTCCTCTGGACATGTTCTAGCTTGTCTATATCTTTCTTGAATTGAGGTGCCCAGAACTGGACACAGTATTCCAAATGATGTCTAACCAGAGCAGAACAGAGTGGTACCATTACCTCCCTCGATCTAGACATCATACTCCTATTGATGCAACCAAGAATCACATTGGCTTTCTTGGCTGCTGCATCACACTGCTGACTCATGTTCAGCTTGTGATCTACCAAGACTCCTAGATCCCTGAGCTGCCTTTTAACTGATGGGGAGCACCTCTGTCTTGTCTGGATTAAATTTCAATCTGTTTGCCCACATCCAGTACATTACTGATAACAGACACTGGTTTAGGACCAGAACAGCCTCCTTGGATTGGGGTGGAAAGGAGCTGTAGAATTGGGTATCTACATATTGATGGAACCGCACCTCAAAACTCCAGACAATCTCTCTCCACAGTTTCATGTATATGTTAAATAGCATGGGAGACAAAAGAAAACCCCAAGGAACCCCACAAGCCAACAGTCATGGGGTTGAACTGGTGTTCCCCAGCACCACATTCTGGTTTTGCCCCCTCTAAGTAGGAATGGAGCCACTGAAAAAAAAGAGTGTCTCCAAGTCCCATCCCAGCAAAGCAGACCTAACAGAACCAACAGGATCACTTCCCCCTGTCCAGTTCCGTGGTCAGGTGTTCCATCAAGGCAACCAAATCTGTCTCAGATTGAAATGGATCCAGACAATCCTTTTCATCCAGAAACCCCTGGAATTGGGAAGCTACCACACATTCCAATGGCTTGCGCAGAAATAGTAGGTTATCCATTATAAAGGGATTCAGGGATGGCTTTTTCAAGAACGGCCTCACAATTGTCTCCTTTAATCAACTGGAATGCTGTCTTGTTGCAAGGAGGCACTGACTACCCCCTTCACCCACTCAGCCAGCTCTCCTCTGGCCTGTTTGATAAGCCAGGATGGGTAAGGGTCTAACACACATGTAGTGGCTCACACCTCTCCAAGGATCATGTCCACATCTTCAGGTTGCACAAATTGAAAAGTATCCAGTAACACTGGACAAGCAGGAGCCAAAGTTACATCTGCGGGAACCGCATCCAGTTCAGAGCAGATCTGAATCACTTTATTTGCAAAGTGCCTTACAACTTCTTCACAGAGGGCTGTCAAGTGGTCTGCATTTTCTATTTGAGGACCAGTGTGTAACAGATCTCTGACAATTCAGAACAGTTCTTCTGGAAGGCTCCTTGGAGATGCAATGGTGGCAACAAGTAGTTCTTTGCATCCCACACTGCCACAGAGCAGGCCTTTAAATAGGCTCGAACCCACATTTGATCAGACTCACTTTGAGTCTTCCACCAACGTTACTCTAGTTTCCATCTCACTTGCTTCATCACCACCAACTCCCTGGAAAACCAGAGGGCTGGTTTGGCTCCACTCCATGAGAGTGGACACTCATGAGAAAATGTTTCCACTACCTAGGCCATGTTCTTATTCCAAAAGTGCCAGAACTTTAACACAATCACCTGCCAAAGTGACTGAAAAATCCCCAAGAGCCTTTGGGAATCCATCTAGATTCATCAACCACCTGGGGCAAACCTTCCTAACCAGTTCCCCACCCCTGCAGAGGTTTGGAGTCCCAGTGAATCTAAACTTGACTAGGTAATGATCTGTCCATGATGGAGAGTTCTCCCACAACAAAATCACCATCACCTCGTCCAGCACAGAAAACAAGGTCCAGAGTGTGCCCAGCAGCATGAGTAGGGCCAGGTACCACTTGGGACAGACCCATGGTTGTCATGGAGGCCATGAAGTCCTGAGTGACTGCTGATAGAGCTTTCTCAGCATGAATATTGAAATGCCCCAGTACTACCAGTTGCAGAGACTCCAACACCAACCCTGAGACCATCCTGGCTAGCTCAGGAAGGGAAATTATTGTGCATCGGGATGGGTAGTACATCAACAGAATCCCTATTCTGTCCCAACTATCCACATATAGGTATATACATTCAAAATCTGTAGACTGTGGGATAGGGCACCTGGTCATGGGGATAGAACCATTGTAACTACACCTCCCTTCCCTCCAGCATTCACCTGCTGCTGAACAGGAAAACCTGGTGGGCAGAGCTGAGAGAGATTACCTTCCTCCCACAGTCTCATCTAGCCAGGTCTTTGCAACACAAGCCAGGTTGACATGCTCATCCAGAATCAAATCCTGAATAGCCCTTGTTTTTCAATTCACTGACCTAATAACATTTGAGAAACTGCTCCTTCCCTTGTTATTTTTAAATTTCAAGTTTATTGCTTTCCAAAAGTTTTGGAACTGTAGTTTAATATTGTTTTATAATCTTGTATATTTTGATTGCATGCATTTGTCAGTTTGCTTTATATTATATTGTATTTTTTTGTATTTCATCTGGATAATTTGTTTTACAGTTATATGGTTTATTATTTCTTCCTTCCCCCGTGTCTATATATATGCATGTATATTTCAGATTGTACTCCTTTGGCCGGAGCCATTGTTTTTGGTTGTTTTACTTGTAAAGCACCAGGTACATTGATGGTGCTGTGTAAGGAGGGGAGGAGGAGATGGTGATGGTGATGGTGATCTCACAAAGGAACCACAAGAGCTTCTAAAAGATCCCCACATTTGATGCCATAGTGATAGGACAGGTAGAAGTCCTCATGTTGGTGGCAA
Source organism: Ctenosaura bakeri (assembly GCA_948474755.1). Lineage (NCBI taxonomy): Eukaryota > Metazoa > Chordata > Lepidosauria > Squamata > Iguanidae > Ctenosaura > Ctenosaura bakeri. The sequence goes on from CAOLHI010001207.1 coordinate 234,526, forward strand.
AAAGGGAGATAAGTAGAAGCTCTCACAGCCTCCCAGCATTTTGCATCTCTCCTCTTTCATCTGCCACACATTTGTGCAAGCACAATTCTTCACTGTACTGAGAGTTCAAGATAAAGGAGCTCCTAGCTAGCCTGATTTCTACTCCCCCTGCTATTTCTTCTTCTTGTATCCATGTTTGGTTCTCTCTGGAAATCCTGCAGTGAAATCGTAATTGCAGGTATTCATTATGAGTTTGCTGCTCTAGGAATGGCTGTGATGGTGTCATAAATTGAGCATTATGATGACTTCAGCACAGCATCAAACAGAGGCCCTCAGAGAAAGAAGCCTTTTTATATCAGCTCTGTTTAATATTCAGTAACAGTACCAGGGGAAATTAAAGCAAGGGAAAAAGTCAATTGTTTGAGGTTCATTTGAAAGAGTTTTTCCCCTCAACGTTACCCTCACCGTAGAATACACATTTAATGGTGCAGAATATTAACTTGAAAAGGCCCAATAACATTATGAGTTTACAGAAGACCTGTATATTGCTGCAGGATAATCAATAGAGATGTGAAATGAGAAGAAATGCAGGAGAAAATCATAGACCATTTTAACTAAAATATGCTGAGAAATTGATGTTTCTAGGAAACATCATCGAGACTGCAATCAGAAGTCTAAATGCAGTTGTTTTTCCAAAAACTATTGAATAAACAGGGATTTAGTAGGCAATACATATGTAAGAACCATTCATTCAATGGGTCTACATTGAATGTCAGATGGTCTCTCCAAGCTGCCATTGAAACCTCTGCAGTCTCTGTTGGTTCAACTATGGAGCTGAGCCTGGAAGAAGCAAAAGAGAGAAACCCTTGGGAATGTGTTGTGGGCTGACTAGGACTTCTTGTACCTTAAATATGCTCCCAGCACAGGTAGAGGCCACTACTAACCTTGGCACATATAATTTCCTTCATACTGCTTCCAACAAGAAAGAAAGAAGGTTAAAAGGAAGGAAAGAAAATACAACACCTTTCGCCCTTCCTTCACAAGCGTGTCAAAGCTTTGGATCCTCCATGTTTGGATTCTATGCCACCACTAATAGGATTGCTTTTTATTAGTTCAATTTTATACATATCTGGTAGAGTTTAATAGACTCTCAGGAAAATCTACAGAGAATTGTAGCCTAAATTGCATTACTGTATACTCACCATTTTAAAACTTACCTTTATTTATGCATTTATCACATTTATTTATTGCATTCCTACCCACCTGGACTCCCAAAGCAGTGTACAACAAAATGGATAACAAAGATCTTTAAAATAATTTTTTTAAAATTTCAAAAACTATTTTAAAGGTCAACTTTCTTCAAAAACAGATTAAAGATAAAACCAATTTTAAAAGCCAGTTTTAAAGACCAAAGGGTATGTGAAGTAACATAATTTTCCCAGCAGCCCACTGGGAATCCAACAGGGATCAAACAGGTTTAAAAATAGTGACTTTTTGATGCTCTGGATTTATATACCATGAGCTTTCATAGGCTGCAGTCCACTTTGTCAGATGCACAAAATCTATCTCTTTGCATTAGAGTATGTGCATTGCACTACAGGAAAGCTTATGCTGTAACAAATTTGTTAGTTTTAAGAGAGACACACCATTGTTTAACATTCACTAAAATATTTAGGAGAAAAGAATTTTTATCAGCGACTGGTTTATTGGAAGATAATCATTTTGAGAGCTTGAAAAGTTACTTTTAAAGTATGTGCAGTAATAATGTCGAGGCAGCATTAACAGTTCCTTTTATAGTTACAACTTTAAAAAGTAACTCATTTTTCACAAAATTGTGTAAACCAGATACCTTTTCAGTTTGTTTCTTAAAAACACAAATACTACCAGCCTCTGACCTGTGGTGTAAAATGCTCTCTTTCCTTCACCCTCATTGCTATCACAACATTCCCAATAGAGCACAAGACACAGCAGAAGCCAACACTTGAACAACGTGTTATCCTTTTCTACTCTTTAGCAAGGCCACACTCCCATGACTGTACATGTTACTTTAGAAGTTATAGTCACACAGCAAAAGAAGTGAAGCAATCCCTAATTATGTTTCAATCATAATATAATGTAGTTATACCTTAGGCCCTTTCCGCACTGGCCTATTAAAATGGTGCAGAGCGACCTCCAACGGAGGTCTTCTGCACCGTGGAGTGGACTGGGGCGGACTACTTTTCATAGTTCCGCACCTCGGTCCGCTCTGGAGCAACCTGGTCGCGCAGCGTACTTTTTAAAAACCTCTTTTAAGAGGTTTTTCAAAAGCACGGAGCACGCGATCCCGTGTCGCTCCGTCACCGCGCTCCGGTGCAGATTTGCAGGCGTGCACTAGTGCGTGCCTGCAGATCTGCCGGGGGCGGGCTTTAGGCTGGTGAGCTTCTCTGGCTGGTGGAGAGCCTTCACCAACCGGAAGCTGCCATTTTGGACGCCAGAGCAGTGCAGAGCGACAAGCTCGCACTGCTCCTCATCCCGACGGACTCACCCAGACACTGAAGAAGTCCGGTGAGACCCGTTTTTGTGCATTTCCTTTCCCACGTGCGGAAAGGGCCTTAGTGACTGGGGAAAAGACCATATTACAAATACTAGTTATTTGTAACCAGTTATTTCTAAGTTTTATTATATTACAGTTAAGCCATGAAATTACACTGTAGACCATGGTTCAGAAACACATTCCTTACTTCATTTTCTTTTTCCTTTTTTTCCAGGGAAGTGGCCCAGTCAGAAACACAACTTGCTTCTGAAAATGTAGCATGTGCCACATTTCTGTTTACTAGATGGAAAAAATTCTGGACTGCTCCTGTCACAGTATTTATGGGGAATGTTATCATGTACTTTGCCTTTCTCTTTCTGTTTGCCTGTGTTCTCCTAGTGGATTTCAAGCCACCTCCACCTAATGGTCCGTCTATCCAAGAGATTGTGCTTTACTTCTGGGTTTTTACACTGGTCTTAGAAGAAATCCGACAGGTCAGTAACCTATCAGGCAGCTCTCCATTATTCTACAGAAACTAAGATTTGCTTGAATCCTTTTTTCACACTGAAAATTACAGAGAAGGGTTGAGGTGTATGTACTAGATTGGGACAACAGCAAGGAGTGAAGGGTAAAAACCCCTCTCCCCACCATGCCAAGGTCCCAGTCAAAACTGGGGGTCCAGTACCAGCAATTTACAGAAAAAAAATTCCTACACTTAAGGCTTAAAATGATGTAGTATGTAATCTGGCCTTCAAACAAAAATCAATAGTCAAAAAATCCAGCTGACAAGAAAAATTATTATAATTTCACAAACTTTCATTTATCTTATTTTATAAGAGTATTTGTGCTCCTCCACAATGTACAGATGCAGCTCCATTGTAGCCTTAAACCACACTAATATGCTAATAGCCAGTTCATATGACCATGCTAACAAACAGAAAGTAGAACCTGATTTAGTGCCAGTTGCCATCAACACATCAGCCAGACATTGGTGCAGAAAAATGTTTAGTTAACCCATGCTGAATTTCAAATCCAGCAACCAGGGCCATCATTGGCATTGGGGGTAATGCCTCCAGTATGTACCAAGAACCATTTCAATAGGCTTTTGGTCTGTTCTTGCAAATGCAGCTTGTCAAGCTTTTGCTCTAGTATATCAAAAACAGATCTGTACTAAAAAGAAGACATTGCTGTTGTTACACTGCCCTTTCTCATAGGAATTTAGTAGTGGACCACATCCACAACTATCAGTAAGCAAGCATCTTCTAATAACCCCATTTTTTACAAGCCCATTTGATTGTTTTGCTAGGTGACAATCTAGAGAAAAGATTATCTCGCTTAACACATGTAAAGCATATTTATAAATTTTCTCACCCTTGGTGAGAAAGGCTGTCTCAACACATTCAGATGCTCTATTGAAAAATTGTCAGCCACTTAAATTTTCCCCCTACTGCTGTTTGAAAGTAAAAAGACCAGCATTTTTTCTTGTCAGTAACAGTTTTAGCAGAAATATTGTATTTTGCCCCAAACCACTGGGTTTATTGCCTCTCAAAGCTTTGATGACATTTTTAGACAAACAAACAGACAAACAAACAAACAGGTAGTGGCATGTATGTGGACACCCTTGTGTGTGTACGTGTTTGCTTGTGTGTTTGAATCTTGTCTAGTGGGGAGAAAACTACTGAAATTTCTCATCGCCATGTACAAGAATAACACAGAGAAAGATTTAGATTTCAATCAAACACAACAGAACAATATTTCTGTGAGATTAGGTGAGTAAATACAAACCTTGCTATTGGCTATTGAATTTGTTATTGTACTCCTTGGTTTTTTCAAACCAACCAGCCAACCAACTGGTGACATTTGTGTTATCATGAAGTTTTCAGGGGCAGTTCCCAGCATCAGCAGCAACATTTGATTCTCATTTTTTAAAAAAATCTAGGATACCTTGCAGCAACACTAACAACAACACTCAAAGGATTATTTGGTTCTGTACTTGGCAATTCATACTGTGTTCCTTGGCCATTCGTCCTCCTCACTGTCAGAAGAACAACGGGAAAACAGACATTCCTTATTATTTCATTAAGATTTTCATAGTATTGTTCCTTTAAAAATAATATTGTGGCTCAGTGAAAGGACACTGAAGAGCTCTGCATGCTGATTTGTCTAGTTTCATGGGAGTTGTATGATGACTGGCTTTACAAGAACTGAAATTACTTTGGATCTGGAGGTGACACAAAGAGATATCAACCATTACCAGATGAGGTTTTCTATTGAAAGAGCTTTCATTTCCTTGCAGCAGTCTGGAAGAAGTGCCCAAGATTTCTAACTCACTTGACTGAGGATGTTGAATTAATGACAGGCCATTGGCATGCAAAACATTTCTAACAAAACTTTTAACTTGCAGAGTTTTTTCATTGGTGAAGACACCAATTTAATTAAAAAATTCAAACTGTATGTAGAAGACAACTGGAACAAGTGTGACATGGTGGCCATCTTTTTATTCATAATTGGAGTCACGTGCAGGTTTGTGGCTTCATTTATTTGTTTGTGTGTGTTTTTTACTTTTAATATGGTGCCATAGTTATTAGGAGGGGAGATAATAGTGTAACAACAACACCACCCTCTGAAAAGGCTATACAGGCAGAGATTTCAACCCGTACAGTAAAAGCAAAGGAGATCAACATTTCAGCATCATGCTTTGTACTGAAAAATAAATAAATAGTGGGAAACTATTTATCTTACATATATTGTGGGAGTCAGAGACCCTTCAAGAAACTCAAGTCAGCCCAAGACATATAACAGGATAATTGTGATGACTGGTGGAATGTCTAGGATGAATAAGAAATAAACAAAAGGTGTTTTTCAGATATATACAACACCTATCCCATAACTAGATAATTTATTGGATTTTTTTGCATTCCAGTTTCTGACTCACTCTGGTCTTTGGGACTTGGTGTGGTTGATAACTAGTAGCAAGCAATATAATCCATAAATAAAATGTCTCTTGAACAAACCAATATTCAATATTTCTAAAAAGTAGGCTGAGATTTTGCATGAGAGATATAGCTATGATAACATAGCTAGATTTGGATCTGTCTCCTGATTTGACCTCCTAAGCCGCACCACAAAAGCCTGGGAGCCATACCAACTGCAAGGACCTGTAGGAGTGTGTTGCAACCGTTCATTGCAATGTGGATCACTGGCCAGAGGGGACTGGATGCATCACCCTTCAGTGCCCAAGTCGCCATCACTGCAGAACTCCTTTGGTTTTGTGGGGTATTTGCGATCATAGCAATGGTGCATTGATAAAAAAAATGTGAATAGCAACATTAATGAAATAGTCAATCTACCTGACAACATCATAAATATGTAACAGCATGCCAGTTGAAGTTTTTGAGAGCCATTTCTGTACTACATTGTTATAGTGCTATTATTCCACTTTCAACATCCTATGAAATCCTAGGGTTTGCAGTTTAGGGAGGAGTATTTAGAATTCTCAGCCAGGGAGCTCTTTGGCCTCAGTAAACTACAAACCCCAGAATTCCACAGGATGTTGAAAGTGGAATAATAGCACTATAACAGTATAGTGTGAGAAGGCCCTGAGAGGCATTCAGAACAGCTCCCTTGGGCTACTGATTTATAAGCTAGGCAGTGTGAGTTCTAAGATATGGAAATCCGGTTGCATGTAGGATCTCAGTGGTATATTTTGGGCTCTCACAGACTCTACTTTACACAAATGTATTCACTGCCTCATAACAAAACTGTTGTAATACAACACCACTTGAGAAGTTCTCATTCTTTTCTTTTCTTTTTTAAAATTATCATTCAGAATGTTTAATTCAACCTTTCAAGATGGCCGTACAATACTAGCCATTGATTTTATGGTGTTCACACTCAGACTGATTCATATTTTTGCCATTCATAAGCAACTGGGGCCAAAGATCATTGTTGTGGAGAGAATGGTAAGTATAGAAAGACAGTGAAACGAATTAGTTTGGTTCCAGATTTACAGTCTGCTCAGTAGATGCAATGAAATCAGTGGGGCTTAAATAGGCATGATATATGAGATCTGGATCTAGCTTCTTGGCATAAATCCAATATCATGCTGGCATTTGGCTGCCAGTGTGACAGAACTTTCTTACAATCCTTTGTACCACACATAAAATAGTTCCACAGGGATTTTTAGCTTTCCCGACCAGGCCTAGGAGAATGCACAGAGAAAAGTTTAAAGGAAGAGAAGGAGGAACAGCCCCTTCCCATTTCCTTTGCTGGAAGCAGCTCTATCAGTGAAGTCCCCTGTTTGATCCTGGCCTTAATATAGTACCTTGACTTACATAGTATTGAGAACCTTTGAAGAAGTCTTTAGTATCTTCTATTTATGATGTAATGCACTTTTTAAAAAAAAGCCTCTGCATTTTTCTCTGTGGGTAAGAGCTGCAAAGGACATTGCCTTGCAAAAGCTGCATGGAATCAGATTTTATCTATACTATATATTAAAAGAGACATATAAATGCATAGAGAACTTTGCTAAAACTGCATAGAGTTAAATTCATCTATCTGCATACTGAGGAAGAGCTATTCTCTTTCTCCCCAGGGGAAGACAAGTGGCTGGCGTGTATGGACTGGTTGTGGGGAAAGAAAGCCCTCTGTACATTCTTAAAGGCACATTGTGCATTATTTTACTTCTTCTAAGGCAAAGCCCTGCTACTGCCAAAAGATTTCAGACTCCAGTTAAACTCTGGAGCTTAAGCTTTCTGTTGTTGTTATTATTGTTGTTTATATTTATTCATAGCCTGCCTTTTCCCAGTTTGGGACCCAAGGCAACTTGCAACAGTTAACATCAGTGTAGTAAAAAATTCACAGCATAAAAAGTTAAAAAGGAATTAAACTACCATAAAATTAAAACCAGTTAGAGACATAAACAATTTAAAAAGCACCAGCTATAGATAAAAAGACCAACACTTTATGTAAGGCCTGTTTCCCTTTAAAAGAATAAATTCTAAAAGGCATGCCAGAATAAAAAGTTTTTTACTTGCTTCCAGAAAGATAGTAAGAGAGTTCCAGAACCTGGAAGTAGCTACTGAGAAGGCCCTCTCCTGTGTTCCCACCAAAGGTACCTGTGAGGGTGGTGGACAGAGAGAAGGGCCGCTCCAAAAGATCTCAAGACATAGGCCCTTTTCACACGTGGGGCGTGAATCGGACAGAAACGGGACTAACCGGATTTCTTCTCTGTCCAATTGAGTCTGTCAGGACGAGGAGCAGTGTGAGCTCGTCACTCCGCACTGCTCCAGCGTCCAAAATGGCGGGTTCCGGCTGGTGGAGGCTCTCCACCAACCAGAGAAGCTCGCAAGCCTAAAGCCTGCCCCCGGCAGATCTGCAGGCATGCACTAGTGCGCGCCTGCAAATCTGCACCAGAGCGCGGCGATGGAGCGACATGGGGTCATGCGCTCCGTACTTTTGAAAAACCTCTTAAAAGAGGTTTTTAAAAAGCACACTGTGCGACCAGTTCTGGTTGCTCCGGAGTGGACTGAGGTGCGGAACTACGAATAGTCCACCCCAGTCCCCTCCACGGTGCAGAAGACCTCCGTCAGAGGTCACTCCGTGCCATTTTAATAGCCCGGTGCGGAAAGGACCATAGACGGGGTTCAGGCATAGGCAAGTTCATATGAGCCAATCAGAATACAGTCCTTCAAATTGATACAGAGTGCATGTCTCAGTTAGAGATCCCAATTAAGAAGCAAAGACACTGATTGATGGCTTGGAGAAACAAACTCAAGGCTTTATTGTAGGGGCTTCATTTAAGGTAGGTAAATTACTCAGCGTGCTAATCTAATCTAGCTTCATTCTAAGGAACAGCTGAGAGAGGACTGGGGTAAGAGAAGAGGTGGGAAAACTTCCCTAAGAGTATCGGTTTACATCACAGAGGGGCCAGGACAGGTAGACAAGATGGGAGGTCACTTTGGATCACTCAAACTATCTACCTCTATTAATTACTACTCACTCTGAGGCATTCATGACTCTTCAGTGACAAGTGTTGTTGCACTTCTAACACAAACAACCTGGACCTGAGCTGTCCATAGTTATGTTGAAGCATCATAGAATCATGAAGGTAGAATCATGAAGAAAAAGTGGTATAACTGAAGAACTCCCTGTACTTCTTGAAAGGCTGTCTCCCACCTTTAACTCATCAAGTGCACAGCTTGGAAAAGTTACTTTTTGGATTACAACTCTCGGAGCTTTCCTGCAAGTTGGCTGGATGATTCTTGGTGTTGTAGTACAACAAGCAACTGAAACGTTATGCTTCCAAACTCTGATTAAGTCTCTGGGGCAGGTACCATAATATGTGAAGGAAAAGTATTCATGATGCAGCAGAGAGGAAGGGTGGGGATTAATCTTTATGATGGTGCTATAGTTTATAAAGATCTACACTTGCAGGACCAAAATGGCTGGCCCAAACCATCCCCTGTCTCCACATAATTACATTCAATGAAACTCCATGCTTCCCTTTCACTTCATTCATCTTAACTCTGCTGTGATGGAAGGATGATTTATTTATTTATTTGTGTTAGTTGCAGTTATATCATGCTTTTCCTCCAGTGTGCTCAAGGCAGCATAAAAGACCTTCTTCGCCCCCCACTTCATCTTCTTAGCAATGCTGTGCAGTAGGCTGGGCAGAGGGTGTGCGGGAGAAGGAGAGGGACTGGGCCAAGGTCAAGCAGTGAGTTTCATGCCTCACTAGGAGCTGGAACCTGCATATTCCAAGTCTTAGTTTACCTACTGTAGGACACTGGCTCTCAAGCTTTGTTTTGCCCATGTCCTACGGAGTACCCAGCACAAAAATAGATAGTATAATCAGCCTTCCACATTTGTGGGTGTCACTTTCATGGATCTGATTAGTCACAAGTTTCTTCAACCCTTGCCTCCCCCCACCCCCAGTGCTTCTTCTCTGGGGGAACTCTCCCTCCAATCAGGCTTTAAAAACCCACCTCTCATCCTCTTCCTCCTCTACCAGCTGCTGCCTGGCCAGCTAAGGATCGCTCATTGCTCGATTTCTCAGCACCACAAACCTTTTCCCAATGCCCCTGCACAGTCAAGGAAGGAGATGGGCAAGAGAGAGCTAGTATAAGGTTACCATGCCAGCCCACCACTTTACCTCTCCTTTCCCTGATCTAGTTTGGATCCTGGGTGCCCACTCTCCCACCATGCCTCCCACCATCCTCCTGTCTCTCTCTCTCTCTCTCTCTCTCTCTCTCTCTCACACACACACACAGTTTGATATTTGCAGCTCTTCCACTTTTGTGGGGAGCTCTGTGCTCCTAACCCTAGCCAATGTGGCGGGTCAACTGTAGTAAATTGTAGTAAATTGCCCTAATAACCATGTGCCGGAGGTCACGGTGGGAGGGGGGATGGCTAGCTGGCTGGATAGATACTTTACTCACATGAGCTGAGCAGACAGGGAACCAGTTCTGAGTTATTTCTTACAATTTAATCAACTTTCTACTGTATCATTATGGGATACATGTAGCATAAAATTGCCCTTTCAGCAAGTCAGTGCGGAAAATGGTCTTTGAGGAGTACATGCTGAGAAGGCAACCTCTGGCACAAAATCCCATTTAAAAATCCCCTTTTGATCTATGTACTATGTGCTTTTTATTTCACACTTCAGTTCTATATATTTTTTTATTTTTATTTTTTTTACAGATGAAAGATGTTTTCTTCTTCCTTTTTTTCCTGAGCGTGTGGCTGATTGCCTATGGGGTAACCACACAAGCCTTGCTTCATCCTGATGACAGTCGAGTTGAATGGATCTTCAGGAGGGTTCTCTACCGCCCCTATCTTCAAATATTTGGACAGATTCCACTGGATGAAATAGACTGTGAGTTTCATTAACTCATTAGCACTGGCTTCTGATAGATGTTGCATGATAAGACAAGAGAACAAAGGCATAACCTGCAAGGAACATCTTCTCAATGCTTTTGCACACTTCCCCTCTCCTTTGTTTAAAAGGAGCTTGTGTAAAAACATTTGAGTGGTGGTGGTGGTGGAGATCTGTTCCCAGGGCTGCACTTTGCCCACTCCTGCTGCAACACTGAGATCTGTAGGGGCTGTTTTTGTCAAGGTAAGGAGAAATAGCCATGCTTGATCAAAACTGGGGGTTCTAAAGAGTATGGACCATTCATTTTGCTCCTCACATGGTTGTCTGCCACTTTTTAGATCAGCTAAGATAAAATAACTTTTGGATTACTTACATTTTGAACCGTACAAATGTCCTTTTGGAACACATTTTATATATGGGGGGAAGAAGACTCCTGAACATATTCAGAGAGCAAGTCTACAGTTTCTGGTAGGACTGGTAGTTTGGGTACCAAGTGTACTAAAACAGATAGAAGTGTCTGAGAAATCTGTACTAGATGTACTTCCCATTGTTTCTGAGTGACTAGACTTGGTATCTGGAATATTTCTTCCCACTGCCAGCTGATATCTTGCTCTGGTTTCCTTCATTCCCACATCATAGCCCTTTATACGTTAATAAATGGTGCTCCTGCTACAGTAATCTTCAGCACTCCACCCCTGAATTTCCTTACAGAGAGCCAGTACAGTGCGAAAGTGAAAACAAGAATGGACTCCACGATACACTTAAGTAAAATAAGATCTAAGAAAGTTCATGGACTGCTGTCTTCGTGACTACCATTTGGAAATACATGAAACTCCTGGAGTTTTGTTTATTTAGTTTAATTCAGTGGGACAACAATCATTTCCAGCCTGGGAAGACCAAAACAATGGCTTTAAAATGAGCCAGGAAATTTCTTCACCTGAGAGGAGATGCATCAATCACTGTTAATTTGTTGTCTAAAAACACTATGGGAGCAGCCTAATTGCATACAATACAATCAACATAATAATGATTGCACCTTTTACTTCACACTAACTTCTACAAGGAATTTTTAAAAAATAAAGTGAAAGCTGGGAATCTGAGGAGCTACAGTTTATTGGGGAGGGCAGACTGCTTTTTTACCTTTTCCTGCTGTGACAGAATATTTAATAAATACAGTGGTTAGCAGTGTCCTGCTGTTTCCAGATTGTAAAAATGTTTCTTATTACACTAATGAAAGCCTGGAGACTACTATAAGCAAACATACAACTGTAAAAGACATGCCAAAGTTAAGATCTTAAGCAAATTTATATCCCACTGGGTTAATATTTTCCTTATTATTTCTAGAATGTCCATATTTTGTAAAAAGAAAAAATGAAGAAGCACAGCAGAATTAGGTCAGAACAAGCCATATTCATCTGAGCTATCTGCTGGTACAGGAAGGCTTTCCTCCAGAAATGTGCTCAGGGTCCAAGTCTCAGTTAGAGGTCACCCTACACTCCTGGCAGACTCACAGCATATGTGTTTGGCCTTTTACGCAGTGCAGTAAGTAAGTAATTCCAAAGGGGAGCTAGTATCTCCTAGCTTCCCCTTTGGACACCTGTAAAACAGCATGAAAGTAGCGTGATTAAAAATAAGTACAAGGAAAACAAAATGTTAGATTCTTAAATCAGAATCAATCAAGATATAATGTTAGTAAACACAAATGGACTAAAAGCAGATTAAAAGCAAATCAGCAATAGCAGCAGTAGCAGTAATAATAATAGTAGTAGTTGTTGTGTGCCTTCAAGCCATTTCTGACTTAACAGCAATCCTAAGGCAAACTTATCATGGGGTTTTCTTGGTAGAATTTGTTCAGATTGCCCTTGCTTTCCTCTGAGACTGAGAGAATGTGACTTGCCCAAGGCCACCCAGTGGGTTTCCATACTCAAGGGGGGATTTGAGCCCTGGTCTTCCAGTGTCCTAGCCCAACACACAGATCACTGCATCAAAGGTACTTGTGGTAGTAGTAAAGAAATATCAGACCTACCCATCAGATTTACTGTCCTTCATCACCAGAGAAATGCTGAAGGCCTGTCAGAATGAGGAGGTCTTTGCCTTGTGGCAGAAAGATGAAGGGCGCAAGCCAGTCTATGAGTTCCACAGCCTGAAAGGAGCCACTGAGAAGGCCCCCTTTTGCATTTTCACCAAATGTGCCTTTGAAACTAGAGGTGGTGTGTAGAGATCAGTTTGCAAAATTTTTCAGAGCATGGAGACAAACATTATTTGAATCCAGACTTAGTCAGACCAAAGCCACTGAAATCAATTGGGTATAGATTAGTGATAGTTTCATTTGATCTGTTCTAAGGGTGACTAAGTCTGCCTTGAATTGTATTTGTGCTCTAAAAGGAACAGCTATGGCACTACTTGAAAAGCTGGCCAAGTACAGAGTTTACAACCTTCTTCATACTATAGTGGGAACATTTGTCCTTTTTGGAAGCTGCTGATTTTAGACCTGTTCACTGGAGATGCTGATGTTCTGCTCTGGGCTAAATTGCACTCAACTGAGTCTTTTGGTAATGTCTTGTGCTGGCAGCTTTTCTGAAAGCTTTAACATTTTAGAAAAATGGCCTTGTCATTTACTTCATTTACAGCATCTCGCATGAACTTTGGAAACTGCACATCAAATCCAGTGGAGACCATGATAGAGAATGTGTGGTCATGTCCTAACGCCTATGCTAACTGGCTTGTCATCCTTCTCTTGGTCATTTTCCTATTGGTTACAAATGTACTGCTTATGAATCTCTTGATCGCCATGTTCAGGCAAGTATAAGATCTGTACTAATAAAAGGAGGAAAGGCAAAGAAACAAGACAAACAACATCCCCTCCAAAAACCCCACCATAATGGAGCTTCTACAGAACCACTTCTGATAAATATACAGAACCATTTCTGATAAATATATGGCTTAAATATATGCAGACTTAATCCCATCTAAAATATATAGGAATGCCTTTGGCATACCAGAAAGTACACTTAGTTACCATGGATTTCATTGCCACCTAGGTTTACCAAAATGAGGGTGGACAAAACGTAGCCAACAGGCCACATGCAGCTCCCAGGGGGCTAAAAATGATTTTTTCCCCAAAAATTATTTTTGTTCCAAAATGCTCCCCATCCACCCCCAAGAGTGTATGAAAGGCATGTCCACCATGTTTGAAGCCCCCCCAGGCCCCCAAAGGATCAAGCTTTATTTTTTTTAATACCATAGGAACCATGATAGAAAACCCTCAGCACTCTCACTCTGCAAATTTACAATGCTGTTGCAATACAATACTGAACGTATACTCTTATTATGGCTGCGGCACACACATTTTGTACTGGTTCATTTGTGCACATGTTCAGCACATTTAGTAGTGCAACCCGTGGAGGAAAGCTCTTGGAGCCCTGATGGTACAGTGGTTAAATGCTGGTACTGCAGCCACAAGGTTGTGAGTTCAATCCTGCTGGGCTCAAGGTTGACTCATCCTTGCATCCTTCCGCAGGTTGGTAAAATGAGTACCCAGCTTGTTGGAGGCAATACACTGTAAATGCTAAGACAGCAGTTAGCTGATAAGCAGTATAGAAATACACATGCTATTGCTATTCATTTATCAGCCCCAATGTGGTTAAATGACTAGTGTTATTTTGAGACTATGCAAAATTCTGGACTTTTGCTTAGGTGAAATATACCTTTATTTAACATATATGCCCTAATCTTTTCTTTTCTTTTCTTATCAAGTGAAAGTATCCAACAAGACATAAGGCTGGCTGACCCTGCACATAGAAAGGCTATATCGCCCCCCCCCGCCACACATACTAACAGACAGAGCAGTATATCTGATGAGAGGGGAATGAGTGGTTTTCAGCTCATCCAACGACAGTGGGCTCTCACTGATTTGAAACGTTACACCTCTGATAGGGCCCATTATCTTGATGGGAAGCACTGGGCATAGTGATTCAGATCTCTGACAGTGGGTAGTGTCCTGTTATCTGACAGAAGGAACATCTTTTTGCCAAGGAGATGAAAGAACATATAAAGTCAGAACTTACTGCAAAATTGAGTGACTCCTAACAAAAACAAAGATGCAAATTTGGGCTAATATAATCTACAGGTGCTTATGTTAGCTGTTCCCAGCTTGCAAATGTTAAATGATGGCACTTACAGTTTTGGAAACACAGTTCTTTAAAAACAAATAAGTAATGGTGCTATGAAAATAAAACCACCAGTACAGTGTAGAGATAGTAGAATATATTTTTCTTTGCTTGGCTTTATGATTTTTAAAAAAGCAGGCAGAAAATTGTGAGATACTCACTGGTGCCTTTGCTGCTGTCAGACATTTTCCACCAGACCTTTGCTTTAAAAATGCCAACATGAATATCTTGCAACTTTGAGTGATGGCACTGAGGTGTATCTTGGCAATGGGTTGGATTCAGGGTTTGCCTTCTGCAGACTGAAGGGCTCTTCCGTGAAAGGTGCCTCTGCCAGCTTTTGGGGAATCAGTTGCATACACTTAAAAGTCAGGCTATAGCCTAACAGTTTGGAACAAACGCAGGGTCCAGATCTGTCCTTCTTGTCAACATGAGAAAAGTGTGCCATGACACAGAATAAACACTTGAAATTTTAATTTTATTTTCACAAGAATATAGACTAGTTCACATTAGCTCTTGTCTGAATTTTTCTTTTAGCACTCTCTTCCTTCAATAAGAAAAAGCATAATACTTTATGTATCTGGGGGCGGGAATTAGAATGCACTAGAGATATGTAATGTGACTCATCTTCCTTTTAAGTTACACCTTTCAGGTTGTTCAGGGAAATGCAGACATCTTCTGGAAATTTCAGCGTTACAATTTGATTGTTGAATACCACGGGCGCCCTGCATTTGCTCCTCCCTTTATCATTATTGACCACATCAAACTGTTTCTTAGAAGGCTTTTTAAGAAGATGGAACACAAAAAAGAGCACTTGGGTAAGCTACAAGAAAAGAAGTACAGTAATGAGAAGGAAATGAAGGTCGATTCTCACATGCAGCTTAACAGTCACACATATGAGCTGTCTCCATTGCATTGCTTTTTTAGGTGATGCCAAAGGATTGCTTTTCAGATTATGGGAAATGCTATTGCAGTTCTGTCAGTCTCTGAACAAAGCATCTCATTCAAACAGAGGAATGGTTCAATAACTCTAAAATCAGAAAGAAAGTATTTTATATATAGGGGTGGGAAACCTATGTGAGAGGTAGAGTGGGCAAACACCATTCTGATGTATTCAAGGTTCTCAGACCATGGCCTAGAACTGAGGTTCTTTAAATGAATAACAATAATAATTGTGGTTTCTTGTATGGCAAACCTGATTCACAAGGTTTTTGTCTTCCTTTCTTCTTCACCAATGAGTCCCTCAATAACCCACCCTTTAATTTCACAGTGCTTTGTTTTTTTTCTTTTGTAGAAAGAGATTTACCAGATGGGCTGGATCAAAAAGTCATCACCTGGGAGGTACTACAGAAAGAAAACTACCTGGCAAATCTGGAAAAAAGAGAAAAGAAAGCAATGAAGAAAGACTAAAGAAAATGGCAGACAAGTAAGACTGAGTGAAATGGGAATGGGACCAAAACCAACCCTTCATTTTTCCTCTCTTAGTCTGGCTCCAATACGGGAAATGCCATCCCATCCCATTCTGTTTAGTCCTAGAATGTAAAAACCTAAACCTCTACTTTCTAGCCAAACCAGTGCATTTGGTAAAGACATGCATGTCTGAGATGCAATATGGGACAAGTAGATCCTTCCCTAAGATAAATAAATAAAAAAGTACTGATGCTTACACATGACACACTCATTTGAAATAACTGATTTTTCTTCAGAATTATAGGCATACAATATCAGTTCAAGCCATTCACTGTGCACATCTTATGACTCTCTTGTGAAAGGAGATATAAACAGAATGGATTCTGAATGATTCCACAACCAGTTCAGGCACCCAGGGTATCATCCAATGGAGCAGCAATGGAGGCCATTAAGGGAATGGCAACTTGGCGAAGGATTGCATAGAAATGTCAGCCACATGAATTGCTGCCTCCAGATCTAGAAATTTAACCACCACAATTTGCTCAAAACACAGGAACTAAGGCCTTTTGCACACCTCACTAGCATCCAGTGACATCCTGGCAGTGCCTTTGCTGGGATGGGAATGTGTCCCAAATGCTCCGCTCTGTACCTGGCCAACTGCTGGTAGATGGTAGCAATCAGGACACATTCCTTCCTTCCATGGTGCAGCCAGCCTTTTCCTGTGCTGCACTGAGGGAGGAAGGAAGGGCCTAGATAGTGCTTCCGCCCTTTCCGCATGGCCACAGCCAATGCAATCATCATGCAAAAGGGGCCTATTATTGCATTTTTCCCCGTAACAGTATAATGTGCAATCACGATGGCTGGGAATGTGACAGGAGCAGGACCATGATGTCATGCGGTAGCATGTGTCACAGTCTGGCTTCAACGTGTCTTCATGCTGGGATGGGGCCATAATGCGGAAATGGCCTAAGAGCTGATGGTAGAAAACAAGGATCTTAGAGCAGGGCAGGCAGAAACAAGTTGAGTCTGAGAGCAGGTGAATGTGATTCTACAGTCATTTCTCTTCATGCATATTAACTGAGATGTTCTGTAAAAAAGTTTTGTTCTGAGACTTTTACTGGGCTGAATCGTCTTCAAGAAACAAAATGGACACTGTCTAAACATGTCCCAGATTCAAATCCATGCATAGTCCAATCTGAATAAAGGTCTGGAAAGGCTCCTATAGTGCAAAAGTTTTTTTAAAAAATATTTTTTCATTTTCTTTTTTTAAAAAACAAAACAGGGTGAACAATCTTTCAAAGCATTTTAATGGTCTGAAAGAGCAAGAAAAGCGGCTTAGATCCTTGGAATCACAAGTAAGAATCCTGCTTCTTATATTTTCGCAATGCTTTTGTTTCTTTAGGACGTTATCTTTGTGGTTAGCATGGGTTAAATGATATGTGTTTTTCCCAAGGTCTGTTTAAAAAATCTTGCATGCAGAAGACTGCACACCTCTGTTTATTTGTTTTGGGCATCTTAGGAGTGATGCCTGGATTAGCTAATACTGAGGACTGGTTGCTATTATGGTTAATAAAAAATTACTAAGGTGTCTTTAAAATGGGTAAAAAATCACAGGTTATGACTTCAATGTCAATGTCTCTCATTTTTTGCTAAGGAAAAAAAAAAGACTTAAATTCTGTAAGCCACAACAGGTCAATGGGACACTGGACAGCAGAGTATCAACATTGGTAAAAAGGCTAACGTACAATCCTGAAAATGTTTACTCAGAAATGAGTCCAAGTGCATGCAGTGGATCTTCCTCCCAAGTAAGAGAGTATAGGGCTACAGCCTCAACGAATAAATTATGGAGCTTTGCAGCTCCAGTGGCTTTCTAGCTTAGTACTTGGTGGTGTTTTTAAAGTTACAGTTAAATCAATGGCCAAGTATATTCCCAGGATGAGGTATACCACTGCTGCACCATGAACAAAGATGATTGTGCTTATGTTTTCATGTTATCTCTCTTATGATTATAATATAAAACTGTTTGCAATGGTAATAGAAACTGATAATTGCAACTATTTGCTTGGCAGATCAGCTACTGCACAGTTATGCTTTCCTCGATGGCAGATTCATTAAGCAAAAACAGCTTATTTTCCAATACATCTCCTCTGAATTATGCATGTGAGTAATGTGCTGAAAGTGATTTTTTTAAGTAAAAGAAAATATTAAAAGTGTAGATTGCACAGTAAAGTCCACAAAAACAAAGAAACCTCTGGTTATTACACCTTAATTTATTAGAACCTTACAACTGGGCCAAAATGTTTTATTTTCTTAACAGTCATTTAAAATATAACATTGTATTAAAATAGACTAGAAAGTCAGTGTGAGATAGTGGCTGAGAGGCTGAGCAACCAGGAAGTTCAAATCTAGGCACTCTCTAGGCAACTTAATCTTTCATTCTCCGTTTCAATGATCCACATACAAATATGGAAAAATAACGTTGTCATACAGTATAGCTGAGTCCTACATTAGGTCATTGTGTCTACTGAAGATTACCCACAACAGGACAGTGAAATGGATTTTCTGAATTGTGCATGATGGAATTTCCCATTTAAATGGTAGCTAAGATCCCTGTATCTGAATTGTAAAGATGCAAATCCCCACATGGTGTTTCTATATAAGCAAGAGTTCCACTTCTACTTTGAGACAGTTCTATGAGCACCACATGCCTAGGGTTCAATCACACTGAACCCTAAAGAGCTTTATGGAACATGCTTTTGTGATGAAGAAGCTATTTCATCAGAAGTATGGCAATTTAATGACAATGTCCAGCTATTTTTGCCTAGATAGAAAGATGCCTGTCAATAGTAGGGGATAGCAACTGCAACAAATCCAGTATTCTGTCCCAAGACCCTTTGGAGGTCATGTAGGCTGTGAAAGTGCAAACAAACAATAACATTGATGTCCACTTCTGGTTTTGGAACTTTGGCTGGAATTCACTATTGCAGTTTTGAATGTGTACTCTAGAGTTACATATTCCTAACATTTATTTATAGTGTAGGCAATATGGAAGGATTGTGAAAGTTCCCCAATCCTGCCTTACCAGACAGCAGCAGCTGCGAACAACTGGAGTCTGTTCTCCTGCCTATCACAACATAGAAGACTGACATTCCCACCCCACTTCCACCAGCAATCTCCAGTGTGAGGGGGAATTGCAATAGGGATGCTGCTTATGACTGTTGCACCAGAGATAATGCACCAGAGGGTATGGCATCATCAGCCTGGTGCATCTTGATTGTCAGGAGAACAGGTCCCCATTGTTCACAGTGGCTGCTGCCTGGTAAGCCAGGTTGTGGGGTGCTGGGCTGGGAGATGCTATTCAGCTATATAACCAAGGCAAATACATAGCTATGTAGATAATCTAGAATATTGGTCACTGTTGTTTTTGAAAATGTTAAACAGTGCCCTGCAACCTATTCAAAAGAAGAATTTCTACTTCTGGAGACTTCTAAAGGAGGCAACTCCTTTGTGAGATTTCCACTTTGTAAGGCTAACTCCAATGGCTTTTATAGTAACTACTTTTACGGGAATAGCCATGTTAGGTTATTGCAGAAAAACAATGCT
The DNA here is from genome assembly GCA_948474755.1 of Ctenosaura bakeri. NCBI lineage: Eukaryota > Metazoa > Chordata > Lepidosauria > Squamata > Iguanidae > Ctenosaura > Ctenosaura bakeri. The sequence goes on from CAOLHI010001207.1 coordinate 254,072, forward strand.
TGTGTCAGTTTTATTCTCAGCTAGTACTTTATATACCTTATGGAGGAAAAGGAATTGTACACTGCAAGGTTAAAAGGCAAGGAAATGCAAGAGGTCAGGAAAAGTATATGGCATTAGTATGCAAAGCTTCCATCCGTGCAAAACTAGAAGTGACCTTTTCACACCAGCTGTAATTAGGTATATCTTTTCTAGCTATACTGGTTTTAACACCTGTATTAGGAAAGAACCACAGTTTCCTCCAGTGGCTAAAAATGTTTAAGTTAGATAATCACGAGAAGTCAACATGGATTTCTCAAAAATAAGTCATGCCAGACTAATCTTATCTCTTTTTATTATAGAGTTACTAGCTTGATAGATGAAGGGAATGCTGTGGATGTAGCATATCTCGATTTCAGTAAGGCCTTCGACAAAGTTCCCCATGACATTCTTGCAGAGCAGCTAGTAAAATACAAGCTAGACAGGGCTACTGTTAGTTGGATTTGTAATTGGTTGACCAACCAAACCCAAAGGGTGATCACGAATGGCTGCTTTCATCCTGGAGAGAAGTGACTAGCGGGGTGCCACAGGGTTCTGTCCTGGGCCCAGTGCTGTTCAATATCTTCATCAATGACTTAGATGAAGGAATAGAGGGCACGCTCATCAAATTCTGCAGATGACACCAAATTGGGAGAGGTTGCTAATATGCCAGAGGACAGGATCAAAATTCAAAATGACCTGGATAGATTGGAGAGTTGGGCCAAAGCTAACAAAATGAAATTCAACAGAGAGAAGTGTAAGGTCCTACACTTAGGTAGAAAAAATGGAATACAGAAATATAGGATGGGGGACACGTGGCTGGATAGCAGTACATGTGAAAGGGATCTAGGAGTCTTCATAGACCACAAGCTGAACATGAGTCAGCAGTGTGATGCGGCAGCCAAGAAAGCCAATGCAATTCTCGGCTGCATCAATAGGAGTATGGTGTCTAGATCGAGGGAGGTATTGGTACCACTCTACTCTGCTTTGGTTAGACCTCATCTTGAATACTGTGTCCAGTTCTGGGCACCCCAATTCAAGAAGGACATGGTCAAGCTGGAGCAAGTCCAGAGGAGGGCGACCAAAATGGTGAGAGGCCTGGAAGCCATGCCCGATGAGGATAGACTTAGAGAGCTGGGTATGTTTAGTCTGCAGAAGAGAAGGTTAAGAGGGGACATGATAGCCATGTTTAAATATTTGAAGGGATGTCATGTTGAGGAGGGAGCGGGCTTGTTTTCTGCTGCTCCAGAGACCAGGACAAGGAGCAATGGATTCAAGCTGCAGGAAAGGAGATTCCACCTGAACCTCAAGAAGAACTTCCTGACAGTCAGGGCTGTCCGACAGTGGAATCTGCTGCCTCGGAGTGTAGTGGAGTCTCCTTCCTTGGAGGTTTTTAAGCAGAGGCTTGATGGCCATCTGTTGGGATTGCTTTGAGGGTGTTCCTGCATGGCAGGGGGTTGGACTGGATGGCCCATGTGGTCTCTTCCAACCCTACATTTCTATGATTCTATGATTTTATGATAAGCAGAGCTAGGAAGACAGCATCAGCAATTATAGTCCCTGTGAGTAGCTTACTCAATTTACATCTCATATAGAAATGCCAGCTCTATTACACCTTTGCATATTTTATGTACTTTGTTCTCAATGATTTACAGTCTCCCTACTCCCTTGGTACCCAAATCTATGTGCAAACTGAGGTCACCCTTTAATACAAAGATAGGCAAGCTCCAGGGATCAGTTTTCTGCCCCCAGGACCCACTGTGGGTAATACAAGTTCCTAATAATCAGAAGTGGCCAGAAATCTACTTCCAGCTTTGCAAAGAAACCTTTTTGCGTGGCTGAAATAAGGCTTGGAGGGCTTTGCTACACAAAGGGGGAGGGTGTGCACATGGCATCTCTGCTTAAATGCAGTTGATATAGTGGGCTCTAATTTTTAAAAAGTTTATACTAAAATAAGTGTTAAATGTTAGTAAATCTTTGGTGCCACATGCTTTGGAATGCATCAGACAGAGAACTTGATCATTAAACAGCTAAATAGGGACATGCACAACAGCTGTTAAAAGAACCCTGAATATTTCCCCCTTTTTAAGTGAAAATGCTTTGATCATAAGGGAAAAACCCCCCACCCCTACAAATATTTATAAACTTAGGGCTTATCATATGCTTTCTCATTTAACCAGTGTTTTCAACATCCTCATAGGTTTCATAAACTCAGATACTCAACAAATGCCTGCAACAGAAAGCAAAAAAGATGGCGATGACACCAGTCAGTTTGAAGACGGTATGATGTACATAGATAACTAATTCTCACTCTAGCCAGTCAGGTATTTTGCTGTGTTTCTGATTCACTGTTTGGTATGCTCATGAGCATCTTCAATTATCTAAAGAGTGATTTTCTTCAGTGGCAGGAACATTGCTCTGTCCTAACAGCTATGGAACAATTACTTTATTTTATCGTTGCATCCATCCTACTAGCCTTATATTTTCTTTGGTTTCAACAAACAATCCATTCCTCAGCATGTAACATTTTCTGTTGTGATTTCTATATACATCAAGTAAATAATTTTCGCTTGACTGAAATTTCTGCAGATTTATCTATAAAGACCATCACCCAGAATTTATCCGAAATACCTTCATGTGTTTCCCCCGATTTTCACCCTTCCTGGATATAATTGTGTATTGCATTTTCTCAAACTTTCTGTATTTTAAGCGCTTCCTCTTAGACTTGGAGCTATACTAGTAGTGCTCTTATAATTTCCCAAAGCCAGTGTATTTCAACATTTATCAAACAAGCATGCCTACCTAATTCAAGTGCTGTTACCCCTTGTTTTTTCACTGACACAGAAGCACAAAGGAGCTATTTCAATTTAGGGAGAATACCATTTCCATTGTGTACATGTTTAAATAATCAAACCAGGGTTAAAGTTGGGGCTTCTATTTTATAACTATATCCTTAAACATTTAAAGAAAACACCCCAACTGTACTTTTAGTTTTTTCAGCTCTTAAAGCTTGTCTGTAGATTTTTGTGATTGTCAGCAGGGGTATCCAATCATTAGGGACAGCAAGGATTAGAAGGATTTCAGTACTTGCTAGTAGATGGTATGTTAAATTTGTTTTTGTGTAAAATCAATTTGATGTTAAGTCTGATGTTATGAAATAAAAATTATGCTAACTCCCAAATGACTTCTTTCTATAAAATATTGAAGAAAATGCTGGCGAATTACAGTAGCCCCTCCATATTTGTGAGGGTTGGGGGCACAGAACCCTCACAAAAGTGGAAAGATCACAAATAATTCTCACCCCACAATTCCTCCCCAAAGCTCCCCCCTCCAATTCCTTTGCCTCTGGCCCTAGCGCTGGGGGGGGGGCGCGGGGCAGGTAAGAAAAAGACACAGTAAAAGGCTTACCAGTACTTTCCCCTCAAAGGAAGAAGAGCACAGTTCTTCCCTCCTAGTTACTTCCAGGGGCCATCTTGAAAATGGAGGGGTAGGAGCGAAAAGAGCACCTAACCAATCAGCAGCCATTACATAGCAGAAAATGCAGCCACATGAGAGAGAGGACATGCCTCCAGCAGTGGGGAGGAGGACTTTGCTCACCCAAAATGGGAAAATGTCAATTTTAAACTCAAGCTTGGCAAACCTAAGATGAGCAATGCAAGGGAATGGCAGGAGGAAAATGGGGGGGGGCAAGCATGTGCCTTGTGAATAATCAAATTCACAAAGGTCAAACCTACGAATGTAGAGGGAGAACTGTACTGGGTTTTGATCAAGATTTTTTTTTTTTAAAGATACTCATATTTTACCTGCCAAACCATTCACGTGAGTCTTTCTACAGATACCAGAACAGCATATTACCTATTAGCAAGACTCCTTTAAGATCTGTATAACAAGCAAAAAGTCAGTAGGAAAGTCTCCCCAGCGTGGAGATGCAGGCATTGACTAGTGCATCCAAACATATTTCTGATGGTCCTGCAACTCTTAAACCTGCTAATTGGAAAAATGACAGTTTTGTCCCCAACTCCCAGTGAACAGCACAGAAAACAAAGGTCTTAGAAATTAACTTTCGGGGATATCAAAACAGTTTACATTTTAATGCTGTTGTTGGAATCGGTCACAGACACAATTCAAGAAAGGAAGAAAGCTAAACAATGAAATGGATGATTCTTAAGAAAATCACCACCAAAGGATACAGAGCATTCTCCCAAAGCCTTCAGCTTCTTGCACTGGACATTTTGGAGGCTAGAGCGGATCACATGTCAAGGCAGTATGAAGTTTTATGACCAGAAGGTACCCATAGTGAATAGCTGGGAAAAAATAGGGGTTCTAAGAGGAAATGATCACCCAGTGAGGAGAATATCAGCAGATCTCTCTCAGTGAGTCATCACACAGAGAAATCCATAAACTGTTTCAATAATTGTGACTGCTAAAGAGACATGAGTGTGTATGAGATGTACCTTATAGCCTTAGAAATTTCACATAGGCAAACTCAAATCTCATTTTCTCCAATAATAAGAAATGTTCTATCTTGTATGAAGTTACTAGGTTTTGAGTTCCAGTTATTAGCTGATACATAAGCATCTGTTCAGCAAAAATATTTTCCCCCAGATTCTGGATTTCTCAAACATTTTTGAGATTGGATGTGATAATGGAGAAGTCACAGTAGGTGTGAAGATATAGTAGGCATTATTCATCTAAAGCATTGGCCAAAATTAAGCATACAGTATATTAAAAACAAACAAACCAGAATGTCCCTAGGACTACTATCCCCTCAACCCACAGTATAAAATTGTTAATAATTGCATATCTGCCATCAACTGAACATTGGTATTAGGTAACACCTGGATGATACCATGTCATGATTCAAGTTCAACTTGCTCTGTACTGCAACTGATAGTCAAGAATATCTAGTACAAGGGAGGAAAAATGTAAAAATGCATACACAGATTCCACTCAAACTGCAGAAATGAACCAGCCAGTATTTACTAGCTCATGTTCATAACAATGAGAAGTTTCAGCTTATATATGGTGCTTTTAATTTATCTGGCAAAGATGCTCAGCTTTACTGATGTAAGAAGAATAGGAGAGAAGCTGAACTACATCCTCTTATTGGCCCTTGGACTGTCCTCTCCTCAAAAGGGGTTGCCACAAAGCCACCTAGAACTGTCTGTGCAAGAACTCCAAGCAGGCGCCATCAAGTCACCTGTATATATTGTTATCATCTTTCAAATCGCTATCAACTCAAAACACCATTTGTTGGGCCTCCTTTTGATTGTCATAGTAACCTTATGAGTAAGGTTCAAGCTGAAAGAAAGCATTCAAGATCTTCCAACAAGCGTTTGGATGCTGAGTGAAATTTTGAATGCAACTGTCCCTGATTTAAATGGAACACTCTAATCCCTATCCAGACACTGGTCCTCTGTACAGGTAGAGCTCCATTGTAAACCAGAAAATGTGTCATTAGATCTTAAGTTATTGTTTGGTGAACTTACTGTAGTCTGTAAAATAAACCTGGGTATACTTTATCCTCACCTGTTTTTTTGTTTGTTTGTTTGTTTTTTCTGGAGCTTCTACATACTTACAAGTTTCAATAGACAGATAGGAAGCAGGTTAGCCATGGCATTTCAGGGTTTATGAGGGGGAAAAAGATACAGAAAGAGCCCTCTTCCACCATCACAATATATTCCCAGTGAGTCTGCTTGCCTAAGAACTGCTTAGTATAAACTAACTGAAGAACGGATTAATGCCCATTGGTATTGCTCATTACCAACTGAAGGATACTTGTGTGCAAAAGGAGAGAGAAAGACCAGGTGAGAAAAGGCCAACGTTGTAATGAACAGAACAATGAAGTGAGGAAGAAAATGCACCTAAATTTTGACAGGCATCGCCAGTAGGCAAAACACACAATTTGGAAACAAACCAATTCTAATTCAAGTTTTTATTAACACTGAGAAGTATTTAAACAATCTTAGGTAGATCTGTTTAAAAGCTTTTAAGCCCCTTAATTCCTGAACAAACCCAGTTATATGGATGTGAAATCATTATACTTTAGAGAGAAGCTCTTGGATATGCAGATGGAAGCCATTACCACTGCAAGGGAAAATTATGTTATTCAGTGCTGAGATTCTTCTCCATCTTCCATAGTCCAATGAATTATAATCCTGGATTTGCTATCTACATGTGTTTAAGCTTTAGGAGAGTATTTCACCACTATTTCTCTGAATCTTACATCCACCAGCCAAGTTTTATTGTTAAACACTACATGTTCTAATGAAACAAGGTAACATTAACATTGCTTTTTAATGTTTTAAGGTCCAGCAAGTTTCTTGCTTGTCTTGCAGACAACTTCATGGTCCAGAAGGTGGAAGAGGCCACAAGGGGATCAAATATTCTAGATCTGGTCTTGACCAACAGGGATGACCTTGTGAATGAGGTAGAAGTGGTTGGATCTTTAGGGGGGAGTGACCATGCCCTGTTGGAATTTAGCATTCAGTGGGAAGGAGAAGATAAGGGTAGCCAGACACTCGTCTTAGATTTTAAAAAAGCGGACTTCTGTAAACTTAGGGAGCTGCTGGCTGGAATTCCGTGGTCAGGAATAGTGAAAGGGAAAGGAGTTCAGGAGGCATGGGAGTTCCTTAAAAAGGAGATACTGACGGCACAGTCTAAAACTGTGCCAATAAGGAGGAAAAATGGAAGGCATCTGAAGAAACCAGAATGGTTGACTAAAGAACTCTCAGCTGAGCTAAGAGTTAAGAGAAACACGTATAGGAAATGGAAGAAGGGGGAAACCACCAAAGAAGAATTTAAGCAAGTAGCCAGGAGATGTAGGGAGGAGGTCAGAAAGGCTAAAGCACAGAACGAACTTAGGCTGGCCAGAGACATTAAAAACAATAAAAAGGGTTTTTTTAAATATGTACGCAGCAAAAGGAAAAAGAAGGAGACAGTAGGGTCGCTACGCAGAGAAGATGGCGAATTACTCACAGGGGGAGAGAAAAGGCAGAGCTACTTAACACCTTCTTTGCCTCCGTATTTTCCCAGAAGGATACAAGCACTCAACCTGGCGGTAGGGGAGCAGGGGAGGAAGCAGAGGAAATGAGGCACTTAATAAGTAGAGAGGTGGTACAGGAATACCTGGCCGCATTGGATGAATTCAAGTCTCCAGGGCCAGATGAATTGCATCCTAGGATATTAAAAGAGCTGGCAGAGGTCATTTCGGAACCGCTTGCTATAATTTTTGAGAAATCTTGGAGGACAGGAGAAGTTCCAGCAGATTGGAAGAGAGCAAATGTTATCCCCATCTTCAAGAAGGGAAAAAAGAGGACCCAAATAATTATCGCCCAGTCAGCCTGACATCGGTACCCGGAAAGATCCTGGAGCAGATCATTAAGCGTTCAGTTTCTAATCATTTAGAAAACAACGCAATAATCACGAGAAGTCAACATGGATTTCTCAAAAATAAGTCATGCCAGACTAATCTGATCTCTTTTTATGATAGAGTTACTAGCTTGATAGATGAAGGGAATGCTGTGGATGTAGCATATCTCGATTTCAGTAAGGCCTTTGACAAAGTTCCCCATGACATTCTTGCATCGAAGCTAGTAAAATGTGGGCTAGACAGGGCTACTGTTAATTGGATATGTAATTGGTTGACCGACCGAACCCAACGGGTGATCACGGATGGCTGCTTTTCATCCTGGAGAGAAGTGACTAGTGGGGTGCCACAAGGTTCTGTCCTGGGCCCAGTGCTGTTCAATATTTTTATCAATGACTTAGATGAAGGAATAGAGGGCATGCTCATCAAATTTGCAGATGACACCAAATTGGGAGGGGTTGCTAATATGCCAGAGGACAGGATCAAAATTCAAAATGACCTGGATAGATTGGAGAGCTGGGCCAGGGCGAACAAAATGAAATTCAACAGAGAGAAATGTAAGGTCCTACACTTAGGCAGAAATAATGGAATACAGAAATATAGGATGGGGGACACGTGGCTGGATAGCAGTACGTGTGAAAGGGATCTAGGAGTCTTCATAGACCACAAGCTGAACATGAGTCAGCAGTGTGATGTGGCAGCCAAGAAAGCCAATGCAATTCTCGGCTGCATCAACAGGAGTATGGTGTCTAGATCGAGGGAGGTACTGGTACCACTCTACTCTGCTTTGGTTAGACCCCATCTTGAATACTGTGTCCAGTTCTGGGCACCCCAATTCAAGAAGGATATTGACAAGCTGGAGCAAGTCCAGAGGAGGGTGACCAAAATGGTGAGAGGCCTGAAAAACATGCCCTATGAGGATAGACTGAGAGAGCTGGGTATGTTTAGTCTGCAGAAAAGGAGGTTAAGAGGGGACATGATAGCCATGTTTAAATATTTGAAGGGATGCCACGTAGAGGAAGGAGGGGGCTTGTTTTCTGCTGCTCCAGAAACCAGGACAAGGAGCAATGGATTCAAGCTGCAGGAAAGGAGATTCCACCTGAACCTCAGGAAGAACTTCCTGACAGTCAGGGCTGTCCGGCAGTGGAATCTGCTGCCTCGGAGAGTAGTGGAGTCTCCTACCTTGGAGGTTTTTAAGCAGAGGCTTGATGGCCATCTGTCGGGAGTGCTTTGAGGGTGTTCCTGCATGACAGGGAGTTGGACTGGATGGCCCGTGTGGTCTCTTCCAACTCTACATTTCTATGATTCTATGATTCTATGATTTATACAATATGTATAGTCTTCTGTTCCGTTAACTCTACATGGCTTATCACAGATTGTGCTTTTAATTTTACTGGTAATGCAGAGAGGTTCAGGTCAACCTACATTTCACATGGTGGCAATCTAGCATATGCACCTTGTGCTCTCATCCATATAGCATTATTTTGTCATTGCTGTACTGTGTCGTAAGTGATACCAAATATTTAGGATATAAAGCTAAGGAATATTGTTTAATGGATTTTGCATAAATTACTTAAGGAAAAGCAGTAGCTCATCCAAATCTGAAGTGAATATACAGTTTTAAGACTTGTCCCACAACTTAAAAAATGGATTTTGCCTCACACATAGAATGAACTTTAACACAAAATTTCTTCTAATTTTGATTCTATAATGCAGATTATATGCTGAGGGAAAGTGCAACATCCCAGTATTTCGGGTCACAAGTATGCTAAACATAATGAAGCTGGCAAAACTCATGCAAATACTGAAGAAAATATTTTCCAGGAAACATCTTTAGGAAGACACTACAGTAATTTCTCCAGTTTTTAAGACTCTTCCTCTTCTTCATCACAGCTAGCTTTGGGTCGAAAATGCTTCCTATTCCTTTTCTTGCTGCCATGGAATCCCACAGTTACGACCACTCTCTCCCCAACAGCCTCAGAAGAATCTGTCTTAGATCCTTTCTGAACACCTAGCTCCTCCAATTCTGGCTGCTTCCAGTCTTCTACTTCCTTCCCACCACTCTCTAAGGGATCTAGTACAACTTTATCCTCCTCATTCTGGGTGTTAGACTTATTTGGAGGACTTCCTTTGAGCTCTTGGTTTGCATCAACAAGGTTAGTTTCTTCATCTTCTCTTGAACCTGTTCTTTTCCTTTCTGACCTCTGCAAACCTGCCTTTGTGGGCTTGGTAAAGACAATCCTTCCTGCACCAGAGCTGGAGGAATCCTGGTTGTAAGATGGGGTATAGCTTTCAAGAGAGATTGAGCTTTGTTCTCCTTTAGTCTTCTTTAAGCCCTCGAGAAACTCCATGGCAACTGACCTGTTGATCTTATCACTGGACTCCGAAACACCCTCCAAGCTATACTTGGTCCATCTTTCTGGATGTGCCACATAGTCAGGAACTGCTGGAGAGCTTTTATTTGCTGGTGGTGGCTTATTTTGCCTTCCAAGGCTTTCTGTGGGCATCCTGTTTGAAAAGGTGGGAGGAGGAAAAGGGCGCTTAAACCTTCCATCAACTACATTGTCTTCAGCCATAGAGGGCACTGCCTGTTTTGCTGCCCCTTCCAAACAGTCAAAAATGCTCTGGCTGCGTTGTGAGAAGCTTGAACTTATCCCTTTCAGGTGAAAAGGCTGGACACATGATTTTTGATGGAAAGGGCCACTGCTGTCATCTGTTCCACAGCCCACATCATCCAAGGGAGAGGGTTTTTCAGGAGATATGGTATCAATTTCAGTGTCACCCAGAAACGTAAAGTCCTCGGAATCTGAATCACTCAGGGAAACTGTATCTGAGGGAAGGACACCCTCATAATCCGCTTCCTCACCAGCCACTACACCCAGAAGAGGTTCACCTGCATAATCCTCTCCCATTTTGAAGGGTTACTTTGTTAGGCCAGTTTATTGTTCCTTGCAATCTGTTGTTCTTGCTTAAGCCTTGCTGTAGCCAACTATGTTTTCCAGCTCTCCAGGCTGTTTAAATCCTAGAATAAAATGGTACAGTTAAGATCAACTGTGAAAACCAACTTATGATAGCTGGTCCTTCCCCAGGAAATGTCAACACTGAAGACTTCAAGACAAAAAAGAGAGAGAGAGAGTGAGAGAGAAAAAGTTAGCATGGAAGGCCCAATTCAGTTACTGTCCAGCTAAATAGCTCTGATGCAACTTTTGCTATGATAAACTATTCTGCAATTACAAAAGCTAAGTACTGCCACTACTTTATCCTTCTTCTCTACTTAAAAAAATAAAATCCTAAACCTATAAGTGTAGAACATGTATGATTTTATAGGACACCACATAGACAGAAACTGTCTTCTGTTGTCCCTTGCTTAATTAAATCCACCAACATGTTCTCTCTCACAAACACCATCCATCAAGCAATAAAATACTTTTAGAAGAACTGTCGGCCTAACAATTTCCCATGTTGGGCATAGATGTATCAAAGTATGTTCACTGTAACTTAGAATTTTGCCAAGATTATGATTAGACAGTCCATCAAGACATATCTGTCAAGATTTCGACTCTAGTACAGAACATCAGTGATTCAAATGGGGCAAGGTTGCTGCTTACAAAAGGAAAGAAATGTTGGTGTAACATGAGCTAATGAGAGACATGACTTATTCTCAATTAATACTGCAAATTAACTGTATATACCATTTAAGAATCCAGTTTGAAAACCAATAGCACTAAATCTCCTAAGTGCTTGAATAATCATAAGATGCTGCCTCTAATTTGAAAGCTAAAACAGGATTTAGTACATGTCAGTGTATTTCCTCCATTTGAGGAAAAGAAAAGAAGCCCTATTCTATTCTACCTGCCTGTCTGTATTCAATCATTTTATAACCATCCCCACTGATGCAATGACAACATTATTTGTCAAAATTGTGCATTATTCTATTATTTTGTAAGATATTTGGAAAAAAATGAAAAAAACAAAAAGAAAAGCAATTTGGCATTCAAATTTCAAAGGATATCTATATAGCTTCTCTCCATCTGCCAAACACCAAGCTGGCTGCAGGAGCTCTTTCCTAACATACACTACCTATTCTCTGAAAGCCATTCCAGATGTCATTTCCTGCCACATCTATTCACTGCCTAAGACTATTTAGTGTGCAAGACCATATCAAATTATTTTTGTAGCATCCAGTGACTGGTTCAACAAGAGGAAAGAACTGCACTGAACTGAGGCTGCATCAGATCCTGAATTATGGTGAAGGTAAAAATGTATAGAAAAATCTACCAGCCACTCACCATCTGGAGTCTGAAACAGTATTCGATCCTCAGGGTCATTTAAAGCCACCAAGGTTCTCAGATCTTGTACCCTGGCAGTGAGAGGTTGGACATGTCATCAGTGCAAATAAATAATGATGAGTAGCAATCTTCTACTACATCCACAGTACTTGTCATTTTGGTGTGGTTTCTAGCCTCATACTAATGATACCTGCAGCTAATCCTCTGAAACTAAACAGCACAGTCTTTGCACATATTGCATAGACATCAGAAACAAGATCACTTGACTTACACAGCTATGTGACTTACAGTGACATTTCAAAGGCTGCTATTAAAACAGGAAAGCTATCCAAATTAAATGTCCAAACCATACCAAAATCAATTTAGGAATATGAGATGAAAAAAAAGAAAGCATTATTTTAACAACTCTCCCCTCCTCTAGCACAAAGATAAAATGTTCAGGAAAACAAAATCAACAGTATGAGGGATTTTTTTTAGAAATGGAGCTTTAAGCAATCCTCACTGGCAGGTAAAAAGTGGTGAAAAAATGATTTCTAGAAAGAAAAAACTCACAAGCTCTTTGATCCAATAATTATGTTGTTCAGACAGGATGGCTTCTCTCTGATTAGAAAGATCCCTTCAGAATCTTCCATAATAGTCCTGATTCCTGTTACCTCAACTGTGGAAAAACAAAGAGTACTTTACCTCTTTTCCTCCTTGTTCATATTCTCGCAGCAATTCAAGACCCAGTTTGCCAGCACCATATATTATAGATATATTATAGAAATACATGCTATTTGTAAGTTGTTTGCCGCCTCGATCCATATGGAGAGGCGGGATACAAATAAATAATAATTAAAAAAAAGATTGTACTTTAATTTCAGACTCAAGTTTGGTGGATTCCAAGAGATGATGAAGCTGTATTTCTCATCATGTTCTATGGAACCTGCTCAAAGCATATTAGCTGAAGGGTCTCTCACATTCAGCCTAAATATAAAAACAACCACGCTGTTCAATTAAAAAAAAGGAAGGGGGCAGAGATTAATTTGTTTGAAATAGAAATGGGATTCAGAGCATTTGAACTGGATCTGTTGACTAAACACCCCACTGCTACAAGTCATCAGCACATAAAAGTGACTGCCTTGGGCATAAGCAAACCTTTTATCCACCTTAATGAAAGGAAAACAGAAGGAAAACTGTGTCTGTTACCTGGTAGCTACTGTCTGTGAGCATCCACAAGAATAAGGCATTATAAGAAACATGTTAAGTGCTTGCTTTCTGTACTTTAGAATCCAATATAAGTGCAAAATACTATTATGGTTATGGCCCTCAGGAGCAGAACTGTGTCTCATTCACAGAGTGAGGCCATCGCTTGCCCTAAGACTATGTGGAAGAAAGCAATAAATCTGGGGAAAGCTCAGGGAGGTATTTGTCCAACGGAAAGAAAATTTTCATCTCCACTCACTACCTACGGAAACTGACTGGCTACAGAATCAGCAAAGTCCTTCTTTTTCCTATACTTTCTTTCTTTTACTGCAGTGCACAGTTATGGAATTAGATCATGCCCTCCAACGCTCCCAAGCTTGGCAGGGACCATCCCAATTCATCCTTTGCTCTCTTGCTTCTTCAGCTGCTTTTAAAACATCTCCTTCTCTCTCTCTCCTCCTCCAACTTCTCCCTTTTGTCCCCAGCTTGCTTCAGCTGCTGCAAATTGGGGTAAGTCAAAGTGCGAAACAAGGCCATTTCCGCACTACCCTGTTATAGTGCTATTATTTCACTTTCAACATCCTACGGAATCCTGGGGGTTTGCAGTTTAGGGAGGGGCCTCAAAGACCTCAAAGGCCCCTCCCTAAACTGGAAACCCCAGGATTCCATGGGAGGTTGAAAGTGGAATAATAGCACTATAACGGGCTAGTGCGGAAATGGCCCCAGTCTGCACTCAGCTAACTCAGCAGGAGGAGGAGAAGAAACCTTGTCCTTCCCAGGAGGCTCACGCAAAAGCAAGCTGCGGCAGCCTCTCTTGTCCTATCTGTTCTTCTTCATTAACAACCGCTGCAATCCAGACCACACTCTGATGTTGTCCGGCCACAGGCAGCTCGATTTTCACCTGTTGGGGGGTAGATGAGCTGCCCCAAGGCGTGGCGATGCCCGTTGGCTTAGAGAGGCGGCTTTAAAAGGAGACAGACTACGAAACAAGGCTTCCTTTTTCAGGAAGGAGAGGATATCTCAGGCCATTTCCTTCCTACGCTGTTCTAGTGCTATTATTCCACTTTCAACCTCCTGTGGGATTCTGGGGTTTGTGCTTTACTGAGGCCACAGAGCTCTCTGGCTGAGAATTCTAAAGGCCCCTCCCTAAACTCCAAATCCCAGGATTCCACAGGATGGTTGTGAAAACGGAATAATAGCACTATAACGTGCAGTGCGGAAATGGCCTCAGAACGGGACGGCCGCGACCCCCGTGCCCTGTCTGTGGGCTCTCCGGGGGCATCCAGCCGGACAAGACCGACTTGATCCCGCAACAGGACGGTCTTCCTCCGCCCCTCTTCCCCGCTCCTGCCGGGAACATACCTATCCCCATCACCGTCCTCTCTCCGGTCCCGCCAACGGCCTCCGCGCGCCCACCACAAGCGCTCTGTCGCCTCAGCCTTCTTACCTCCCCGCCGGCAAACGCTTCCGCGCCGCTGCCTTCGGCCCCCTCACACGGCAAACCCCCAACAGCACAGATCGCTCTGCCCCGGAAGGGAAACTTTCGATTTCCGCCGCGGCCTAACGCCTTCCGCGCAGTTCCTCCCGATGCATGCTGGGACTTGCAGTTTTCCCGCCTCAAAGCGTTAAGGAAACCTCGGGCCTTAGAACTACATGTCCCGAAAGCCTTTTGTCAGGGGAATACTTGACCTCTTCTTAAGCTTTCTTTTCTCCAGGTATCCTGGGTATTGTAGTACTTTTTTTTTTTTGGGGCCTTGTTACTGCAGAATTTGTAAGGTAGTGTGAAGCCTTACTCATAGAGGTGGGAAGAAAACCACATAGTACTTCTGACTTCTGGTGCTGGTTGGAGTCTCGAATACACTTCAAGAGAGTCAAGTTTCCTGAGATTCCCTTCCAGGCAAATAGGGATAGAGAACCTGTCCCAGGCCCCGCTTGGCAACAAGAACTGGCAGGAACACAGCAAGGTTGTCCCAGCAGATGAAGGGAGTCAGGAGGATTAGGGGAGTGGGCAGGAGTCACATCAACCCCCAGCTGAGGAAGTCACCGTGAACTGGCAAAGAGACAAGAGTTGCAAGAACCTGCTTTTCAAGAGCAGATAAGAGAATATGTGGAAGACCATCCCCTTTCCCTTCACCAAAACCTAAAACTCATACCGCCTGACCTTTCTGCTTCACCCCCTTCCAATTAAAAATTAGCTTCCAATTATCTTGAGGAGGCAGAGAGGACAAGCAGAGTTCAAAGCAATTGGATGGCCTGATTAAATCATGGCTTGAAGATATGGGCCATTTCCGCACGAGCCTGTTATAGCGCGATGATTCCACTTTCAACCTCCTCTGGAATCCTGGGGTTTGCAGTTTCGGGAGGGGCCGGCCGGCCCCTCCCGAAACTGCAAACCCCAGGATTCCAGAGGAGGTTGAAAGTGGAATCATCGTGCTATAACAGGCTCGTGCGGAAATGGCCTTAGTTGAATCTTCTGTTTAAAAAAATATGACCTAGTCCACTGAAATGTCAGTAATCGCGTTGAGAGACTGAGCATAACTCTTAGGTTAAAGTTTAGACTGCAGAGATTACTTTACAGAGATTACGTAATCTAATTTTATCCTATTAATTTGATATTGGTATTGCGGGTATTTATCCATGAGAGATGGATAATGGTATATAATTATATGTAGTGCTTTTAGATTGTATGGGCCTTTTTTCTTCTTCCTTTTTTCCTATTTGTTGTATGCAACCTGAGAACAAAATAAAATAATATATATATATATATATGAATAAAAAAATGGCCTAGTGACTGGGCAATGCTTGAGCATTCAGATGACAAATGTTTGAGAATTACCAATAGCTTTGCGTAATTGGATATTGTCTTTTATAATGT
The DNA here is from genome assembly GCA_948474755.1 of Ctenosaura bakeri. Lineage (NCBI taxonomy): Eukaryota > Metazoa > Chordata > Lepidosauria > Squamata > Iguanidae > Ctenosaura > Ctenosaura bakeri. The sequence continues at coordinate 269,805 of CAOLHI010001207.1, forward strand.
TACAAAGGATCGAGGTGCTGTAGCACTAAGTTAATTGATAGGGCTTCATTTAAAATTTCATCCTAGAATATAAATGGTCTGACAATGCAGGTAAGAATGGCTATAATCATCCCCGTTTGTTGTTGTTGTTGTGGTTGTGTCGACCTTATGGCAATCCTAAAGCAAACCTATCATGGGATTTTTCTGAAGCTGAGAGTGTGTGACATGCCCAAGTTCAACCATGGCCGAGTGGGGAATCAGACCCTGGTCTCCAGTGTTGTAGTTCCCCAAAGCACTACATCATGCTTACTCTCAATCCTCATTTAACTAGGTTAGATCAGAATATTTAGATTGTAGAAGAAATGCAGTTGTGCAATACACATCAGTGTAGCAAAGCCCAGAACTTGGGACATTGGCTGGGGCTTTCGATTTGGCCATATGGGGGAAAAATTAGGAATTGCAGTAAATAACTGGAGATTCTGTTTGGTAGGCTTTCCTTAGAAAGTTGCTTGTGGTATATTTTCCTGTGGGAGGTTTATCAGATGTCGAAAACATTAAAAGTTGTTTGTGTTTCCTTTTTAAACACAAGGCACAAAAAAAGTAACATAAAATGTGATAATAAATACGAAGTTTACAATGGGGCGGGAATGGGAAACAAACTGGCTCAGTTGCTTAGGAAAAGAAAAAGAAAAAAATGGCACAAATAATATTTCCATAAATATTTATAAAAGCTGTGTATATTAAAACTTCTGAGAGTTTTGAAGGAAGGTGATAAACTTGCATAAAATGTTTTAAGGGAATGGCACCTGTGTGACTTCAGTTTCTATTCTTTTTTCAGTGTCTATGACAATATCACCAAGTAAAACTCCAACCCGAGTACATTTGTTTGCAAATTAGTGGATGGATAAAGAGTGGGCCAGCTAGCAACGGCAAGATGTATGCTTTTATTAAGAGACTGACTGCCCATGAAACGTTGTTTTCTAGAAGTGCTATAAATATCAGGAACACACGCACATGCATATGCACACAGACTGTTGGAAACCAACCATTTAAAATCAGGAGGAGGAATTCAAAGGGATCCTGTGACCAAATATATAAAGGAACCAGAATAGACTGCTTTGTGGACAAATGCATGCCTTTTTATATGCGGAATTTGAAGTAGAGATTTTAATACCATTTGTAACTGGAAACAGCTAAGCTATGGCTTTCAGAGTCTGTCCAAAATTGTCCAATATTCTTGGAAGTCAGACATCCTGAGTGTGATCACCAAGAAGGAAACTATTTAATCTTTTGTCATAAGCTCCCTGTCATCACATGATGTTTGGTGGTAATTTCACAGGTTTTGGATTAGTTGGATTTGTAACATCAGATCTGGGAAAGTATTGTTTTGGGTACAGAACCCCATTGTATGTGTAAGTATGACTTCAAGTCATCTGTTGACTCATGGTAACCCTGTTAATTTCATACAGGTTTTTTTTAGGTAAGAGATACTCAGAGGTGGTTTGCCATTGTCTTCCTCTGAAATCTAGCCTATAGTACCTGGAGCAGTTAGGGACCCAGAAAATGTGAAACAGAGAAAGGAAAAAAATGGTCTAACTGATGGTATTGCAAAGAAATTAGGGGTGTGCGTGTGTATGATTGTATGACAAACTTTGATTTTTCAGTGTTACAAGGAAATCTGTATATCAATAAGATTGATTAAAAAACAGATTAAAATTTTAAGCATTATTGAAAATGGAAGGCTTTGACTAATAAAAGGAAGTGTTTCTGGCCTTGGATGCCAGAGACCACCAATTACTTCATTAGGACAGTAATGATAAATATTGAATTTTCATCATGTTTAGATAGGTGAAATTATGCATTAGGTAGAATTGTATTAAGAGACATTTTGAAACTTGGGTGTTCAGTTTCTACATAGTAGGGGCTGTTAATAAAACCATCTAAATCTAGCAAGTTCCTTTAGCGGGACTGGACTAAACACAGCATTGGCCATTCTGATGGGGGCAGGGTTAAGCATCACTGCTGATACTCTGAATGGGCTGCAGAGACCCTTCAGTGTTTGCCTCAGGTGTGAAGAGCCAGTTGTGCTCCAGCTACTTCTAGACTCCAGTTCCTATCAATCAGTCCAAGCTAGTAGTCAAGGGCGAGGAATATTAGGAGTCCAACAATGTGAGAGCCACAAATTCCCCAGTTCACTTCAGCCCCATTGTTCAATGTACAACTGTTCACAGGAACTTGCCACAAAAATAGTATAAGCAGAGGTTATGGGGCAGTAGAGCCAATGTGCTGTAGTAGTTTGAGTATTGGACTTTGACCCTGGAGGCCAGGGTTCAAATTCCCACTTGGCTATGGAAACCCACTGGGTGACCGTGAGCAAGTCACATTCTCTCAGCCTCACAGGAGGCAAAGGCAAACTCCTTTTGAACAAATTTCACCAAGAGAATCCTGTGATAGGTTCGCCTTGGGGTTGCCGTAAGTTGGAAACAACTTGAAAACATACAATGACAAGAGCTGGACAGTTGTCAATAATAGCTAGACCACAAAAATTCCAGATGCACCTCTAGCCTGTAAGGACTGCTCTATCCACGGAGGGACAGAGTCTACAGAATTTGGCCTCAGCCAGATGAGCCCCTTTGCAATGGTTTAACTAGCTATATAATATGAGGGGAAAATTGTTATTTGAAAAGTTTCGCATAGCTCAGAACATGTACCCTACTTCCTTACTGAGAGAAAGGAGAACACCATCCAGGTTCCTAGCTAGGGAAAAGCAAGCAACACTCTTCACTCAGCCTGCAAGAAGCCAAGAATGTACTGTTGAAACATAGGGATGTGGGGAACGGAACAGGAATGGGAATAGACAAACAAGTATATTCAGTAGTAAACAGGAATGTATTAGTCATAGTCTGCTTATGAACAGATATCATGTGGAGGAAAAAACGTGGCTTATATATCTTTGAAAGGGATTATTAAAATGTGAAATCAATGCAAGCTCTTCTGAAATGGTGTTGCCACCCCCATTCATTCTATCAATTCTGTTCCTATTCATGGTACTCCGTTTGCTGCAAACCATATGGTCACTTTCACACTAGCTTTCTACTGTGGTATTGACATGATACAATAGGTTCTTATACATCTCTACTTGGAAGTAAGTTGCACTGACTTAGATATCCGAGTCCTACTCCCCAAAAAAGGTTCTTCAACCTTATTTATTCCAAATAGCCTCATTTCAAACCACTGCATTCCCGTTTCTTCTGTCAGTTTTTTTTATTTGCATACTCATTGATCTGTATGCACTGTTTTCCACTGAAACTGCAACCCAATTACAACAAAGCTTCACTGCTGTCCATTTAACTCTTGTTCAATTGACCACTTCTTTTATAATACTTCTGTGCACATAAAAATATTGTGCACTCAGAACCACACATAGGGTTTTCAAAGCTATTTTGTTGAAAAACTATGTAAAGCCCTTTCAGAAGAATAAAATTTCCACCAATTAGTTGTTTGGCAACTGTTGATCAAAATACCTTCAGACTCTGAGGTGGGGGAAGAAAGCTCTACATGCAGTATTAAATTGGCTGTATGGAAAGGTGGTGGTGGAGATATTATTTCTCAAGTGCTTTGAATCTTGAAGGGCATCCCATGCCAAAGATTGCCCAAACACTGGAGAGCTGACAGGGCTAATAACAGTTATATGCACAGACACTGCCAACTGCAAAATATAGCCAGGTTTGGAGAACATTTCTAGAGATTCCAGCTTTGCAGATTTTGAGAGAAAGGATTCAGATTCCCAAGACTTCTGAAACCAATCACCCAACAAATCTTGACAACTGTGTTGCTCAAGGGCAGGAAGCATATGGCCTCTGAATGGTGGATTGCAGATCACATCACAAGTTAGGTCTGCTTGGAGCTGAGGCCCAGAACTTTCAAAGGGCTACATATCCACAACCCTGTGGTGAGTCATAATAAGAATTCCTACTTATGCAGACCTTCATCACCATCTCATGTATGTGAAATCCTTCCTTTTTGCTTTGAGATCACCTGAATAACATACCACAAATTTGAATACAGGAATTACAACACATAATATCAGGATGAAGCACAGAAGCTTTATAACAGCAAAATCTTTTCATATATACATATTTTGGAGAACAGGAAGTCACTATTGCTATAAAACAGGAAAAGAAAAGGAAAAAAAATCTAAAAGAAGTGTTAAAGAAGCAGAATCTACCCAAATAGGACTCAAATCTAGAAACTCAAGAGATGGCACATTTGTTCTATGGTGTTAAAGGAAGAAACAAATCTGACATGACACAATTGGATTTTGGTTGTTTTAATTGTTGTCATATATATATATATACTTAAAAAATGTTATTTTGACAGATTCCTTTAACATTCAGATAAATAAGCAAGACAACAGCAAATCGACAAGATTGCTGGGCACAAGCAAAGCCAGGGCAATGAGAAGAATGGGGATTGGGTTTTGATAGCAAATGAAGGGAGATGGCAGTGGCATGTTACTCTTCCCTATTTCATTCCTCCCTTCCCTTTTGAAGAGGAACCACTGGAGAAAGTTACAAGACCAGGCTACTTGCTGTAACCAACAAGAGGCAAAACTTATATGAACAAGGCTCCATGTGTATGCTTGTACTCCTGGGAGATAGGTTTGCTGACAACTATTTCTGCGATAGACATTGGTAGGAACTCCTTGGAACTGATTATTCTCTGTCTCATTAACCGAGTTGGAAAAGTTGATCTTTTGGGGAGAGTTGTTGCATTTCTGAAGCAACTGTTATCTCCCTAGATTCATCCCATTTATTTTGCAACAGGTGGGAGTTTTTTCATGGCTTTTCTCTGACCACAGCAAGATTCAGCTGGCCAGTACTCATTTCTCTCTTCCCTTCTTTGTCATGCCCCATTTGTTCTCTGTTCCCAAGGCTGGCTTTGCCAGTGCTGTGGAGATGTGATGGTCAAAGCATTCAGCTGTTGTAATTTATTGACTCTTTAAAAAACATAGGGCTTCATCACACAATACCCACTAGGAGAAAACGTTTATTAAAAATCTGAAAAGTGACCCAAAAAAGGCAGAGAAGAAATAGTACTTAACATGAAAATACAGTTTGTGGCATGCTCCACAATACAAAAGAAAAGCAAGCATTCAGGACAATGTATCCAGCAGCTCTGTTCAGCTCTCCCTCTACAGTCTCTTCGTAATTAGTCCTGTTCGGTTTGCTGAACCTGGAGAAGGGGAATGCTCAATTTCTCCTTTGGCTTAAAAGAGAATTCTTTATCATGGTTTCTTCAAGGAATACCAACTTTCACAAATTAGGTCTTCAGGTACATTCATTCCATAAAGCTCAACCTGGCCAATTGGTGGACTAATCAGGTGGACTACAACCAGGGAGCAATTCAGGGATCTGGCCACAAACCTTGTGTACAGTTTGAATAAGTTGCCAGATAACCTTAGTGCTAACCCTGACTCATATAGCACCATTTGCAACTATTTTTCCTTCTCTCACCTCATCTTAGCTCAGGTCCTCATTTTCCCCAGTGCCGAAGCCATAGTGAAGGAGAGGTTCCCCATGGCAACAGTGCCTACCTAGGCAATTTTAAAGCAGGCCATTACCACAGTGCATTTATTTCTTTAAATAAACAAACATCAACTTATCTTGGAGTTCTAGAGCCACCTGTGCCTCCCTCTTGCTAGTTCTCTGCAAACAGGCAGGAGAAAACGGAAAAGGAAAATGGGAACAGATCCTGTCATTGCTGGCATTGAAAGAAATTTTAGGACTAGCTTACCTGAACAGCAGCAGTTCATGGACTGTTAGCACTTCATGAGCTTTAACATGTTAATATGAGCTCTGCTGCAGAGATAAAGAAACCCTGCATACAAAAAACCTAACAGGTCAGGAAGAAGACTCTGGTGGAATCCACCTCCCAAACCCTGACTTTTTATAATGCAAAATGTTGTGTTTTGGAGTTCCTTATTGGCTCCTCAACTGAAGTTCAAAGTAATACTGCCCAGAAACCATCTTTCAGTGTCACAGCTTATATAGTCCAGTCCTAGGTGTTACATTATCTTCACCTTTTCTGGAACACCTTTCTTCTACTAACGCTATCAAAAAGATACCACCACTGGACTATTCCCAGCTTTAAGATCTCTATTTCTAACTCAGTTGTCTCATTGCAGATGGCAAAAATTGCAAGTTAAAAGTAACTTGCACAGAAACACTTCTCAATACTTTTTTATTATCTACTTCCTGCTCTCCTGCTTAACTCTCAGGAGCACACGGGTAAGTAAAATTAAAAAGATAAATAAAAGCAGCCTCCAGAAGGTTGGAGTGAGAGGGAGGAATTGCACACGGTACATAGAGAAACTGTAGTCTTTCTCCACTGAAGTTCCATATGTGTATTTTGTTAAGTACCACATCTCCCCATTTAAAACCACATCCTCTAGAAGCAGCCTTCCATTTTCAAGCAAAACAAAACAAAAATGACATAGCGCTGCTATATACATTTGTAAGATGTAATTGGTGCCATGCCCACACAAAAAACTCCAGAAAAAACTTAATGGAGTTCTTCTTCCCTTGCAATGCACCATAATTTTCACTAGTCATCTAAATCCTTCACTGTACCAAAAGGGTGTCCTTTGCCCCAAGAATATGCTGGAACCACACTTAGAGAAGAGACTTGTGCAGGTCAGAACAGAGGCTGTTTACACGTCATCACCTGAATGCTGAACAATATCAAACATACGATATAAGAAAAAAAATGTTTAGCGGTGCATTTATATACATTTCTCTGGGAGACTTGACAAAAGGCAGTGAGTTACACACATCCATTTTGCACACTAGCCCCAATGCATGTGTGTGTATGTGTAAATAAATGTACATGCATAGTTGATTACCTAAAAATTGTACACATAATCTATTATACTGGAACATATGACCCTCAAAACCTTTAAAGAGTGAGAAGATCGATAGAATCAATTTCTGTTTCCAGTGCATGCAAAGCTTGACATTCAGGGCAGTGTTGCTTTAAGGCTATTTCTAAGGCTAAAGAGGTCCCCCCACCCCATTTTTGGGATACTGTTTCTTAGAACACTATGAACAGAGTTTGATTTAGGGTAACTTTTTAAGGGGATCCTATGTAGTGGAGTCCATTTCATCCAAACCAGAATGATAAAAAAAGGTAATTCCTGGTGATGGGGGGGTCCTGACATTCTGACCAATCTTTTGTTTAGGTTTCTGAGATGCCTAGATTATTTGAATGGTATATTCGCACTGAGCCTCTAGTTTCTCCCACTGAGGTATTAGAGGAGGAAATGCACTGAGTGGTACAGAATCTATTTGTGGTCTTCTAAATATGCATTAAAAAGCATTCCAACTAGAGTTGTAAGATTACCTACGAATCATTATATATTTATATCCTTTTTGTTTTCTGCACCCCCCCTTCTAAAGAGTACAAACTCCACTGCATTTGGGGGCAACATTGCAGAGAAAAAACAGGATTAAAATGACATCTGCATGAACAACTTACAAATGACATAGAAGGCCAACTTCAATTACTAAATAGGGATGGCAGTATATGATCTGTCTGTGGTTTTTCATCAAGTGCTTCAGAACCCCATGAACATGGACATTCTGTACTAAGGAAGGGGTTAGTGGATGCTAGCTAACAAACAAGGCCTCTTTGCAGTGTCCTACCCATAGGCATCTAATTGGCTATTCTCCACCTTTTACTACTTAAGCTTTAAAAAGGCACAAACACAGGTGCCTCCTTAAAAACTTAAAAAATGAACAGGTTTACAGCCATTATTTCACTGATTATGTTCCACAGATATCTTTTGGCATCATTAGAGTACTATGCATTTACCAAGTGAATGATAGCAGAATGCACTTCTGTTCTGAACTAATCACGTAAACATACATAGTAGTGAGATATAAAAAGCTTCAACATTTCATTATCAGACCAATTTGTATTCTTTTGTCCATATAAACAAATCTTTTTGATTTCAATGAAAAGACGAGCTCAAGGTTTAAATTTTTTCTCCATTATAAATTAATACCTTGTGATGGCTTTTATAATTAACTTATGTCCATGTTGTGACCCCAGGAGACATTATGGACTTTCAATGTTAATGGAATTTATACAAATTTACAAACAAAGTCTCATCACGGCATATGTGTGTATGGGGAGGTAATGGAAATACTGCCAGATTTGCATGTTGGACAGCAAAATAGCAGGTCTGAAAGCAGTAGCTTCATTACACCAAAGGAGGACTCTTGTATCCTTATACACTTGGATTCAGACTAAGAATGCAAGGCTATTTATAAATCATGATACAAAATATTAGAACAGGAAATGCCAAGAAGTGGTGCATCACCCCCTGTTTCCCACTGTTGGGGAAACACAGATATAGGAGGTGTCCACATTCTTCATAAAAGGCTAGTACCTATTCATGGGGAAACTCTCTTTAATTCCATGTTGGTAGTACTAGAACAGTGGGTGGGGAGAAAAGAGGGGAAAGAAAGAAAGAGAGGGGGGTATCTTTGATAAAAGGTCTGGAATCACTGCATTTAATAGCTTTCCTATCACACAAATTGATGTGTCTTTAACTTTGCCACAAATATACAAAAAAGAAAAGTTGATGAAGGAAAAACACCCCACCTCCCTCTCTTGCCCTTAAAACAAACAGAAAGAAGAAGACTTCCAAGTAAGAATGATAAGTACTGTATGGTAATATTTGAAATATTTATATACATAATTTTCTTTGTCTTTTGTTGGAAGTGTCTCCTAGTCATACAGCGGCACTTTGGGGTCCCTTCGGCACCATTGCTTCACCCCATCCTTCCGCTTCTCAATAGACGGAGCTGTTTCGGATGCCACAGCACAGTACCATGCTCAAGATCATTTCAAAGATCTGCAGGACAAGAAGGAGAAACACAGAAGCACTGAAACCCCAATCCACTACAGTTATATTTCTAGGAAAAGTAACTCTATAGATACCTTGGCCGCATGTTTATACTTATTTCTATTTAGACTGGCAACAGCCTGAGGGGCAAACTACTTCTGGTAAAGACTATTAATTGAAGTCTCTGTCACTGTCACAGGTTCAAGAAATACACTAAAATGTGGTCTGCATTTTAAGAAGCAAACAATAGTCATCAAACAAATGACTTGTGCTGCAGCTCAGTATTTTTCTGAATCTCTAGTTTTATTCACACTGAATCATGTAACATTTGTAAGTCAGTAAATACATTTCAACCACATTATCAAGAAGATCAATACTACTGGAGGGAAAGTGCTGCCAAGTCTCTCTTTTGGCTGGATAAAATCCAAACAGATTTTTAAAAAATGCCATAAAAGAGGACCTGAATATTAAAATGAGCCTCCACTTTCTATGGGAGGGCAAATAGGTAAGGAATGTGTTATTTACACTGCAGAATTCACTGCCACAAGAAACAGTGAATGGCTACTAGCAAGAACAGCCTTAAAGGGTACTGAACAAAGTCATGGAAGTAGGAACCTTAGTGGCTATTAATCAGGATGTCAGAAGCAGTATACCTGTTTATCCAGTGTCAGAATGAGTACGCCTCTCCATATGAAATGGCCAGGGTATATTAGAGGGTATAGTTGAAATCAGATCCTGGTTAGGCCTTCCCTGAAGACTCTGGTTGGCTAGAAGGCTAGACTATGGAAGGCCTTTGATGTAAACTTGCCTAGGTTTTTTTTTAATGCTCTTATATATACAGTCTTTATTTTCAAAAACTTCCTTTGGAAACCATACTGAAGAACACTAAAATTTTGGGGGCCATTCACACCACTCAGTTATAGTGTTTATCCTGCTTTAACTGCCTTGGTTCCATCCTATGAAATCTTGGAGTTTGCATTTTCGTGTGACACCAGAGCAGATCTCTAACTGAGAATTCAAAATGTCCTTTTCTAAACTGTCAATCTCAGGATTCATGACTGTTAAAGTGTAATAATAGCACTGTAATTGTGTAGGGAGAGTCAGCATAGTGTAGTCATTTCAGCACTGGACAACAACTCTGGAGACTGGGGTTCAAATCCACTCTCAGCCACAGAAACCGATTGGGTGACTTGGGCAACCTAAGAGGAAGGCAAAGGCAAACCCCCTCTGAACAAATCTTGGCAAGAAAACCTTGTGAAAGGTTCACCTTAGAGTTGCTGTAAGTTGAAAACACCTTGAAGCACACACCTACCAAACTGTGTAGCATAAATGGGTCCCTCATTCAAGAAACAGAAAGGTAGGCAGAAGTAACAACTTGCATGTTATGTCTCCCTACAACTAGAAGGGAAGAAAAAGGTACCCAGAGACGGCAGGCAAGGAGAGACCCTGGGCACTGGAGTGCATTAACTTCTCCAGCACTCAAACTCCTCTTTAGGGGTGTGAGCAACTAGTTTCCTGAACAGGAAATTGGAATTGCTTTTCCTACCGGGCAATTCTAATGCAGTTCAAAGAACTGGAGAGGAGTTCTGATATGGCCACCTTCCCTTGGACATACATGTGCCAGTTGACTTCCCCTTTCCTCTTATTCGTCCACCCTCCCAGCACAGGGGCCAAGCTTTATGACCAACTGTCTCCTGACCCTGAAGCCCATCAGCAGAGTGTCCATAGATGCTGCTTGGGTGGCAAGGATCCGAAACATTCTACCCTGTGATATAAAAACTGCACTTACCATGATCACAGCCACCACAATGGCAGCAATACCAATCAGGTACAGCTTTCCAGAGAACAGCTCATCAATTTTTGCATGACAGTTTAATTCCTGAGGCAAACAGAATGCATATATCAGGTAAATATCCTGAATGTGAGTCTAATTTTTTCACTGTAAATTTAACCATAAGGATGAATTAGAGTACAAGCAAAAGTGTATCAGATCATTTACCTCAACCACTCACTAGCAATAGAATGACCCAGTTCCAGCTGATAAAGAAATAATGATTTAGCTCAAGGATGGGCAACTAGAAGTGCTAGATCATGCTAGACTGCATTGGCTTTGCCAATGCATTTTGATGAAAAGTGCAGTCCAAGCACATCTGGAGGGCATCCCTAATTTAATTCCTCTCACTACCCTTCATACAAGAGGCCAAACACAGTACCCATATTAAGTATGCAGCCTCTTCAAACAGATGTATATCAACCTGCTTCTTATTCAGTGACAGAACACACTATTCCTGAACATGACAAGAGGAAGAAATGGCAGGGTATGTATATATGTTCATTATATAGCAAGGTATTTTAGCTCAAGTTGCTCTACATGTACCACCCAGCATTTAGTTCCACGTTCTAAGCCTCAAATTCTCAGATGGATCATCTTGCTCAGTGCAATGTTATCTGTGTTTTTCTGTGTTTTACTTAATTGAAAATTGGATGAAACAGATATGTTGGACTCACCTCAATCAGCCTGTACGAGTCAAATGCCAAGAGACAGAGTGCCACCTTCTTAGTGGCTTTCAGTACTATCAGCTGTTCTGTGACATGGGTACTGTAGTGCAATGGTTCTATTCCTGTTCTCACAGATGATCCCCCCCATTTAAAGAAAGGCACTAGGGCAACTAGGGCTTTAACCGAGGGATAAGCAAGCATAGCCTGTGAGCCACATGCAGCCTCCCAGGGCCATCTGTGTGGTTCCCAAGTGCTTTGAGTGTAGTTTTTGCTTTACTTTCTAAAATTGTGGATTCATCTTCAAATGCTTCTTCCTTGATTGGCTGTCATCCCTTGATCTCTTTTATATAGCTGTTCAATATATTATTTCCATCATCTTTTTATTTCTTCTTGATGATGTAGTGTGCTCCTTTGATGGTCATAGAGCATCCCCACTCTTGGTTTAAATTTCCCTTAGAATTTGAGTCTTGTGGAAGTAGTCTCTTGTTCTTCCTTTCTTGCTATCTTCTATTTCTTTGAACTGTTATAGCAGTTTTCTTTGTTTTTGGGCACTCATCCCTGAACAGTTGTGTTCATGGTTCTGACTCTATTTCTGTCCCCTCTCACTTTTGCTTCTTTTCTGTCCTTAACTGCTTGAAGAGTTTCATCTGTTATTTGGTGGGGATTTTCTTTCTTTTTGATTAGAGATACTCTCGTTTTACACTCTTCCCTCACAACGTCCCTAGCTTCAGTTCAGATTTCTTCTGGCTCCCATTCAATTTAGCTTAATAGTGAAAATTTTTTTTTTTTACATTACCTTTAAATTCTACAGAAATGTTCTTCAGGTTGTATTGTGGCATAATGATTGATTTAGTGTTCTTATTTAACTTTATTCCAATTTTTGGTATTAGCAGTCCATGATCTGTGCTTTAATCTGCTCATCCTGTTTTTGCAGAGAGAATGGACTCTTCCATTTTCTGCTTCCAATTATATAGTCTATTTGATTTCTATATTGACTATCAGTTGATATCCATGTATACAGTTGCCTCTCTGGTTGCTCGAAGAATGTATTTGCAATGAACTGCTGGGTTCAAAAAATTCAATCACTCTCTTGCTTAATTTCTTGATCCCAGGCCAAATTCTCCTACAATAAAAGATTCTGCTCTGTTTTCTGGTTTTGTGTTCTAGCCACTTATAATTATTAACATGTCCCATTTTGGTATGTGATCAGTTTCCTCTCAGACTCCAGCACAAAAACTTTGTTTCTTACTCTTGTGCTTCTGTAGCATAAACTTGGATTGTGGTTAGGTTGATGGATTTTCCCCGAAGTCTTATTGATACTATTAGATCAGACTTCCATTGTAACCCTTGACTGCTTTTGCTACATCTCTCCTCACTATTAGTGGCCATCTCATTTCTTCTTAGATTTTCATTTCCTCAATAAAACACTGTGTAATTATCTGACTTAATACGTCCTACTGCACTTTAGTGGCTCACCCTGAGAACTGTAATGTTTATATGTTCCCTTTCTAGTTTTACAATGTCTAGTTTTCCCTGACTCGCGCTTCTCATATTCTATGTTCCTATCATATGTGTTGTGCAGCTTTGGACTTTCCTTTCACCACTGAGCATGTGTACAGCTGAATGGCCTTTCAGCTTGAGTCCAGTTGTGTCATTAGCCACAGTAGCTCACTGACTGCCTTCCAACCTAGAATCTCATCTTCTGACACTATCACTTGTTTCATTTTGGATTGTCTCATCGCAGAGTTTTCAAGGTAGAAGGCTTCGGGACGGGTTTATTGTTGCCTTCTTCTGTGCAGTACTAACAGGTGTTAACTATGCTGCTGCTGCTGTTGTCTCAGAGAGATCCTCTGTCAGTGTCATCCCCCTTTTACTGCTGCTGCCCAGCAGCTGTTTCACACAACTAATCTGGCTCCTCAGCAAGCACCTGTCTGAAATGGGAGACCCTACCAGCAGCCAGCAGCATAGCCTCTTGCCTCAGAGGAACACACAATCCTGCCATCATGGAAAGGTAGTGTCATGGTTGGGCATTATTCCAGGCCTTTCAAGAATGGTTTTTGCATCCCCGCCCACTGTTACTTTTATTTTGTGATATTTTAGTTGGTGTTATATTATTTTATTTTGATTTAATATTCACTTTCATTTAAAAAATACATGCACCTTGCCGAGAGAACTTGGGGAGTTTAGAAGTATATTAAATAAGCACGTTTTAAAAAACCCAACTGAATATAAGCTTTATGGGAAACTGAACTCTGAACTGCTCATAAATTAACTCAGTTTGCTAGGACTAGTTTGGAACACCATCTCTGCCTGGCCACTTTCAACCCTCTCCCATTGTTCAATGCTCTTCTCTGGAAGAGGAAAGGAAAAGTGCAATTTCAGAGTTTCAGAGAGATAGGCAAGTGGAGAGCAAATAAAATAAAAAACTGGTACTGGGCAACAGCTGAAAGTCTTTGCAGGATGACATATGTGTAGCTACCATCCCACAGCAGCCACTAACTTTGCAAACTAAAAGAAAATACCTCACTACTTCACTTTCTCATGCACCAATCAATTAGAATCTGGCTGTACAAGAAAGACCTATGCACTGGAGAACAATATTGTGCCACAGTTATGCTTCCTTACATTTGTGAATATTGAAGATGTGCCTCCTTTACTGCAGAGATCATCTGGATTTGCCAGCTGGTATAGATGTTCAAAAAATGTACCTGTGCCACAACATTTTAGCTGTAAGCAGAGAAAAGGCAAACAAATTTGATTACAAATGTTCTTCTCAAAAAATATTGAGTAACATTCTTTTTTTCAATTAGTCACCGAAGGCCTAACACCTAAATAAGCAATGGGCTTTAGCACATGGCTTCTGGTATCTGAATCTCTCCCCCTCATCATACTTACCACCCACACTGGATCCATGGAATATCTTGTGGAAGAAAGAGGAAGTAAATTTTCAAGGGCATTCTAGTACGGTGGCTTAAGCTGGGAGGAAAGCCCTAGCTGAAAAGGTTCTGGGCACTGCCTGGAAGGTTGCAAGCTCGGCGTGGAAGGGGACCTTTAAGTCTGAAACTCTGCAGAGGTAAACAGCTCATTTAAGGGCTATATTATTGTTAGCATTACATACAGAATGCTAGTTGGTTTTCTCTCCCTACTTTCTTATAACGAAAACATGCACCCATGTCCCTGGTGCAATCCAGTGAAACGCAATAATAGATGACATTCCTTTTCCACCAGCCCCCTTTTTCTCCCTTGGAGAGTTTCAAACATTAAAAAAAAACCTGGCCAAAGAGTGTTCCAATTTCTCTTCTTCAGCTTCATATAACCAGACTTTTCTGCATCCTGGGCTGTTTCCAAAGGGGTGGGGGCTTCTATTTTACACAATCATTCCTTTTTTTTGATGGGGGGAGAGCAGGGAGTAACCTAGAGCTAAATTTACATTTGACTGGCCATGGTATTTGGACTGATTTTTTTTTCTAAGTGTATATACTGCTATGGGTGAGACATTTGTTGTGGCAGCTGGTGGCTCTCATGTCACTGGGATGGTGAATCCACCCCAGGTTTTAGACTAAACATTAAAGAAACAATTCAAGGTGCTAAATCTAATTTGGAGGTTAGTTTCAATATCCTCAATAACTTCTAACAAGTTCAGATTAAAACCAAAAGTGAGTTTGCCGTCCCAGTGATATGGAATTCACCAGTTGCTGCTGCTGTTTAAAACTCACAGCACACATCCATTTCAACTGTTGTGGTGGATGCCATTTTATGATCCCATATATTTTAACTCAGCTTTTAAGTAGTCCTAAAACATTTTTAGTTATTTTTTTTAAAAAAGTTAGGCAGCTAAAGAGCCACGAGACTGTGATGCTATAATGTGAATTTTACACTATGCTCTTATAGTGCTATAAAACCACAACAATGCTAATTTTGAAAAAAAATCATTTTAGCATTATAATTAATGGTGACTGGACAGGTTTCTTTTTTTGATGAAATAAATTAAAAATTAAAAAGGTTATAATGACGATGGCTGGAATCCTTTTGGGGCTACGAATGCGTAGCCACCATAGTTATACAGCTACACAGTGAGCTCCAGCCTGACACCCCCTGCATATCCCCACTTACCAGAAAGCCACTGCTGAGAACAATGAGGGTCCATTCTACATCACTCAGGAAGCTGTTCCCACATCCTCCAATGAGCCATCCAAAGTGCAACAGGCAGAAGTGGGATCCCTATCACAATTCTCCCTCACTCCAAAGATCACTTGCATGAGGGTGTGGGAACATCAGCCGCTGTTTCCAGGCAATAGTGGAACACTCCCCTGTTAACCGCAGTGGCTGCTGTCCAATAAGTGGGGTTTAGGGTTCCTAAGTGCCCCCTCAACTGCAGGAACCCTGAATATGAAGCAGTTGTGAATGCATAACTCTAAGTTACACATTCTTCACCTCCCAAAAGGATTCCGACCAATATGTTCACCTTGAATACATTACCATTTCTGTTAAAAAAATTTTTTAAATTTTTTTTATTAATTATGAAAGAAAAAGAACAAAACACAAAACCATGTGATTGCCATAAAAGTGAAAAAGAAAACATTACAACAAAATAGCTTACGTTATTCTTTCTTTCCAGATCCTTTATCATCATATACTTATTCCACATGTTATATATCATATTGCTTATATATTTTTGTTACACTCTTAACTCTATCCTTTTCAACTATATTTAACCTATTGCTGTTACTGAATATGATCCTATTTCTAAACATATTCATACTAACCTTAACCTTAAATGTAACCTTAAATGAAAGCCCTAACAGTAAGTGTAAACCCATCCCCCAAGCCAATTATCTTTCAGCTTACTCTACTTTCCAAAATTGTAATTCTTCTTGTGGAGGTGTGACACTTCCCTCTTTTATTAGGACTTTTTCCACAAATATCTTCCATATTTCTTCAAAATCATTCCCTTTCATTATTCCTTTTTTGACTTTTTAATTTGACATGTTAACTTATCATTAATCACTGTTTTCCACACTTCTTTATACCAATCCTTTATTTGAAAATCTTCTTGCATTTTCCATTTTCTTGATATAATTATGATTAACATTATCAAATATAGATAATAATGCTATACTCAGACATATTTATAAGTCAATTCCTGTTATCTCTTTTATCTCTTACTTCTGTCAAAATTCTTACTTTTTAAAAACAAGATGAAAGACTAACATTAAAAACATCTATACATATGGCATCAATATTCCGATCTTCTCAAAATAAAATGTTAGGACTATTTGCAGTTTTGAGAAGGTCAGACGGACTCCAGGAAAAATACAGGATGGCGGCAGATGAATGATGGGCTCATGTGAATGTCCCATGAAAAATGAGGGAATGAAGCACAGTGAGCAGTAAGTATTAAACGTGTCACACGGAAGCATCCCTGCTCATTGGTCTCAGTCTGATTACCTAACAGTGATTCCTCTTGGGGAAATCACCAGTTCTTGACAGCACAGCTTACCGTTTCATGGAAAGTTTTCACAACTGCTTTTGCTGCTTTTGATTTATTCTCATTATCTGACTTTGTTTCAAGCACTGCCTCGTCATAGAACTGTTTGACATCTTTGGCAATCTGTAAAGGAAGATGAAGAAAATAAGGGTTTTTGGGTTTTTTTGGTTTTTGTTTTTTTAGAGGGGGTATTACAGTCATAATGAAAAAACAGTCAAATGGGCTTGTAACATTTACAGTCAGCTAAGCAGGTATACTGAAACATATGACAAGATGGCATGTATGTCATGTTATATCACACATTAGTCTTAAGGAGACTAAAAAGGAGGTTTTTCATCTGTGACTTGTTCCCCAAACTAATTCAAACTGTCTTTAAAAGTGACAAGCCAAACAAATACTACTGACGAACCCAAATAAAACGTGATACACAGCTGTTCTGCAGCACGTAAACTTGCAATAGAGAAAAGGCAGGATCTTCTAGACTCCAAACATACAAACTATCTGTTCGCATGAGAGCTTTTTCAAAGATGGAACTGCCAATACTTGGTCTTGATATATGTTACCGGTCACTAGTTAATCATGCAAATAAGCCTTAGTATAGGGCAGATGAACCTGTTATGCACAAATGCCACTTGCTCAGTTGAAAATGATGCATGCTCCCCAGTGTGGTGTGTTTAACACTCAAGAGAATGCTATCAAGATGTGCAAAGGGCCAGGGGCTGTTCCTCAACAGACATTGATGGGAAACAATTCTATGGTCCATCCCTAATTGAGCCAGGAAGATTTCCAATTAAGAGTAAACTAATCTGAAAAAAACTCCACCCACACAAGTAATAGTTTCAAAGGTTCTAAACAGGGGGACATTTCTGTTCACAATGCATGTACCCCTAGGCCATCTTCTTCAATCACATTACAATGGTGTTAAGAGGCTGTTCTTATGAAGAGATACCTCCTCGAGTACTCC
The DNA here is from genome assembly GCA_948474755.1 of Ctenosaura bakeri. Classification (NCBI taxonomy): domain Eukaryota; kingdom Metazoa; phylum Chordata; class Lepidosauria; order Squamata; family Iguanidae; genus Ctenosaura; species Ctenosaura bakeri. The sequence goes on from CAOLHI010001207.1 coordinate 287,646, forward strand.
ATGAACTGCCACGGTAAAAAAAAAACACATGTTTAATCTGTGTTTTCCAGAGACCCAGGTGGTATTTCTCTATGGACAAGTGGCACCAGAAGGAACTTCACAAGGGAGAAGCACAGCTGTGTCTAACACTCTCTCCCCCAAAATAAGGGTTTGCAGTCGGGGTTTATTCTTGAATGTTGAAGTGACAGCAGCTGTGGCTAAGTACATCCATTTCAGCTGCTACTCCAGACGTGGCCCTTCCTCACAAACAAGGTCTTAGCTTCTGTTGTACACAGAATTCAAGAATTGGATTCAAGCTGCAGGAAAGGAGATTCCACTTGAACCTCAAGAAGAACTTCCTGACGGTCAGAGCTGTCCGGCAGTGGAATATGCTGCCTCGGAGTGTGGTTGAGTCTTCTTCTTTGGAGGTTTTTAAGCAGAGGATGGATGGCCATCTGTGGGGAATGCTTTGATGGGTGTTCCTGCACAGCAGGGAGTTGGACTCGTTGGCCCCTGGGGTCTCTTCCAACTCTATGATTCTATGATCACGGCAATCACTCAGTTTGCCCGCTGTATTCAGTTTGGCACTGCTTTCACAGTGCATCAAGGAGCATCCCATTACTATAGTGTTCCAAAACACAACTTGCATCCACCTGAAGGCCGTAAATGCCAGTGCTTCAAGACTCTTTCTTTTGCTGCAGAAATAAACTGATGTGGCTACCTCTCTAAAAGTAGTTTTTGCATTGACTTCAAGATGCCCCTTTTAATCTTTAAAGCTCCCCAAAGCTGGAATATAATATATTTGTGGCAATGTCCTATTTCATCTGTGCCTTTTTGTTTTTGGAAACCCCACAATAGGCCATTTTGTGCGTTCTGCTACCATAAAAAGTGAAATTGTCAATACTAGCATCAAGTGCTCCAGTAACTATTGAACCACTTCTCATGCCATCATGGCTTGGCCCCTTTTAGGGAAATCATATAAACTTTCTTTTCAGGTGGACCCTGGGCATCAAGTGGTTAGTTATACTTTAAAATGTTGCCTCTATGCTAATATTTTAATTGTTTCTAAGATATGTAGATCTGTCTGGAATAGGGATGGAAAGAACACTCAAAAATAAATAGTCACCAAATATGACTGGAATCCTGTTGGGGCACTGAGTATTCATAGTGTGCTTGTGTCTGTGGGAATTAGAATTGTGCAGTTGTTTAACATCCATATCCAGTAGAGGGTTGCTGTTAACATTACAAGGTAGCAAAGCTGGCAAAGTGACCAGTGCTCATTGGTGCCCAATACCCAATGGATTGATACACAAAGGACCAACGCACACTGATGCAGATGCACAATGGGACTGCTACACATTACATTGGTTCCGATGAGCACTGACCACTAATGCATATCAGGCACTCTTGCCAGTATTCCACTACATATCTTTGCAATTCAGTAACTGGATTTCTTAGTGCCTCTCCTACGTAGTTAAGTACATGCAGAGATGTAATGTAACAGGACAAACAGGATTTCAGCACATATCTTCTGAGTGGGGAGACCCTAATGAGAAGACTCTTGGATCAACAAGAACCTTCCCTAACTAGAAGAAGAATCTTGGATTGATTTATCTTGCACAAACTTTGCACATGGCTGTTTGTCACAGAAAACAGTGTTTTTGCCATAGAAAACAGCGTTTTCTGCAAATTTTGTGCAGAATAAGTCCAGAATTGAGAATAAGCTGTGAAAATTGTGTGGATTTCAAAGACTCCCATAGTGGGGAAAAATTGCTAAAATTACTTTTTGCTCGCTTCAAGAAAATTAGTGAAAAATCACATTCCTAGTTTAGAATATGGAGAAGTAGAGCAGCAGGAAATAAACACTAATTGGGAGAAGTTTATGAGAAACATTTTCTCCCCACTTTTACACTGTATAATTTAATTTGATCACTTGGAATTTGTAGATTCAAGTGCCTAAATAAAACATTGACTTTCCTGTTGTGCATTATTTAAAAAAAGAAAAAAAAAGTTAGGTATTAAATAAAGTATCACAAATGTTGCTACCCAAAACAGTCTTAATATAGTCAAATGGGCTTGCACTAGAGCAACTGAGGTGTGAATGGAAACTCTCCTGTGGACATCTATCTGATTCTCTTACTTCTACGGCAACACCACTACCATACAATTGGATCTGCTAATTAGAAGTCCAGGTCAGCTGCATGCTAAAGGAAACGTACTGTTCCCATTCTAATCTAAGCTGCCCCTTGGGAAGTAAGAAGTTTGAGAAACTGCATGTCAGATTTCATTTTAAAAAGTGAGAGTTGGGAGCTTTTTTATTAGGGGATAATTTACCCTGGGGAAGCCTATTAAGAAGTTCAAAATGCTTCTATTCCATTTCTTTAATGCCATCTTGAACTGACAAGTGGATAAAACACCAGTAATAGAATTTCCTCCCCACCGTGTACAATATAAACAAGGGCTCAGATGACACCAGTACTAATGGAAGTTGAGTGGCTATTTGATACAGAGGAATGGGGCATGTGACATTTCAGATTATTCTCATATAGCAGGGCTAGCGGGTGCTAATGCTTAGCTGTTTTCTGTGTACTTGCTGCCCTGGATGCCATTCTGGGGGAGAATGCAGGATAAAAACTAAATCAACAATCAAAACTGCTCAGAATTCCTCAGACAATATGGCTACTGGCTGGGGGTGGATAGGAGTTGTCAAAAACCAAAAACCAAAACCAGCAACATATTTCAAAAGATGGATAAAAAAACAGTGTGTTTGTGTATGTGTATGTGCTTTCAACTCACTTGTCAACTTATGGTGGTCCTATGATTTTCACAGGGTTTTCTTAGTCAAGGAATACTCAAGAGGCAGATTTGTTTTCCTCTAAAATATAGCCTATAGCACCTGATATTTGTTGGCAGTCTCCCTTCCAAGTACTAACCAAAGCTAGCCTTATGTAGCTTCCGAGATCAGATAGGATCTGGTGCCTTTAGGGTATTTTGCCCTGTTGAAATGATATTTTCATATTTGTCTCCTTATAGAGTGATATAGTAAACTTGAAATAGAGCAGGAGGGGATAAAAAAAGATTGTGAGTAAAGATTCTTACAAAGAATAATAAGAAACACTTGGGGTGATGTAAGGAAATTCTTTGCTTTTCAAAAAATGAACAGCACCAATTACCCTAAGAATTAATATTTGGCCACAGCTCCGAACAATGACTTCAAAATGTTGGGGTGGGAAAGGAGATAAGAGTGCTTGCAACCCACAGATGAATTCACCACCTATTTTGTGAGTGTGTGCAATTATGGGGTAGTTGGGTGGATTAAATTCTAAGGGCTTCATGACCCAAACAACAAGTGATACAATGATCCTACAGAGAGATACTGTAAAATGGCATTTAGAGGCCCCCAGTCTGCTTGTAATTCAATTGTGAAGAGTTTACAAACACACTGCAAAAAACAGCACAGTCTTTGAAGGAAACATTGCAAAGAATGGAGACCATCCACTATGTCATCAGTAGTGTCTCCCCCCCAAAAAAAATCACTCTTAAAAATTAAAAAGAAGCCCTCTGTGTTTTATTTCTAACCATTCCTTGCTATGATGTTTACCTTTCCTGATTTAATAACCCCTTCTGCTTCTGACTTCTTTCTCCTTGCAGGGATTTTTAATTTACTGCAATTAAGCCCACTTTATCAAAAGGTAATTGAATCTGCAGCTTATTTATGGGCCTTTCTGCCTTTTCCTTTCTCCATATTATCATCATCCCTTTCACATCTAGAAGCTAGGGTTGGAATTTTCCATGCCCTTGAATCACACGCTCCCAAGAAAACTGTATTATTCCTTTAAGTACACCATTGTGGTTATCCACAAGGTCTGATTAAAAGAAAAAAAAACCCTTCTCTCAAGAACTCAAGTCTTCAGTTAGAGTATTTAATTGCATCTCTTTCACACAAGGCTATCTAAAATAGTCATCTGTTACAACAGTGCTTTATATAAGGCTGTCTCAAAATAAAAAGAGAAAATATGACAGGGCTGTCATACTGAAAAAGTACATGTCTTTTTCCCCCCAATCTCATTATCATGGGTCAAATGTATTTTGGCACACTGTGAAATATGCAAAACCTGTTTGCTCAGAACCTGCATATGTTGCCCTGGTGGCACAGCAGTTAAATGCCAGTATTGCAGCCACAAGGTTGTGAGCTCGATCCCACAGGGCTCCAGGTTGACTCATCCTTCCATCCTTCCGCAGGTTGGTAAATTGAGTATCCAGCTTGTTGGGGGCAATTAGCTAACATACCTTGTAAACTGCTTAGAGAGCACTTAGCTGATAAGTGGTATAGAAATACACATGCTATTGCTAACATCACCAGCATGTCAGAAGCAGAGCCTTAGAAAATAAGCCGAAATGCCCATCGGTTGCTAAGTGACAAGCAAGATCTTGCCCTCTTTAACTTAGCCAACTATGGAAAGGGTTAAACACAGGTGATATTTTGGGCCTCTCAAGTTCTCATGTTTTGACAAAATTACTCAAATTTTTTATGGCAAGATCCTCTGGATACTTCGTACTTGCTGTTTGTCTTTGGAAACTGGATATTCCCTTCAGTTTTGACAAAGATATGACTATAAACATTCAATAATATCACCACATTTTTAATACCAGATTTTAACATGCTATACCAGCTAAGCACAAAAGGAAGGTTACCAACTGACTTGAAGTAACCCTGAGATTTACAGGAGTATGAAAAATCTTTAGGAACCCTAAAGATAAGAATGGACAACCTAATGATAAATCTAGTTTCCTAGAACGTTGTTGGACAACAAGAAGAACGAAAAACCTGGATAAGTGGAAAGAGACTGGGGGCAGGGAATGAAACAGAATGGCTGGACATGAAGGAAGGAAGAAGAAACACAGATCTTAAAAAAAGGACGGGTAAATAATTTTCTGGATTGATCATTTTCCTGATTCACACTGACAAAAATACTTCCCAGGGTGTCAAAGCTGCTTAGAGGTAACACTAGAAAAATCCAATATTTAAATATAGCAATGGTTGAATACAAGTACAACCACTCCAAACCCAGAAAAAAGATCCAACAGGGAAGGGAGAGAGGTGGTTGGAACCCTGAATTCATTAAAATAAAAAAATACACTTAAAAAAAATTTTTTTTTATCGTGACTTCATTTTTATATAAGAAAAGGAAATTCAATTTTCCAGTGGCCAGTTGTTCTGTAGAAACATCCATGCCTAACCAAATATTGGCAAAGTTGAGGAAAACATGCAGTCTACAAACTCCAAGGGTTGTAGAAAAAGAAAAAACTAAGATGACAACAACATATTAGAACAGGGGAAATGTCTCCAGAACAGGACAGGTCCTCCTTTGCTGTGGAATCTTTCCTCTAGGGAAGCCTGATTGATGCTGATGCTGGCCTGATTCAGATACCAAGCTAATGTGGCTTTTCACCCAAGTGTCTGAAGCTTACTGAATGATTTGGAGTCTACAGGGTCATGGATTTTCATTTTTATTTTGTTGAATTGCTTTAAATTGTTCTAAATTATTTTACAGATTGCGCTGTGTTCTGAGATCTCCAGATACTGGGGGAGACCAGAAATGCTGTAATAAATTAGTAATTAAAACAATAAATTAAACAGTCCAATGGCAAGTGAATATACTGAATACTGACTGACTACTGACAGGGACTGGAGGGGAGTGGCTGGGAGCCTAAATGTGAGCCCTTTGCAAACTGCATCATTTTGGTCGCAGGTGTCTCTTTTGTTCACAATGTGATCCACAGCAGGCAAACTTCTGATGGGAAAGAGGCAGGATTTCCAGATGCCAAATGCTAAGAATATGCTAACCTATCCCATTCAAGATTTGAGCACTTTACCATCAAAAAAAAAGGGTGCCAACTCTTGATATGCTCCTGATACATCACATCATTAATTAAAGCAAGATATTGTGTAACTGAGAGAAAATATAACTACACATAGCTTCTCATATCCATTTATCTCTTCTCACTTATCTGAGCTCCCTTTTTCATTATCCTATAACTGCAATTTGAGTTGCAAGATTCTCAAGGCAGGAAGTTGTGTTAGAAGTTATGTCACTTTGTAAAAGCACCTTGTATGTATGTGTGTGTGTGTGTGTGTGTGTGTGAATATATATACACACATAATATATAATTCCCCCCAACACTTACACACAACATGAGCTCCATGGCAGCTCAACAGTAGGAACATTGCCCTGTAAGCAGAGAAACAGGCTGCTACGGCATTATTAGGACACAATAGTCTACTGGCACAGAGAAACTCCAGAAGAGTAACATTCTTTGCTTTATTTGAATGCACTTTGGGGGTGGTGAAATTAAGTTATTACAATATATGTTTTTGGAACCAAAGACCTGGATTAAATTACTACACAAGCACAAAACTTTTTGGAAAGCCTTGGAATTATCACCAGCTTCCTGGGACAAAATTTTGAGGTAAAATAATGTGAAGAGCCTCATATCTCTTCTTCCTGTTTCCTTGAAGTATGTGAAATACAAACAATGTGAGAATCAACATGTCAGCTATCTCCCTGCTTCACTGGCCAGCAGAGGGCAGGGAAAGGTTTAGCATCATCATGTCTAACATCAACTTGCTGACTTAGACATTACAAGGAAAAACAAGTCAAGGAATACAAAGCAGCAGCGGCCAGCACTGCCTTTTATAAATGTTTAGTTTGGCACTCAGCCCTAACCTACCTTCACAGGGGTTTGTGAGGTGAAGAGAAGGTCAGTTTACAAAGTTAATAGGTTTTGGTCCATGAAATCCATGTCACAATAAATGTGTTAGCCCTTTAAGTACTATAAGGGTCTCTGGTATGTTGTAAACTTAAAGTTCACACAAAATCCACACTATAAATCATCATAATAAATCCCTTACCTGATCTTTATTAACGAAGCCCCAGATTCCAGCAGCCACTTCACAAGCAAACAATATTACAAGGCAGGTGAAAAACTGTGAACAAAATACAGATCAGATAAGAAAAGTTGGCAGCTTTATCAGATAGACAAGAAAGGTTTGGGTGCAAGTGTGTCAGTGAATGTGTATTATGATAAAAAGAATAAATAACATACTATTAAAAAGGGCCAGTAGATAATGTCATGAATGGAGCATCACTCTTCAGGCAGTAATGAAGTCTTTGAGAAAACCACAAATCACTGTGAACTATGTATCCCTATAGTGCTCAATTCAAAGGGGACACATTCTACTTCTCAGCCTTCCATTTATGTTTGTTGACATTTCCCTTTTACACATAGGGAGTAGGAAGATGGGAATAATCAAGGGCATCTTGCAGTCAGACCAGAAGACAGCACCACTGGCTAAGATTCTGATGTGGCTGAGCAAGTTCAGTCCGGAGCCGTGTGCAGAGATACATTTCTCAGACACTCATTCTCTGATTCAGATAATGCTGAAGCAATTTGCAAGCAAAATGCTGTTACATTCCAAATGCCCTCACATCTCTCTCTCTCTCCAATGCTGATGGTTCAGCTTCAACAAGTTGCTACAAAATACTTATTTAGATGCCAAAAACACATATTATGTGTTCTGCTATGATCCAGTCCTACAGTTTTCTTGGCAAGATTTATTCAGAAGTTTCCCATTGCCCTCCTCTAAGGCTGACAGAGTGTGACTTACCCTTAGTCATCCAGTGGGTTTCCATAGCTTGGCAGATATTTGAGTCCTGGTCTTCTGGAACTCTAGCCCAATACTTATACCAGTATACTACACTGGCTCTCTGCTATACAGAACATAAATGTGACAAGACTTTCCCTGCCCGCCCCCTCAACATATAATATACTAACAGGGCAAGAATAAGATTTGTGAATAAGGCTTTCACAGAGGCAATGTGGTGGAGAGAGCTAGGGATTACTGTATGTATTCTCCAGATTGTAACCTAAGCATAATAATGCGCAAGTCTCTGGTCACAGGTGCTGCACTGTCCACATGTAACAGACTGCATGCTGTGGGGGGAGGAGTGGCATTACTAGGCAAGATCTTTGTATCAGTTTCCCTCTTTAATAACTAAAAATCAGAGTAAGGGAGCACTCTCACCACGGGTAAGCAGGAGCATTCAGCCTTTGAAGAAGCACAAAAGGGGTTCCTACACATGCATAGTTACAGTGCAGGAACAGCAGAAGCATCACATTTTTAAAAAATAATAGATGAGCATTCCTAGGACAGAATGCTAAGACAAAAGAGTAATCAGCTTCTCTCTCTCTCTTTTTAAATGCTGAAGTAATAAAATGATGTATCATTGGGACCATGCATTAGTTTTTACTATTCACATTGCAAGAAACAGCTAAAAAGTCAAGACTAGAAATGTGTGCAGCTTCATTCCACATGGAAGTCACAAACAGTAGTGGATATGCTAAATATGACAACAACCAGTTTTTTTTTAGACAGAGAGTGTAATTGGCTTGAAATAAGGCTTGTGCAAGGGAATTCTGGTCACACAAGGAGCCTTTTCTGCCCTCTCCTCTGTAACACAGCTCCTTGATGCTGAGGGTAACAGCATCAACAGTGCAGGATGTGGCCTGGGGGAGGGGTGCTGTGGGGTAGAGTATCAAAAGGAGCAAGAGGATGTGGTGGAGAGGATGGAGCAACTCTACTCAGCTTGTGCAAATCTAGATCCAAATCACTGCCTGGAATGATGCAATATCCTTGGAAAGGAAATATAATCTTAGCAGAAGACAAGGGTCCAACCCAGTTGTTCTTAACCTCTTCTTTAACAAGGCCTGCCATAAATATAATTCGTTGCCAGTGACCTCCCAGATTTACTCAATATTTAATTTTTTAAATTTAGATTTAAATATTCAAATATTCATTTATTTATTTATATTGAAGGCTTCTGGAGACTAGGATTCAAATTCCCCCTCAGATATTGGGTGACCATGAGCAAGTCACTTTCTCTCAGCCTCAGAGGAAGGCAAACCCTCTCTGAACAAATCTTGTGAAAAACCTGTGATAGATTCACCTTAGGGTTACCATAAGTCAGAACTGACTTGAAGGCACACAACAACAAAATCCCACTGACAAGGGGAGGTTCTTTCTAACCATTGTGTCTCTCCCCTTCGAAAACTGACTTATGGTGACCCGATGGCAAGATCTGTTGCCTTTGCTTTCTTCTGCGGCTGAGAGAATGTGACTTGCCTGAGGTAACCCAGTGGGTTTCCATGGCTGAGTGGGAATTCAAACTTTGGTTTCCAGAGTCACTGTTTGGGTGCACATACACATCTTCTGCTGTGTCCCTTTCACCAGGGATGTGATTGTCAGAAATGTGTGTGTAGGTGCTGAAACTGCACCCTTGCATTTTAATTTTTTTTTTTTAAAAAAAGGAGTGCGCACACACCCAAACTGCTCCCTCATTTGCAAACAAGGGAACAGTTTTGGCACCTGCATCACTCCCTGTTGCCACATCACTGTTGCTGCTGCTATCATTGGTGTCTAGCAGCAGGGCTTCATAGATTCCCCCGTAAGGGCTCTGCAGACCCCCAGGAATCCATGGACCCCAGGTTAGGAACCACTGGTCTGATGAAGAAACAAGAAAAAGGCTTGAAGAGGATTCTCCTTGCCATGAGAAGCCCCTCTCTTTTTCTTTTTTGAGTCTTCAAATATTCTTTCCACCCTTAGCTGGTATAGGATTAATTTTAATGAAGAATCATAGAATCAAAGAGTTGGAAGGGCCCTCATAGGGCACTGAGTCCAACCCCCTGCTCAATGCAGGATCTCCAGCTAAAAGACCCTCAGCAGGTAGCTGTCTAGCCTCTTTTTGAAGACATTCAGAGAAGGATATCTCTAGACAACTGGGCTTCTGGAGCACTATGGCAGAACATACAGATGGAAAGAGGTGACAAAAGGGACCAAAACCAGGTAAACCTACTTGGGATCAGACAAGAAAGGGTATAAGACAAGATTTATCTATTACCTTCATTCTTACAATGAGGGATATTCTGAGAATGACATCTTACACACCTCAGATAGCTCTGTTTTCCATTACCAAGTCAGATGCCAATTCTCTTGGAAACAATTCCTTCCTAATTTTCTGTCAGCTTGAATTTTGCCTTTTTCTGCATATTTTAGGCTTCCCTTGGCAAATATTTATGCTTATCTTCATACCACACAACACTAGAATAATGTAAAGCAATCCAACACACAACAGGACACACTAAAAAAAAGAGTTTCTTACTGTTCCCAGAAGGCACTGTGACTCCTGAATAGCACCATAGCATCCCAGGAAACCCACAAACATCATCACTGCCCCAACAGCAATCAGGATGTAGATACCTGTAGGAAATAAATTTTTAAAAAAGCATGTGCATTGAGTTGGAAGACTGATCAGAAAATATATTATATGAAACTTATACAACAGAATGTGGCTAGGCTGGGGGAAGGGAGAGGAAGAAAAAGATTTACTGATTTATTGTATATTCTAAAGCATAGGATAGAACTGTGCTGGATCAAAACAAAGTCTGTTTAGGTCTAGCATACCCAGCTCCCAGTATCCTCTGGCCATCACAGGCCACATAGCAGCTGGGGGAAGGGTGGTGGAATAGTGTTCTGGAAAATGTAGTCCAAAATAAACAAATAAACCTTGCAAGCTCCAGTCTAGCATTTGATTTCTAAAAGTAGCCAGGCAGATGGTCCTGGGATGCTTATAAAGAAGTGCATGAAAGCAATAGTTTCCCCCTGTCGGGTCATATCCATTTTTGAGGTATACTGCTTCTAAATGTGAAAGTTCTTCCTAGGTATCATTACTTAAATGTCTGTTCTCCACAGCTTTGTCAAATTTCTTTTTAAAAAGGCACCTAACCAAGGAAGAGCAAAGTTTAGAAGTCAATTGTTAAGTCAAACTGAATTTTAAAAATGAAATATATGATTTGTAATAGAAACTGAGGGAAATATAGATTGGGCCTCTGACAGCAGCACCAGACCCTGGCAAGATTAATGATTGGGCATCACCTCCTAAATTTAGCAACAGATATGACAGCCACTCTCTCTGGGCTGCTGAGATACTATTATATAGTGTGTTGTTTGCTATTCCACTGTCAGTCCCCCCTCCTTTCCCTGTTATCAGCCTCACAAACAGGCAATCATAAAGCTAGAGTTGCTCCTTCCATTGGGAAACGTTTAAACCATGTCTCTCTACAATCTTTGTTGGATACAGTATCTGTATATCCCTAATTAACCTGCACAGCAATGTTGCAATAATACTTACCCAGGATCACTAAGATAACATGTCACCTTGGGAGAAAGGTCAGGTATTAAATAAATAAATGAACAAACACACAAACAAATATTTTGAAAGCTTGAAATCTGTGGCTTCCTTGTATGATCTGAGGCAAACACATCAGGCTGAGGCAAACCTGACAGCTTTATTTCTTCTGCTACTAGCTAGGACAAGCCTGCACAATTAAGTTTCAGTGTATTTATTTATTTACTTGTTTATTTATTGTAGAGCTTCCTTTGTCTGTTCCTGCTCATAACAGAGATTTTAAGAGTACAGGAGAAAGCCCGCAGCCTACCAGACGCTGTAAGACTTCCATGAGCCCCTATCAGTATGGTTAATGATCAGATAATAGAAAATACATCCACCCTGTCTGGCAGCTCACATATTCTCCCTAGCCCTGTTCTAGAATATACAATAATGGCTAATTTCATACAGACACAGATGCAGAAAATCCTGCCCAGAGGCTGGACTAAGCAAGCTTCAAGTAACTTCCATCCTGGCAATGCTATATTATCCCTAGCCAGTACAGAATGTTAGAAAGTTGAACAAAGGCTTTTACAGTTATGCAGACTGAAGGCCAAGTTGTAAAATGCATCTCTGTGACTAATGTGCCGAGTATGTTTAAAATGCAAACAGTACTGGGGTGAAGGGAACTTATCAAGATCATAACAGGCACACAGGTGTATTGCAACTCTTTCTTCTGATTCTACTGCCCTCAGGAAAAACTATCCTCAGAAGATCCTATCTGCTAAGGAAAGAAAGTCCAGATGCTGCCAATGCAGAAGGCAATGGGTTATGAGAGACTAAAGTGACGTATAATATCATCTGCATTAATGTTGCTTATTCCATTATGTTGCCATTGTTTCCCACACAACTATGCTCTGTTGAGGATCAAAAGGCATGATGGTTAATTGTGGAATGATGGTTGATACTATGCCTTAAACCAGTAAACCTGGGTTCTGCAGAGCCCTCTGAGGTGGTCTGCAAAGCCCTGCCGCTGGACATCAACAGCAGCAGCACCAACAGGGATTCGGCAGCAGTGTGTGTGTGTGTATGCTCCCAAACTGCTCTCTCATGTGCAAATGAGGGAGCAGTTGAGTGTGTACATATGCTTTCTGACATGTCCTTCTGCGTTCACCCCCCTATTGCCACATCTCTGAAGAAAGGGACTCAGTGGTAGTTGTGCACTTGCTCAAACTGCTCTCTTATTTGCAAATGAGGGAGCAGTTGGGGCATTGCACACATGCCTTCTACAGAGTCCCTCTGTGTATACTCCACCCCCTACAGCCATGTCTCTGAGGAAAGGGATCCAGTGGTAGGCATGCACACATGCCCAAGCTGCTTTCTCATTTGCAAATGAGGGAGCAGTTGGGATGTGTACAGATGCCTTCTTCCATGTCCCCCTCTGTCCCCACACACCCCATTGCCATGTGCCTAACAAAAGGGTCCTGGCAGCAGATATGTGCACACACCAAAACTGCTCTCTCATTTGCAAACAAAGGAGCAGTTGTGGCACATGCACATGCTTTCTGCCATGTCCCTCTGTGCCCTTACCTCCTGCTGGGTGTAAAAGGAACATAGAGGCAGGCAGGCAGGCAGGTGTACGCAAATTGCTCTCTTGTTTGCAAACAAGGAAGCAGTTGTGATGCCCACACAAACATCCTGCTGTTGTGTCCCTGATGAAAGGGACACAGGGGCAGGTGTGTGCGCATGCACCCAACTAGGACTCTGTAAACCAGGTTCTGAATCCCCACTCGGCCATGGAAACCCACTGGGTGACCTCCGGCAAATCATTCTCTCAGCCCCAGAGAAAGGGAAAGGTAACAAATCTTGCCAAGAAAACCCACCCGATAGGTAAACCTTAGGGCTGTCATAAATCAGTTCTCAAAGGGGAGAAAAATAATGGCTAGAAAGAATCTTCTCCTGTCAGCAGCCCTTTGTTGTTAGGGGCCTTCAAGTTATTTCTGACTTATGCAATCCTAAGGGGAACTTATCACAGAGGCTTTTTTCTGGGGGGGAGTGGAGGGCAGGATTTGTTCAGAGAAGGTTTGCCTTTGTCCTCCTCTGAGGCTGAGAGAATGTGACTTGCCCTAGGTCACCCACTGTCTGAGGGGGAATTTGAATCCTAGTCTCCAGAAACCTTAAATAAATAAATATTTAAATATTTAAATCTTGAGTTAAATCTTGGGGGTCCCTGGCAACAAATTAAATTTACAGGAGCCCCCCAGTAAAGAAAAAATTAAGAACCATTGCCCTAAACCAATAGTACAACATTGAAAGGACTAACACAAGAATACACACTTAGGTTCTATATAAGACAGACCAGTACGTTAACAGCTGACAATGGCACTGTCACATTAATGTTGTCTTACATGTGTGCTAACTAATGGTGATTGGTGGCTCTGATGGCAATGGAATAGTGAATCAACTCCAGGTTTTACTCTGAGCTTTAAAGGAAGTATCAAGGTGCAGAACTCCATCTCCAAAGTAGAGTTAGCACCTTGGATAGCTCCTTCAAAGTCCAGAGTGCACTCACTGTCACCGATATTCACCATGAAGAAATGTCAATTTGTTAGATAAACTGCTAAAAATGGAGGAGGTAGGGTCATAAATAGATGTACCCCTGAGCATTGCATGCAGCTGGTAGAAGTGGAATTGGTGGCTAATGTATAACAGAGTGATACACCAGAACTTTACCACAATATAAATCTGATGGTCTGCTACAACACAGAGATTTCTTTCTATAAGATTGTTGTGATCTAGCGGTTTTCAGGGGGAAAGGTGCTGTGCTTCAAATTCAGGACAAGATGACGAATGGTAATCAGCAAAAAGAGAAGAGGTTTGCAAGTGGCCATTTGCATGGAAGCCAATAATGCCTTTGGTAATAGTGATAAAGGTTTTTGGTCTTTTAAATGGAGCAAAAGTTGATTGTACCCCGTGCCCTTTTTAGACTGACAACATGCCAATTTATTTATTTGTCATACTTGCATCATTTCCTTCCTCCAAGGAAGCTCTTGGAAGCACATGCGGTTTATGTTAACCTTACAATAATCTGTGAGGAAGAAGGTAAGGCTGAGAAATAACACAATTGTTTATGGCCACCTGGGGAGGTTCATGGCCGAGTCATGATTTCAAGCTAGTTTGCCATATCCAAGCAATTGCAATGCACTGAGCTTCTGATTCTACTTGTTCAGAGGCTGTAGCAGATAGCCTGTTCATCATTCCTGATAGGGAAAGAAAGAAAGAAAGAAAGAAAGAAAGAAAGAAAGAAAGGAGGGAAGGAAGGAACTGTTATCTTTGTTGTCTGCCTCAAGTCATTTCTGACTTATGGTGACCCTAAGATGAACACCATCACTGGTTTTCTTGGCAAGATTTGCTCAGAGGGAGTTTGCTTTTGCCCTCCTCTCAGGCTGAGAGTGTTTGACTTGCCCAGGGCTACCCAGTGCGTTTCCATGGCTGAGAGGGGATTTGAAACCTGGTCTCCAGATTTGTAGTCTAATGCTGAAACCACTACACCACCCTGGCTATCCGCTGTTATCTACTATCCAAGAATTCCTATCTGACCACCCTGCCTGCAATCCATCTCCATCATGTGGAGAGGTGGTGAATGACTGGATTGACTGATTATCACCATTATCCCACTTTCTACCCAATTTGGGACTCAAAGTGGCTTACAACAAATTAAAGAACATAGAGTTGGAAAATTCACAAAAGTTAGAAAGAGATTACATACACACACACACAAAATATATAAAACTCAACATTTGTGAGTTTACCTGTGTCAGGCAGGTGAAGACTTCATATGGTTGGCTGCCTGTGAAGATTCTATGGAATCCTGGGATTGGCAGTTTAGGGAGAGTACTTTAGAATTCTCAGCCAGAGAGCTCTTGGGCCTGGCTGTTGTTATGGAGACAAGGTCTAGCAGCAAGAAAGAGGACAGCGTACTCCCTCAGAAACCGAGCATCTGTATGTTAACTCTGAATACAAATTGGATTGGAAAATATGGGGAAAAGTTACAGGTACTGGAGAAGGCAGTTTGGGGAATTACAGACACAGGATATCAAATCTGTGTATTTCAACTGCATCTAACTCCTAAGATATCTAACAAGTTTTATCTATGAGAAAACCCCAGGCAATGCCAGGTAAATATGCTACTGTGTGTATATGTATATGTGTGTGTGTGTATGCATACATATATGTATGTGTGTGTGTGTGTATACATATACATACATACATACATACATATATATATATATATAGAGAGAGAGAGAGTTAGGTGGTAAGCAGAGAGTTGACCACTTTCAAGGCCACAAGTACCACACTGCCCAGCAGCAATGCCATTCTGCCAAGCCTCATTAATTAGCTTTAATCAGTGAAGAAGGGCAAGAACCCCTGGTCAGACCCCATGACTCAGGTGAATCAAGCTAGGCAGCAGGACAACTAATAGAGCCCTCATAGCTTTCTATGTACTTACTAGAAACATCCTCTGCACAATTCATATGAGGGCCATAATTGTGCATTTTTTTTCAAAGTGAAAAGTGGGATTTTCAGGACTCTACATTCAACATTCCATGCTGAGGTTATAAGACTGAAGTCTTTATCTCATATACTGTCTTAATTGTATAAAGTCTACTGTGGCCTCTACTATTGGGCTGAATCATCTGAATAAGCTCTGAAGACAAGCAGGTGCAAAAGCCCCTTTAGCTGGATGGCAGCCAAGGGTGAATTTGAGTTTTGAAGGATAATGAACTAGAGGCTTACACATTGGGAAGGCATCAGTATGCAGGTCATCTCAAATCTTCCACACAGTTCACAGAAGAAAAGAATGCAAGCAGTAGACTAGAAGAGTTCTCCCAAGACAAGTGACCCCATGTTCTATTTGAATTGCTTCACAGGCACCAAAGAGGGTAAGAAAACTGTTCATGATGCGAAGCAGGAGACATGCATTGCAAGTTCCAATGGAAGAGTGAGAAAGCAAAGTGTGATAATCAAACTGCAGTCAGGAAGCAATAAAATTATTGAGAAGCCATTGGGAGAAAGGCCAGATTTTATCTAAAACACAGACAGACAGCCTTTATTAAGTTTGTCTTTGCGCCTGAAAGTCAGAGCCAAATAGACAACTGGAGGAAAGCAGAGTGGGACTGCTATTTATTTATGAATGAACAAACAACAACAGCCAACAATGGTCCTCTCTATCTGACTGCATTCATTTCACCAAATTAACAACTCCTAAGAAAATGGAGTGGCAGAGATTCTTAACAGCAGACAATGAACTACTTATGAACTACTTATGTGTCAATCATGCTACCCTTTGGAAGCCTCTCTCTTCCCTGGACGTTGTAAAATTCAAACCTCCTTCTTTGAAGTGGAAGTTAGAAGACCCCTCCCTGTTTAACACTAAATCACCAAGCAGGTCTTAAGGGAATGAGATTTGTTCAGCTTCATCCACTTCTTATCCAAAGAGTTAAAAAAAAACAACCCCAAAACTTCTGATCTTTCTGTGGTTTGAGACATCTTGCAAAATCTCTCACTTGGAACTCCACAAGGTTTTGAAATCTACAAATGTTTTTCCACAGAGATAAGTTCCCCTTGTCTTCCAAAGCCCTTCCTCATATTTGCATTTGTCTCTGTAACACAGACTGTTCTCCAGCTCCTCCACCTTTTGGAAAGTGTGCTATAAAACCATTAAACGAAGAACCACTTTTCTTTGATAGGTGAAGTCACATCTGCTGCTCAAATTAGCTTATCCTGTTGTTGATTATTTTTTTAAAGAATAAAAGCCTAGAACAACGGTGCTAAGACAGCTGTGCTTTCTACCCCCCAGTTGATATTTAGAATGATTTACTAATCTATGGTAACATATTTCTGTTTGATTAGAACTACTGGAAATTATTCAGGTGAGTCAAAATATCAAAAAAATATATTATAACCTTTATCAAAACAACATACAAAATAAAGCATTGGTTTTGTGTTTATGTCCAAGCTCAAACAGAACTTCAGAAGATCCTTTTGCCAAAGGCTTTGTTCCCAAATCTAGGTGACTCTCTGACCCGATTCAAAAGTGGGTTGATTTCTCTTCTGCCCCTCTCTCCAGGCTTTCTTTGAGAAAACACACCCCTTTTATTCATCCCCCACCCACCCACCCTTGGTTGACTGAAAAACTCTCTGGCTGAAGGACTGACACTCAGCCCCAATTCTGATTAAACCCAACTGAGAGCCTGCTATTTATAAAAATTTTTCCTGAGTCCTCCAACCCCTCCTTCACACTAAAGGGGCTGGGTTTTCTCTGGAGTGACCATTCTCATTGCCTGACAATCTGTTGCTGGGTGGCTTCTCTGAGACACCCCATTATATATAATACCATAAAATGTATTCCTTTATACAAAATGGTGAATTTTTTAAAAAAAATGTTTTCAAGTTGTGGTTGGTTGAATTCGTGGACACAGAATCCATGCATACAGAGTGATGGCTGTACACTGAAATATTCACTGAATGGTAAGTCAACACTTATGTAAACCCCACTAATTCAATCTGTGTACCTTAGTCAGGATGAGTTGTTGGATTTAGCCCTCAACACATTAAAAGTAAGTGAATACAGATTTCTGAGGGGTACTATAAATAGATCTCAAGTTTTATTTCTTGTTAGACTGTGCAGACTAGAAGCTGCAGGAAAGCAATGCAGACAGAACAGGAAAGTATGAAGAAACACTCCAGGAGACTAACATTTTCTTCCATTTAACTAGGACATTTCCTGTGAACTATGTAATGAGGGAGTTCAAGTAGTTTTTACACAGAAATGCTATGTGCAACTGTGATGATGCAGTGAACCCTCCATGTTTAAACACAGTAACTGGTGCAGACTTTGTTTCAAACAACTTCTATGCAGTATTTGCAACATGCAGGGCATCTGCAATTCTCAAGGCACTTCAAGATAATATGGTAAGGAAAATCTCCGGTATCTGAAAAATGCATCTGACAGGAAGTCATTCCAGATGTTCTCTGGAGAGGCTATAATCTTGAATCTTACCCTGCCAATGGCTCTTCCCTTGATGTTCCACAAATCAAGCCAACATTTCTAAAGCAAACGAATTTAAATTAATGAGATGAATGTTGTTCTCTTGTGTTGAAGTATCATATGCAATCTGGACAACATGTTCTGAATATTTTCTTGAACTACTAAAGCAAGAGGAAAAGCATATTTATGGAAAATAAATGGTTTTCCACTCAACATTGAGTGAAAAGTTTATAGGAGCCTCTCTCCCTCATGTATAGACCCAGCTTATTAAGAGGAAATTGAAAGTATAAAATGAAGTATAAAATGAACAGACATAGAAGAAGGCACGTGTTGTTCAGCAGTTCAGCTAAGTTGGCCCAGTCTGCAACTCTGTGGAATTTTGGATTCTCACTTGAGATTCCTCTGTTCTCTTGTAGCAAAAGTAAAGATGAACTCTCCCCATCTCTTCTTCCCAGCTCACACTGGCAGGAGGAGGTAGAAAGCCCCTACCTCTCCTTCTCACCTGAGAATTTGGTGACTCTAAATTCTAAATGCTACCACTGCAGTAGCAGTAACAAGCCATGCCAAATACAACCATAGGAAAAGTCTCCCAAGGATCTGGAGTTGTAGGGCTGCTAGGATGCAGCCATGAAACTGAAATTCTCCCAAAGTCAAGCAGCTGATCAGGATTGCTAAAGTAAGAGGGGACCTGTCTCTACAGGATCCAAGGACTTGTATTCTGCCATCATTGATGCTTTGGATCTTTAAAATTGAAGTTTCCCATTCATTTTGTAGGACTGCAAGTGGCCCTTCAGTGAGGAAGTTCACATAGTATAGCAAGGTCTCTTTAAAACAGTCCAGAGTATCAGAGCTAGCTCAAAAGCTGTTTTGTTTAGCAGCTAGTTGATTCTGGTGCTCTCCTGTTGCTGCACATATCTCCTCTCAGCATGGATCTGGTGTTACATCTGATATCACATGGAAACATTTGTCATACGGTGAGCTAGAGGAGATCTGTCCACACCTCTGGTGCCTTCTTGCTTTGTAAGGTACTTATGAAGAGATAAGAGATAAATTAGGATAAATTAGGATTAAGGCCAGAGGTTAAATAAATAAATGTATTCAAAGGAATAAATAAAATAGAGGTGGGTAACCCATGGTCTGCATATAGCTTTTGGTCATTCTCTCTGTGCCCCCCTGGAGCTTTGCCTGCTTTATCCCAACATCTATTTGATCAGGAATCAAACACAGAACAGACAACCAACAACAATCTTAGGCAGGCTTACTGGGATGGGAGCAAAATTAAAGCCTTTCTCTCCTTTCCCCTGTAATGCTATTTGTTATCCTTGTTTACTGGCCAGGTTACACACTGTCACACACATCTCTAGCCCTGACTACCTGCATAGTCTCCAAATCATCCCAGAATAGCACCTCCTCACCCCGCAAAAAAATCACAGGGGCCAAGGTAATTCCCACTCTCAGAAAGATTGCCCAGCCCTTTGTTGATCTTGAGGATCTAGCCTATGCTCCTTTCTGGTACCAATCATGGGAACAGTCATGTTCTTCTCAGACATATTGTGTTAAGATAATGGACAATATTAATCTATTTAAGTGTTTTTTAAAATAACTTAAACAACATCATGATTTACTTTAAACTTAACAAGGTCTATATTTGTTAATTTTTGGCATAAAATTACGAATTTTGATTATTTTGTTATTCTTCTGATCATTTTGTATCTTTCTGTCTTCATCAGAGATAAGGAGCTACTAAAAGTCCAGGAAGGTTTTGTAGTGAAATGAGTTCTGGTTTGCAGGTCTTAGAGGTCATGGAGCAGGATTTCTGGTGTGCAGACCATCTGTGATATCTTTAAAAAGTAATGCTTATTGGAACAAATTAAAGATCTGCACTATCAACTTTACAACAGGATTTATTTTTGGAGCTTATTAACAATTAAGGAAACTGTTTTTTTAAAAAAGCTATAAAGTCCTAAACTCTGCTTTTACCTAATACTATTTGTAGGACACAGAATAAAACAAGAAATATTTTTGCCATTATTTGCTGTCAAGTCAACTTTAACTTATGGTGACCATATGAATGAGAGACCTTTACAGCCCTGGACATTAAATACTCTGTTCGGGGCTGTGCCTCCTTGCAGACTCAGGGCCTTTCCACACTACCCTGTTATAGTGCTATTATTCCACCTTCAATATCTTGTGGAATTCTGGGGTTTGTAGTTTACTGAGGCCAAAGAGCTCTCCCTTCCTAAACTGCAAACCCCAGGATTCCACAGGATGTTGAAAGTGGAATAATAGCACTATAACAGTGTAGTGCAGAAATGGCCTCAGTCAATCCACCTAAAGTGTAGACTCAGGGCTGTAGAATCAATCCACCTATAGTGTCGTCTCCCTCTTTTGCCTACTAGCTTCCACTTTACAAAACAATGTTGTCTTTTCCAACAGTTATATCATCTCATGACATTTCCAGAGTCTCAGATTAATCATCTTTACTTCTAGTGAGAGTTCAGTCTTGATTTATTCTAAGACCTATTCAACTATTTTCTTAGCAATCCGTTGTATCAGCAGAACTCTTCTCTAATTTCAAGTTTCAAATGAGTTGAATTTAATACCTGTCAGTGTTTATGTTTACACTTGAGGATCTTATACATTTCCTTCATGGCTGCTTTTCCAAGTTTCAGTCTTCTGATTTCTTGACAAGTCTCCATTTTGGTTAACGAAGGAGCCAAGATATAGGAAATCTTTAACTATTTCAATGTCTTTGTTATCCATTTTAAAGTTATTTAAGTAATCTGTTATTTTTGACTCCTGTTTTTGCACTTTCTCCCTTAACTTTCGCTAGTAGCCATTCCAAGTTTTCCTTTCCATTTTCTGCAAGTAATATAGCATTACCTGCATATCTCAAATTGCTGATTTTCTTTTCTCCAATTTTCACATCTGTTTCTTCTGAGTCTAATCCTGCTTTCCATATGATCTGTTCTGCCTATAAATAAATGGGAAATCATTCTGTTTCTCCATATTGCATCTTGACAGTGGACTCTTTACATTACCTAAAAACTATTACTCAAAATAAGAAAAGCAAATTCATGGAGCTTTGTAGAGCTCCATGAAAGACAGAGGTACAAGATAGTGGTTCTTAACCTTTTCTTTACCAGTGATCCCTCTCCTTTTTGTTGCCATAGACCCCCAAGACTTAACTCAAATTTAATACCCTAAAGCACATCAAATATTTATTTAAAATTGTTCAAGGGTCTTCAAATTGGGACAGAAGGGAGAAATAAGTAAATGCACATTTCCTTGGGAGCTGGAGGGGGAAGAAAGATTTTTTCTCCTGCTTCTTCCCACTAGTTTAAGGCTGGAGTGGACCGATCAGCAACACACAGGCCCAGTCAGCTGGCCAGGCTTTTCTAGCTTTTCTAGCTATCTAGTCTATCAGAAACTCTCAAAAGCTTCTTCTTCACCAGCAGGAGAGGAGACTGAGAGGGGTGAGGGAGGGAGGGAAAAAGGGGCACGGGAAGCAGGGGGCATTTTTCAGCTTTTCTGACTGGAAAGGAGGGGATGGAGAGAAAGAAGAAGGGCAAACACTTACTGTCTGTCAGCTCTGTCACTAAGCTGCTAAGCCCTCCTCCTCACAACAGAGCAGCCATGTGATAAATAATGTGCAGGCCCAGCCAGCCACCCAGTCTCCTTCTGCTCTGTTTCCTGTCACATTGCCACTCCTCTGTGGGGGAAGAAACAAGCTGAGCAGCCTTTGAGCCTTTCACAGACCTCCTATGAGGACATCACAGGCCCCTGGAGGTCCACCCGATCCCCAGTTCAGAAGACTAGTCCAAGAGAGGAAGGGATGTGAAATTGCAGATTCAGGGCAGAGCCTACAGGGCTAAGAAAATGCAGGTAAAAACTTTGTGTACAGAGGCCCAATGGGCTACATAGATAATGTCATGCTCTACAAGAAAGGTCATTGCTTCTATTACCAGAATCCATTGGGGGGGGGAGCCTGTGACTAATTCCCTTTCTAGAATTTAGCACTTTTGCTTTTCGTCTGATTCAACTAAAACTATTTACCACAAGGAATCCTCTTAAGGCTGTCACACACAGTCAGATTCTCCTATGTAGGAACAGCTGCACTATGGTGAAACTTTAATCTGAACTGGGTGCTATGCATGGCCACTCCCAGAGACTGGCAGAAGCGGGGGGGGGAAGGGTTACTGAAATTTCAATTTGTGTAAATTCAGAGACTGTAAGACTTAGCTGTTATATGAGCATGAATAAACATGCAAATACGAACAGACTACTGGATCTGGATATAACTTAGTTAACACAATTTTTTCTGCCATGTAATTGGATGTATGCACACGACCAAGAAGAGACCACTACTCGTCACCTGAAAAGGAAACTGCATACTTGGTTGAACAGCACAGTACAATGGAATCTTTCTTCCTCCTTAAGGTTCTTAAATTCCACTGGCAAATGCTCCTACTACCATGGCCACACAACACATTATTTGGCTATTTTAACTGGCATTACCTCACTCTGAGAAAACCCAGACAGCAAAAACAGGGCGGACATACTAGTTCAAGGAGAAAGGGAAACAAGACCGTAATTAAAATGTTTAAAACAACTTTTTTAAAAATACACACAGCGACACCTTCCTTGCCATCACAACTTTTGAGAAAAGGTGCAAATTATTAAAGAGTGGGGTGCAATTTTAACTTCGTTACCTTCCATCAACAGACAGACAAAGGTTTTCTATTTAGAAGATAGATTCAGTGTTTCCAGAGACACTTTTTGCATCATTTCATTCTCTGAAGAGAAACACCCAAATTATTATAAATCTAGATCTATAAAAGGCAAAAATCTCCACTAAGAGGCAACATGGCAAAAAGCTTACACTTTCTGCCCAAGCCTAAGGATACTAACTTCAAAGTAAGTTGATTTACACTTTGCATTTTACATTCTGGTACAAAAGATATTCTAAACCATCTAAATTTTAGTGGTTAAAATACAAGAAGCATTATCAGCCGTTAATAGTGTGTGCTTTTATCTAACAGAAGTTTATCAACCAAAAACAACACAATCTCAGGGCAGCAGACAGAATTGGGCTATGTTTTTTAAAAAAACCAGAAGATGTTCATGCTAAAGGTCCCAGATTCAATCTGTGTCATTGTTACAAACAACTGGGAAAGGACCCTCTCTGTCTGAAACAGAGTCTCTGTCAATTGGCCTAGAAATGATAAGAGCTAGAACCAAAACCATTGTAAGCATAATAAACAACCATTAAAGCTGGCTTGAGACAGAACCAAAACCAGAATGGAGAGTAAAAATAATGAGAGGCTTAATGATAAAAGCACTGGTGGGAATCATGTGGTTCTCCAGATTTTGCTGGAGTGTAACTCTCAGCAACCCTAGTCAGTAAAGCCTGTGGTGAGGAATGTTGGAAGCTGCAGTCCAACCATACTTAGAGGGCCACCTGATTCCCACCCTGGAATTAAAGCAACAGATAGATATAGGTATACCTCAGCTAGCAAAGCATCTGAGAAAGAAGCTTCTTTTTACAGTTATTTTATGCCTTCCCAGCCTCCCTTCCTACTTCTCCTGTGTCTAGCTAGAAGCGTTTTTTTCCCCAGCATTGGCATCAGGAGAATGGTGAAAGACGGTGGAAGAAATAGAAACTTTTGGTGCTGGGTTGCTGAAGCACATCTGTAGTAAACAATGCAATAAAACTTGAGCTTTGAGATGTTCGTTCCCATATTTATTTTTGTATTGTCTGTGCCATTTACAATACACTGGTATGACTATGAGCACCATTAAGACAGTGTTCTGTGAACACAGAAAATGGTTAAGAACAGCTTATATAAATGTTGAATTTTTGCAAATTTCAGACAGGCAGGCATTAACAAGCTCTTATAGCTGGATCTGCTGTTGACATTATCTGGGAGCTTCCAAAAGGAAGCAATCCAGCAGAATGAAAACTGCTACCTGCAACACCAGGTGAAGCAGAAGCAGAATAGAAATGACCTGTTGAGGCTGAGCTGATAATGGTCAGCTTTCTCAGTTCAAGTTCTGGACCACGGTGTTTTGCCTTCTCAACCCATTATTTCCCTTTTGGCAGTAACTCTAAGTGGCTCCTCTTTAAGTAATAGCTTTTTAGGGCTGGGCAGGTGGGACTGAGTAGGTGGAACAGCATAACCGTTGATGGAAGATGAAGAGTTTCCAACCAGTGTCTTCAAAGCAGAAACTTTTTAAAAAGAAAGTGGCCCCAGGCTAGGCTGCCTCTGTGACAAAAAAGGTGGGGCCCAAATCTTTTCTTCCAGTTTTGCTTCTATGTTTATGCTGGAGGAAGATGTCTTCTGCAATTTAGAGACAAGTATTTTCATGTTGTTTCTGACTTAATAGCAACGTATCATGAATTCATCATGAAATTTTCTTGGCAAGATTTGTTCAGAGGGAGTTTGCCTTTGCCTTCCCCTAAGGCTGAAAGAATGGGACTTGCCCAAAGTCACCCAGTGAGCTTCCATGACTGGGCAGGGAATCAAACCTGATCTCCCTAGTCTGGCACTCAAATCACTACACCACAGTAGCTCTCTATGCTACACATCATAGCCAGAATGACAAACAGTCCACATAAGGGGCTGTTTTTGTCTTTACTTAAAAACATTTAAAATAGGATGGGCACAGTGAAGCCCAGGTGTCTCTGACACTCTTAGAGCCACACCAATTTTTTCTACAGCAAAAAAGATGAGCTGTTCCTCCCAGAACTTTGTATTAACTGCAAGTCACTCTTTAGGTATCTTGCATTTCCCATTTCTGAAAGAGGCTTGGTGTTAAAAATCAGATGTGAACTTGAAGTTATTTGTTTCCAGGTTTTTTGTTTTGCTTTTTTGCCCGAAGACCCTGAAAAAGTTACATACTTCGTTGTTGTTGTTCTTTAAAGACAAAGTAGGGACTACACCTAAGATCTCACTGCTGTAGCTACTCATGAACATGTATTTTACAGATGTCAACTTCAAGAAAATGTGTTTTTGGAAATACAATTAGCTACTATTACCATACATGCCTAGCACACACTTATGTCCCATGTAGCACTCCCTTTCTTCTCTTTCTCCTTTTCTTTTCTCTAATCATACTTTTAAAAATCAGGTAAACATGACTTGTAAAGGAGAATCGTGTTCCCTGAAGGCTTCCAAGAGTGAGGTTCTACTTGTGTTAAGAAAGAACAAACACTTATTTGGGAAGGAGAGATTACAACTTCCCTAGAGACTGGCGGGGGGGGGGGAATCAGCCAGCCAGCTAGCTTTAAGACTGCCCATTTGCATAGCACATATTGGTCCATATCCAGTACCTGCCAGCTACCAGCAAGGCAACCAGTACAAGCTGTACTACACTGTCATTTTCAGAAATGAGGCCAACATTGGAGAAAACAGTGAGAACAGATATCTCCAAGGGTGGATATTTCTGAGAGGGGGGAGGCTGTGGGCAACCCTGGCCTTAAGTTCTTTGAGCCAGGGAGTACAAATAGTAACCGGGATGACACTAGCTACCCACTGCAACTGATGATGACAAAAGTCTTGGGAATGCATCATGGAAGTTGCAGTTTCTCTTTCTCTGCCACACCCACTGCCCTCAATTTTACATCACTGCCTGGCCCTTCCCTCCCTCACTTCCAGGAGGAGCTCTTCATTCTTTCAGCTGACAGTAAGCAGGCACCCAGCATTGGGGCCAAGCCTTAAGAGCCAAAGCAGCAGCTGAACTGGGAGGGGGCAGGTGAAAAAGCCCTCCCTTCTCCTAGCACTGTTAAAAAAAAAAAAAAGGCCATCCAGAAAAAAGTCATCCAGCTGCTCCACTCAGTCTGCCAAAATGGAAGAAAGGCTTGCTGGAGAACAAACACACACAGAAAAAAGGGGGAGGAGTGGGAGGGAAGCTTCTCTGCTAGGCAGGGAGCTCCATTTCTGGGAAGGGAGATGCAGCCATTCAACGCAGACACACCCAGTGAGGGAGCCAAAAATGTCTGTCCCTGCTGGGCTCCTAATCCTCACAGCTGCTTGTTGCTTCCCACTCACTCTGAAATGCATCCCCTTACACTGGCTCCGCTTCACTGACAGGGAATGCAACAGGCTGCTCCTACTCACTGTTATGCCTGTGTACGAATGCTGCAAACCCTGGGACAGCTTCTGCACATTCTGCCATGAAAACTCTGGATATCTTGATGAATCCCCTACAGCCAGAGGTTGTCGTGGAACATAATACAGAACCCAGCAAACTGATCTTTACACTGGAAACCACAGATAGTTAGCTATGACTTCAAAAACATTTTGGCGCTGAAAGCTGCAAAGTTGTTCTAAAACAAGAAGAGAAGCAACAGAAAAACCTACAGATTTGGGTAAGAGTAGACAGGGTAGGACTTTTGGTACAGGTATCATGTGCTTCCTGAAGTCCACCCTTACTATATGGAGAACTATTACTCCTTTGTATCCCAAACTCTCACCAGAGATAGTAAAACATGATCATGGTATGTCCCCTCCCAGGTAAGTATGCCAAGGGTACTAAACATGAGCATCTAAGTACTGCAAAATCCACATTATATGTCATCAAAATCTGTGAGTGTTTGTCAAGTGCGTTCCAATTCGCCAGAGAATTTTCAGTGCAAAGGACAGCTCTGCATTCAGTTCAAATGTGGCTGAAATAACCCTGGCAATATCTACGAAAGTGTCAAACGATACTATAGGAGCTGTGGGGGCGGAACTGCACAGCATAGCAACAAATGCTCAAGTATATTGGCCAGCAGCATTCTCTTCATGAAACAGAAATGCTAGAGTGGAGCAGAGACACCAGAGCTAAAGCAGGGTGTGGCAAGGCTGCAAACGAGTCTCAGTCACAAGTCATCAGGGACTTCAGAAAAGGGAAGACAAGTTAAGAATAGCTGTTGAAAATGCCCTCCTATAATTACTGAACGGAAACAACAAATTCCTCTAGAAATCTAAGCAGAGCCTTTTCTGAAGATTTCTGAAAAAGCAAAATGTAGGCAGGTCCCCAAAAGGATGGTCCAGGACTTTGGATGTGTTTCTGTGTCTGTGTGGCTGAATATGAAGCTTTATTCTCCTGCTTTGAAACTAATCTCTCTCTACTTGCTGAACATATGTTTTTGTCATATCAGCCTTTATTATCAAGGACCAGGAAGAGAGAGGGTATGCATTTCACATACAGAAGTGGTAGACGTATTTCTTATGGAGTCAGAAGGTAGTTTACTGAAAGTTAAGTAAGAATTCCCCCCTTCCCCTGCTCAAATTAAATTTTTGCAATTGCCAAGGACCCTGCTGCTCAGGCCATACTATAATACAGAGCAGTGATAGGGAATGTGTGGCCTACAGTTGCTGTTAGACTACAACTTCCATCATCTCTCACCCTTGGCTTTGCCTGTCTAGGGCTAATGAGAGTCACAACCCAATAATATCAGGAGGGACACATATGCTCCACTCCCACTATAGAACACCCTCAGTTTTAAAGCTAATGTTGTTCTGTACAGGAAGGCATTCTGTGAAGGACTTCCAAAATAACTTAGTTTCCATTTCCCCCAAACAGTACAGAATGACTTGTCTATTCTCCTTCTACCACTTCTTTGTCTGTGTATATTGACAAGATAGGACTGGATACCCATACCAATGTCCACTGCCTGCAGCATCCATAGTGAATGGGAAAGGGCAGAACTGGCCCTACCATTAGCTAAATAAAGTGATTGCCTCAGGCAGCAGAAGCCAAGGAGGCATGGCAGCAATCTCCCAGGTGCTCCTCTGTGTTCAAGAACAGAACTGTGCATGTCACCTCACCTGGACCATCTCCCCCAGCAACTACTCCATTACCCCAGGTGCTGTGGAGAATACCATCCTACTGGAAGTGTTTCAGTAAGTTTCAATTGCCAACACATTCTACTTCTTCACGTAGAATGGGGGAAGGAAACATCAACTTTTCTTTTGCCTCAGGCACAGCGGTGTCGTTACAGGGGGCAAAATGAGTGCATTGCCCTCCCAAATAAGAATTCTGCAAGTGTACTCAAATTTCTAAAAACTACAGTAACTTAAAACTTCAGGTGAGCATTCAGAAAAAAACAGTTCTGGCATCCAACGAAAAGAAGCAGGCAAAGCTTCCAAGGGAATGTGATCACAGCAAATATAAGAGCTCCAAGTGCGAATGATTTTCAATATCTCACTCTCTGCAATGCTAAATATGTGGGGACTGAAGATCAATTTAATGGGGGGGGCAGAATTCTGAAGCACATCTCTCTCCAATTTCCTTGTCACTTGCTGCATACAGAAAAAGGAGGAATCTGTAGAACAGGAGGGGGCCTCAATGCAGGTGGCACTGCCAAGCTTCATGGGGAAATAAGAACTCCGAAAGCAGATGCTGTACACAGCTGGATGCACTGTAGCTTTGAATAGCTGCTCATGCAGAGTGGGATATATCCAAATAAGGGGCTCTGCTTTCCAGCAAGTAAGCAAGCTGGACAATTTACTTACAAAACTAAGAAAGATCACATGAAGCCCAGATATACTTATGCATGCAGCCAGACAGACACACATGCGCCTGGAAAGCATGAGTCATGCTGATCATGACAGTTTATTTTCAATTGAAGACAGCTGTTCTCTGTCCTTCTGAGTACAACAGTGGTTCTCAAACTATAGGATGGGCCCTCACTGAGACTTAGAGTACTTGAAGGGCGGTGTGTGTGCAAAAGTCCCAGGGAGGGATAAACTTCCAAGAGAAGTAAATGCCTTTTTCTCCTACCAGCCAAATGTTGAATAGACTGAAAGTCCTTCATAAAATACCCTCAGCTTGACAATACTGGATTTGTTGTGCTTACTGTGCCTTCACTGTCATCATAATCTCAATTTGATATTGCAAAATGGGTCCTGAACAAATGGGTTCAGCATTACAAGAAAAAAGGTTTGGATTAAACATTACAGAGAACATCCTAATGGTATAAGCTCTTTGACAGTGGGAAAGACTGCTTCTGAAAGTGCTGAACTTTCCCTCACTAAGAGTTTTTAGGCAGAAGCTGGATGGCACCCATAGAGTTTGCTGCAGAAGGGGATTTCCAGTGCAGATTGGGTTTACAGTAGAGGACCTTTGACGTTCCTTTCAGTTCTGTAATTCTGTAAATTCAGAAGTGCTAATGCTTTGTTCTTCTACAGGAAGACGATCAGAAACAAATCTTGCTCTATTTGACTCTTAAAAGCCAGTGAGCCACTCACTATCACAGTCTACGGATCCTTACACCCAGCTGCAGGGTACGTCAATACAACTGCACGCAAATGCAGCTATGGAACACACTGGTGCTGCATCCTCTCCTCTACATATGTGAGCACGCCCTCAGCTAAATTCAAAGCATTCAGGAAAACACTGCCGTTGCTTCTTCAGAAACTCAACTCTTCCCCATGCTATCCTGTTCAACAACATGAAGCATATTGTTATGAGATGTGTCAGATTAACATGAGCTACAAGGTAAATTGCCCTGGCAATCCTTAGCCAGTACTATTATCACAGATACAAGGAGAGTATCTATTTCTTTATAGTAAAAGTCTGTAAAGCTCCTCCTTGGCACACACAAATCAAAAAGGTATCACTTGAAAGTCTGTAACAGAGATAGTAACTACGCAGACCATAAACAGTGTGTTGCCCAGATAGGCTCCCAGGCAGCCCTCAAATTTCCCCAAAACAGACCCCTCCCAATATTTTGCTGAGCCCCCCCCCACTTTTGGCTGAAAATGACAGTGGGTAAGACTTTGCAAATTTTGCATCCTTCACACTCTGTAAAAACCCAAAATCACCTCCTAAATTGATCAGAACATTACTTCTGGTTCCTGAAAGTGGTGATGGTGTTGTCTGCAGAAGGACAGGAAGAATTAAAAAAGGTCCTCTATACCCCCACAATGGATGCTCACTACAATCTAGTGCCACAGATCAATGGTCTCTACCTTTGGCCCTCCAGATGTTTTGGACTTGTAGGAATTGTAAATTCAAAGCATCTGGGAGAACCAAGAGTTGAGAAGCTCTAATCTAAAAAAGGAGACTACACTTATCCAAATCAAGGAAAAGCTGCTTAAGAACCTTGGAATTCCTATTCAGGTGTTTTAAATGGACCATTTAAGGCACCTCAAAGATTAATATGTTCCTACCACCATCTTACAAAATAAACAGATATGACACGCTACCCAGAATTTCAGCTACATATGTAGTATACTCTGGCCAGAATCCTAATGTGTC
The DNA here is from genome assembly GCA_948474755.1 of Ctenosaura bakeri. NCBI lineage: Eukaryota > Metazoa > Chordata > Lepidosauria > Squamata > Iguanidae > Ctenosaura > Ctenosaura bakeri. Next base: position 318,150 of record CAOLHI010001207.1, read on the forward strand.
CTAAACTGGCTTAATGGTCTCTTATGCCAGTGTAAGGCACTTTTTGGAACGGTGCACAGTAGCAGTATATGGACACTTGTACTGCAAGAGAAAGCTTTCCTGTCAGCTCACAAGCAGTGCAGCTTTCTCTCTGGAGAGATGGCTTTTGCTACTGCCCCTCCCCCATTGCTGCAGTTGTTGTTAATTGTCATCAAGCCAGTTTTGAGTAGTGGCAATCCTACAAATAAGAAACCTCCAAAAGCACCATTCATCAACAGCTGTGCTCAGATCTGGCAAGCTCAGGCCTCTGGATTCTTTAATTGAATCTATCCATGTGTAATGTGGCCTTCCTCTTTTCCTACTTCTTATTTTATCAAATATTATGGTCTTTTCTAATGAGTCATGTCACCTCGTGATATGGCCAAAGCATGACAGCCTCAGTTTGGTCATTTTGGCTTCTAGGGAGAGTCAGGTGTTAGATTTGCTCTCAGACCCATTCATGTGTCTCTGATAGTCTATGGAATTCACAGAACCCTCTCCAGCATCACATTTCAAATGAATTACTGCAGCAACTGTGGCTGTTTTGCACCTATTGCCATGACACAGTCTATGCTAGCACGGTTAACTGGCCAAAGGGATTGCAATCATGGCTAGGAACTGTAGAGATGGAGTTCAGATTAACATTAAAAGAAGAAAGAGTTGAAAATGACAATTACAATAACAACACTGGCCATTCACTGTTGCTGATGACACAAATGCCCTGGCATTAGTTAAAATGGTTAACATATACAGTGTGATGAGTAATTTTCCCTGATTGAAACTCTGCTGAAACTCTGGTGATAGACTGGAACTTGCTAATGAACTATAATCTGGTTCTAAACTGTTCCTTTGAAAATTTACACCTTTCTCCCAGATTCTGTCTTTTGAGGATTTTATATACAATTTTAAGTAACCAGGTCATGACATCACCCAAGCTTGACAAAGAACCGGAAAGTTTTTTGCACTTACACTGCATTGTCTATACTAAAAATATACCCTATACACCGTATATAATGTGTCTGAAACTAAAGGCAGGGCCAACAAGCCACGCTATTTTCATAATGTTAGTAAGAAAAGAAATTTCACAGAAAGACATTGTCTTTGCCATTTTATATAACACCAATTCTTTTTTATTTTTTATTTTTATTTTTTTGCACTGCTTTAGTATGGGAAATTAATATTCTGGAGACCTGTGGAGGGCCAACTATGGTAGATGGGGAACTCAGACAAAGAGATGCCCTAAGTACTGTTCAAGTCTAGTCACTCCACAATCCTTTCCCCCCCCATTCATTTTCACAGTTCTTTTCCATACACTCTCAACTTTTTTCTGCTTACCAACATAATATGTGCTAGGAGCCTGATGGTCATTTAATGTTGAGCCCAAGATAGTTGTTGTCTTTGTGTCATGACGAAGCCACAATGCCACACCAAGAATTATTCCTCCAGCCAACTGTGAGGGAGAGAACAAACAGGCAGGTTAATAAAGTTTTGATCCATTGAAACAAATCATATACAGAAGCTGTCTGTGCCACAAAGGTTTGTCTTCAAGATTCACTAGGCATCCAAAGTAGATCAAGCATTTAAATACAAAGTCAGCTAGATGAGCTTGCTGTGATAATAGGGGCTGTGGGGACAAGACTAGGGAAGGCTAATCTAAGTACTGAGAGATAATCAAGGTTGTTCAGGCAGCTACTGAGTAGGAAAGTAAAGACAGAGTTGTAACATTTATATCCATGTCCACTCTTGCATTAATTAAGACTACCACTCTGCCTCTGCCAGGTCTCCAAACGTGTGAAACCTAGACATGTGGAATGTGGCACGCATATTGTTGACTCTGAAAGCGTGCATCTTAGGATCAATAGTTAGTTTAAATCAATGAAAATCTGTTTGAAGTACAATCTTGAGATACTGAGCAATACTGAGTCATCAGACCACTAGGTGGCAGACACTAGATCTCTTGGAACAGTCTTGAGGTTTGGGCCAAATAATTGCAGCTGGTTTCCGGTGGGGCACCAGAGGACAAAGCTATTTAAGCTCCTGGCCTTTCTCACTGATGGTACAACAATGGTTTTGCTTCTGTGTAACTCAGCTGCCTGATGAACTCTGTCTGTCCTTGACTCTGCATATATGTACTGAAGGAGAGGATGAGAACTGCTTCTCTCTGATCTGTGGGGGAAGGAGACTGAGAAAAGAGAAAGAATGTATGAGAAAAAAATGAATATGAAAAAGAAGGGGACAGTTGTCATATGGCTCAGTACACTGGTACATTTGCATTGGTTTGCAGATGAGAGTTAGGGGAAGGACAGCTGAATTTGCACTGAGGGTAACAGGAAGAAAAAAACCATTTGAAAAGTGAGGGAGGAGAGAGAGACAATGGCCCTTTCCACACGCGGAGGAAAAAAACGGCAAAAACATGCTAGGACGGACCTTACCTGCAACTGGGTAAGTCCGTCGCCGCATGGAGCAGCACATTTTCGCTGCTCCACACTCGTTGGCGTCCTGCGGCGTCCAAAATGGTGGCTGCCGGCTGGCGGAGGCTCTCCACCAACCGGAGAGGCTCACCAGCTGGAAGCCCGCCCTCTGGCAAGAATCTACACCAGGCGCTGCGACGCGGCTGCACGCAGCTGCACGCCCCGTGCCTTTTAAAAACCTCATGAAAAGTGGTTTTTAAAAAGCACGCGGCGCCGCCACTTCCGGTTGCCCTAGCGCGGATTGGGGTGTGGAATTACACTAAAGTAGTCCGCCCCAATCCATTTTACGGTGTAGACGACCTCTGTCAGAGGTTGCGCTACACCGTTTTAATACCCCCGTGTGGAAAGGGCCTATGTATCTAAAGAGGGAAAGGCATAGGGGGAAAATAAGTTAGTTTCTAATTCAGGTGGTACTGTCACAAGCTGAACAAGTACTGGAATGCAGAAATAGTACTAGGATACGATGAGAACAGCAGGCTTAAACTCAGTATATTTTACAACAGCAACCAAAACAGTAAGTAATCTTTGGTATACAAAGATTTTGTGAAATTTAGATTTCTATGTAGTGCATAGGACTGAGTGAAGAATTCAACCTACTAAAACCCTGGAATATTATTATTATTATTATTATTATTATTATTATTATTATTATTATTATTATACAAAAATATTCTAGCCCTGATCATTGGAAAGCTGATGAAATGTAGAGAATGAGCCATTAACTGTAAAGTCCTCAGTTTGAATGTCACTTCTGCCATGAACTAGCATAACTCTCTTATCTAGCAAGAGAAACAATACTTGAACTGCTTTCTTTCACTGTTTCCTCCCCTTGACCTTCCTAATCCTGTAGCTACAGGATCTGAATAGAAAAATTATTCTCTTCTCTCTGCCGGCAACCTGTCAGTGCCTCCTGACAGAAGTAAAGAGTCCATTGGTGAAATCACTGGAGATCCTGCTGAGATTTCATGAGGCACCGCCCTATCCTTTCTAGTCTATCTTGTTAACCAAAGGGACTAGAAACTTATTTCCAAAAAGGCACAAAAACTGGCCAGGATACTGAATTCTGTACCCCGTAACAAATACTATGTGCTTGTGCAGAACAGTACACATTGCTTTGGCAGAATGTTTGGCAGTAAGTGTGGGAGCCTTTGGATCTAGATTAGGACAAATTAGTGAAAAAGAGAAATTAACTAAAGGGCACTCTGAAAAGCCCATTCAAGTTTCTACTGAAGGGAAACTGGCAAATAGCAGAATATTAACATGGAAACTCACTCAGTGAGGAGCTATGGAGATTGTAATAGTTGATCTGCAATGGCTCTTTCATATATGGTCAGCCCTCCACATCTGCAGGTTTCACTTTTGTGGATTTGATTATTCACAGATTATTTGCTGTCCCCTCTGCTGCTTCCATTTTTAATAGGGACTGCAAGCCTTGTGAGACTGAGAAACTGTGAATGAGGCTCATAACTCCCTATTTAAAATGGTGTGGGGCACCACTGGAGGTGGCAATAAGCCCCACCAGCCACTCACTTCTGCCTTGTGAAAAAACCCTGATGCCTCAGAGGAAACCATGGTGGGTTGAGTATGGTGATCATACTTTTTGTGTGTGTTAAATATGGTTTGGGAGGGCCTAGAGTTATTAACAGCTTTTCCACTTTCACAGGGGTCCTGTGCCCCTAACCCTAGCAAATGTGGAGGGATGAGTGTACCACCAAGTGCCAATCACCAATGATGAAACTGTGAACCAGCTACTTTGGAAACAGCAATAATTAGCCACAGGAAATGAACAGGGATGTTTAAGATGATAAATTCTTGGTAAAGTTGGAGGCAGTAGGAAAAGAGGACAACCACATTACCAGTGGTTTGAGTCATGGCCCTGAGTTTGCCAAACCTAAGCAGGGCTGTTAGTAATTGGGACTCTTGGGCTTCTCTCATTTATACAGTCCTTGCAAGTTGAAGCCAACTTGACAGCAAGTAACAAGAGAAGTAAAATTCTGCAAGATATTGTAACAGTGATGAAGGAAGCTGAAAAGGGAAAATGGACTAAACATCAAGGATAGAGTTTGCCTAGTAAACTTGGTGTTATGGACAATTTACAACTTTGGCATCTATAGCCTGGAGCAGGACATCAAACCAGCTGGAATGGAAAAAGGGGGAAGAAGTAGATGTGTGGGAGAAGAACAACCAAGCCAGGCTGGATTAGCAGGAGATGCAAGATACAGCAGTAACAAAGCTTTCTGCATTATAGAAAGAGGCCATATTGAGAGAAGGAAGGAAGGAAGGAAGGAAGGAAGGAAGGAAGGAAGGAAGGAAGGAAGGAAGGAAGGAAGGAAAAGATGCACAATAAATTAGTCATAATGGGGACCCCCTCCCACTCTGCACTAGAGAGAAAACCTACATCCCTTATATGGCACCCAAGTATAAGCCTTTTCTAACCTGCTCCTGATCCATCTATTACTTTATTTGTATCCTGCCTTTCTCCCAGACTAGGCAGCTTACAAGAAAACACACAGTTTACAACATAACAAAACCCAGAATTAAAACAGTATTAAGTATCCCCTTTGATTTGCCCCTTCTTATTTGGGCACCACATGCCAAAAGCAGGTGCTGTAGTAGAACACTTTGATGCTGCTCCAAGTGTGCCCAGCATCATCTTGGAGTTAGAGGACGACAATGGGCATAATTTTAATCACAAGCCCTATCAGCCAGCACCATATCTGGGAAAGCTGGAGGAAGGGAAACGAATAACACAGTGTACTACAGGTGTAATGCTCACTAATTTTTTCCCCCACTTATAAATGTAGCTTAGGGTTCACAGGTCTCAGAACCAGGCCCTTACTCCCAGGGCTTGGGCACTCTTCTCCTGTCCTCCAGACAAGGGAGAGGAATCTCCAAGGTGAGAGCCCTCCATTGAAAAGTATGTGTATATATATATTTTCCTCACTTGTTAGATTCAGGGTTTTTTTTATTTGAATGGCATATACTGTTCAACTGTGACTGATGCTTAAGATATCATATTAATGAGATCCGTGGGTTTCCCCACAACATAATAATGGGATGTCCCCAGACCTCAAGTTTTGGCCCTAGAATCTTTGGTGCAGGGATGTTCTTAACCTGATAACCCTAATGTAATGACCTACCTCCTGCCTTTCTACACCACCCAACAGAAAAACCAAAGTTTGCAGAAGAAGAATAAAGTATTTAGTATAAAAGTGATGACAAATTTCAGCAGCCACAGAATAAAAACCAAAAGGTAAAACAAAAGCAGACGGATGTCGACAGCGCAAATCTCTGAATAGCAGTGACACAGCTTCAAATCAAAGAATCCACATTGTTTCAAGCCAGGTTTCCAAAGGGTCTGGTCCTAAACCCTATTACTCTAAACAGCAGACTGACAGAATCAGATGCCAAAGCACTCCATTTTCAGGCTATCCCTGCCCCGCTCCCATCCCTGCACTACGTATGTTTGGCAAGTTTATCAAGTGATTACTAGAAATGTTAAAGTGAAACTGGGAATTAGACCCCTTCTTGGAGTGTTAAAGTAAACATCTGGCATTGCCACAGCAATCCTGGCTTCCACTCCAGCATCAGACAAATAAGAAAACAGCCCAGAACTGCTCATAAAACTGAAGAGGAAAAGCTAAATACTTGGACAGACTGCAATTTTGCTTCTTCTGCTCTGAGTTAGCAAGAACTTTGACAAATTGAAAACATACTGTCTTGGTCCTGATCTCCAGGCACACTGTTTTTCCGAGTGCGGTTCCAAGAGACCAAGTCTGCTTTCCATGTTGTAGAATAAAGCCTCAGTTACTTCAGCAACACCACACAGCTAAGTAACAGGGCTATGTTTAATTTCTCAAGGGAAAGCTGCCAGAACAGCCTCATGGACAACTGCTGTGTAAGAGCTCAAATCTAAAGTTTAGGGTGCGTACTGACTCCACAGCCACCAAAAAGCTATTAAAACAAAATCAAGTTACTAAAATATGAGTCTCCTTCTAAAGAAAAAAGAAAGAAAGAAAGAAAATGTATTCTCTAACACTGCTTGAAATATTAATACACTTCACTGATACTCAGTGAAGCCTTTTTCAGATGTTATTCTGAGTAAGATGACAATATGAAGAGTACAAGCCTTCCTTACTCCATGTGCATTTCTGTCATTTCTTACATGTAGAGCTCATACTTCTGAAGCTACAACTACCCCCCCATCCAGTCTCCAGATGTGGAAGATGTCACCTCTCACCACTAGTCAGCACATTCAGGCCAAGCTGTCTGGGATGCTGGGAACAGTAATCCAACACATCCAGAGAGTGCAACTCTAGTGAAACCTCTCCAGTTAGTTTTCGCTCCCTTTACTCAGTGCGTAATGAAGTCACACAGAAATACAGAGAATACTACAAGCAACTCCTCTAAATCCAGCTGCCCACTGGATAATTCATCTGGACACAGTCTACAAGTATATTATTCACTTCTCCCTGATTTTTACACTGGCAAAGTGTAAAAGGATGTCAGGAAAAAAAATACTTCTGCCCTGATGCTAACAAACACCTACCCGCAAGCCCCACTGATTTCAATATAACATATTTCCAAGTCAAATGTGTGCACAAACAGAGTCTAAGGGGCCGAACTTTAACTGTACCGGTACTTACTGGGAAAAATTGTAAATCCAAACCTGTAATACTTGAGAGGAGCACTGCATTATAATGCCTTCTCCGTAAAATCAAATGTTTGAGCATTAAATGAATGGTTGTGCTGTAAGAATTGTGAAAAACACCAAACCAGTGACATGTCATTGTCTCCTGTGAAGACCGCCTTGTCCCACACCACACCTGGTCTTCTGGGAAATCCCCTGAGAAAATCCCCCACAGCCTGTCATTTAATTCAGCAAGGACCTATATGTTTTAGTTTCTGTTTAGGAACCACTGTTCCAGATACTGTACATGCTCATTAAAGTAGGATCCTTGTTTTGAAAGCTGTCTTAATCTACATTAAAACATTCCTTCTCCAACAAAAAAAGTACCGGTAACAGGCATCTAACTGAAGAAGTATAACAGATGTCTATAAGCTTCAGAGAGACTGCTGCTCAGTGAAAAATCAGGATATTAAAGTTTTCTCTCCTTCTGACTCTATAAGAGTAATGAGGGCTTCAGAACATGGGAAAGATGCCATGGAATATCCTAGCAACATTCTCCAGTGAGAGCAAAGTACAGCCTTAATATCATTTGTGGTTTTAAAAAAAAGGAAGGAAGAAGAAAGAAAAAGGTCAGCATTCTGGTCAGAACAGCTGGACCTCATGGGAGCATCTGAAGTAAAAAGAATCATTTTGCCGGAGAGCTATCTGCTGAACTTCCTTACATGATGGACATGACTGCAGACAATTCTCAGACAATGAAGGTTTCTTAGTCTTCTCATGTCTAGGTTCTACTGCCGAAGGCTGAAAATTACATACTACACAGTGTTTTGCACTCCACAGAAGCTTTTGTTTGGATGGAGCCACTCCAATTTAGCATTCAGAGGAATAGCTGTGTAAGTCTGTTCTAAGAAAAACAATAAAGAGTCCTATGGTACCCTCAAGACTAAGTTTATTATAGCATGCATCTGATGAATTGGACTACAATCTGCCAAAAAAAATAAGACAAGACAAGACAACCTATAATAAAATCACTACTCTTTGGCCTAAATCCAGTTGCTAGCTTCAAATAAAGTAGACCTATTGAATCAATGGAAATTCATTAAGAACCAATTTAGCATTCAACATTTGACTCAATGGACCTACTCTAGTTGGGGCTAACAACAGGATTTAGACCTTTTTTAGAACTGGGGGTGGGCAACTGTACCAAGAGGAGGAGAAATTTCTTATTCTGCTGACCCCCTGCCATGGGCTGCACTAGTGCACCAAACTAGAAGTTTACTTCCAGTTTCATTTTTGGCCTTTCCTACCCAGTTTTGGAAATTTGAAGGAATGGGGAACAAAACTGCCATGCTGTGAGGCAGTCTGGGGTACATTCTGGCATGTTACAAGCAAAAGAATATTTTGATTTTTTTTTTTAATCAATGGAAGGGTTTAGTGTTTTCAAAAAGTGGTCTGGGAACCACACCTTCCTGATCCATTTAAAAGGCTGGATCAAATACTTAATTTTGAGAAGAACCATTTTTCTGAATATATGTTTCAGAAGAATATACAGTTCAATCTTTTAACAAAATGAATGGCATCTAGGCTCACAGATCTATTTGTAAACACTAGGTGCTATAATACGCTAAATTTCAAAGTCAGCCCATACACTAGCCAGAGTGAGATTATTGCCTCAGGGTGCAGATTTTGACATGTCACAGAAGTGCAGTAAATTTGCTTATTATTTAGCTTGCCACTGTGGCATTTACTGCCAAGGATGGGGAGAGGTGCTTTTCAGATTTTCTACCTCAGAGGTAGAAATAATCTGGTTAGCCTTGGTTCCTATGCCCCTTAACTTGGTGAAGGGAAATAACTTTTAGAAGCTATTTGCAATATCACCCAACACCTACCTCTCTCCTTTCTGGGATCCCTTTGTGGGATATACCTCTGCTTATAAGGCTATCAGGACCTATATTTTTTGGTGTCCAATTTTTGTCAATTGAAAATGAGAGTGGGACAGCATTGTATCTTGGGAAGTTTAAAGGATCAGCTTATGATACCACCTTTCCTTCAAAACCACAGAGGATGGCTGGACAATGTGTGGTCCTCCAAACACCCATCCAGAGACTGCAACATAGAAGGTATAGAATGTTTGCAGATGCTATCTGTAACTGAGCAGGAGTAGGATGATTCCCTGGTCTTGTGTGTGCATTTTCAATTTGCCTGTTGATTTATGTTGACCCCATAAATTTTACAGGATTTTCTTAGGCAAGGAATATTCAAAGGTGGTTTACCATTGCCCTCCTCTGAAATATAGCCTATAGCACCTGGCACTCCCTGGCAGTCCCTCATCCAAGTATGAACCAAGCTGGACACTGCTTCAATCAGATGGAATCTGGTGCCTTCTGGATATGTGTAGATGTGTCTTCAAGTTGCCTTCTAACTTAGTGGTGATAATTGGGTTTTCTTAGACAAGGAATCCTCAGAGGTGGTTTTGCCATTTCCCTCCTCTGAAATATAACCTACCTGGTATTCATTGGTGGTCTACCATTCAAGTACCAGTGGCTGTCCACATTCACTACAGTGAGGGGCACAAAGCCCCCACAAAAGTGAAAAAATCACAAATATCAAAATGTGTGTGTCTGTGGGAAGGGGACTGAGGCATGGTGGGGGGAACAGGTACCCAGGGTTTAAACCAGGTAATGGAAAGGAGAGAGAAGGAAGATGGGTTAGCATGGTGGCCCTATTACTTTCTCTCTCACACCCTTCTCTTCCCTTAGGTATGTGATGGCTATCTGAAGGGAGTTTGTGGTGCTGAGAAATCAGGCTGAGAGCTGTCCTGAGCTGGCGAGGCAGTGGCCAGTGGTGGTGGTGGTGGTGGTGGAGGAGGATGACGACGACAACAACAATCAGATGCAAGTTTTAAAGGGCTGCTAAAAGAGAAGGTTTCCCTGGAAAATAAGAACCGAGGGCAGGAACAGGGGTTGGAGAAACTCACAAATAATCAAGTCTGTGAAAGTCTAACTCACAACTGTGGAAGGCCAACAGTACAAATTAGAGTTGGCCCTGCTTTGCTTTCAAGATCCTACAGGATCTGGTGCTTTTAGAGTACTTAGGCAGATATGGAGAGATGTCTGAAATCTCCCTATGTGCTCCCTCACTCCCCCTTGCTTTTAGGGGGACTGAAATTTCTTTGAAAAAGACAGTCCTGGGACCTAGATCCCACAGCATCAAGTCTGTCTTCCTGGTAAGAGCAGAAGCTGGAACAGTAAACTTTTTTTAGAAAATTCCCCAAGTCCCCTAGACAACATGGCCATTGACTGGAGGATTCTTTGAATTGTAATTTAAAAAAAACCAAAAAACTCTCTTAAGTTCTTAATTGGAGCTGCCTTGCTAAAAGAGCCTAGCTTGGGGAATGTTATTCCCAAAGAGGCTCAATTCTCACTGTCAATTCCTATCTTTTTTTACAAAACCCTTTTGTTACTTCCCCACATTTTTAGTCTCTACGATGAAATGCATATTAATGTCTTTTTCAACTGCTGCCACTTTTATCATTACTTATTACTGATTTTTAATGCATCCTACAGTGTAAGTGCAAGAGGTAAGTGCAAGAGATGTGTACATGTGAGTGCAAGAAGTAAGTGAATTACATTTTCTAAAAATGCAAAGCCAAAAGGGGAATTAGTGCCAGGAGACTACCACAAACTAAATGGGTGATATCTTAAAAGACCTTTTCTAAAAGAACTGAAGACTCCCTTGATGAAACTCTTTATCTCCCCTCATCTGATCCTCTTAGGTAGAGAAACAGTGAGACATACAAAGCTACTCAGTGAACTGCATGGCTGATCAGGAGTTTGATTCCATATGCCCCTGCTTCCAAACTAGTGCAATACCTGTACGAAAAAATAGTTGAGTTTTAACATGTATACAATTGGATAAGCTTTTAACATGTGCACAGTGGCCTCACAAGAGTTAAGACCCACAGGTCAGGTTTCTAGAAAACAATCTGAAGTGAAAAGCACAGCTGCAGTTGCTGGGATGGATCAAGCACTATTTGAAAGCAAGAGGATGGAGCCACAAAAAGAGATGGCATGATATTAGAACAAAGTTTAGAACAGGCAAGATGTATATTACCACAGCCAACCACTAATAGTGCCTCTCAGGTAGAAGAGAACTCTGCCTAATGTGACTGACATCCTGATATACCTCTTGCTCTTAGAATCAAATACTGCCTTTGTTTGACTCAAGACTTCCAGAGTCCCACTGATCAGGCATTCTACTGGTGCTCAACTCGGCACTACATAACCACATTTGTCCATTCCCTTGAACACACATTTTGCTTATGATCAGGAACACACCTCACATTTCCACATCCAACAGACTGCTCCTGTTAAGTTCGTGAACTCCTGACTGAGCCACAAGAAAGACAGACATTTCAGCTGTCTGCATGCTCACTAGGCATACCAAGCATGACAGCCTTTGCCTTAGTTTTAACTTTCTCTTTTTTGCATCTTAGGCCCGTTCTCCTAACTTCTTCTTTCATGTATCTACTTTCATTTTTTATGAGCTCCAAGCTTCTTACAAATACTGATCATACCGAACTCAAACATTCCTGACCTCAACTATACTGCATTTATTCATTTATCTACTTATTAATGTAATGTAATATATTTACAGGTTTCAAGAGGACTGTACCCCAAGCAATACTGGAATAGGGCTTTAGACAAATATACTTGCTCTTCCAGTATACTCTTGCTCCTTTCAAGTGCAGGGAAATTCTACATTTAAGATTTGAATGAACTACCTTTTAGATCATCAAAGACAGAACTCATGAAAGAACTGGCTCTATTTTAGGGAGGAGCTACAAGTTAACAACTCAGTGGATCAAATATCACCGTCTCAACAGATCTCAAAACTGTAGTGGCCAGGTTAAAAAAAACAGCATACAAGGGCACACCGAAGTAAAACAATATGCTTAGCTCAGACTATTCCAATAGTCTCCAAACAGGCAAGAAGGCATTCTGTTTCATCAAAGATGAAAATGCATTAGATGCTTTTAAAATGTCTGAATGTAGAAGAGTTTAGGTTATACTGGAAGAACAATTCTTTAATTAAGAGTTCTCTGGCACTGGAGCATGGCCCAAAACAGTGCTTCTCAATCTATTTGATGTGGGGGATTAGCAGTTATATTTTTTTTCTATCATGCCAGGAACTGATATAATATTTGTGCCCAACTGTTATTTTCTTTTCTGGAAACTCAGCAAGGACCAGCAGTCAAATGACACAGAGACTGGTATTGGTCCATGGGCCACTCCTCTGAATAGCTCTGGCCTAAGGCACACCAGGAGCTGGCAGAGATTTCAGGATTGTAAGGTCTATTGTGCTTTTTACGAGAAACTTGAGATCCGCTGATCAGAACCTGATGCAAAGACTTTTGTTCTTAGTACCAGAATTGAAGACTGCTCACACTTTTTCTCACAAAAGTCCATTCCTGGTAGTCCCACATTTTCATTTTTAACAACACTATTATTGATTTGTCATAACAGCAATAGTTACTCCCTAAGTTCTCTTGGTGGATCACAAACAAAACTAATAGCATGGAATATAAAACGACAGCTATGAAAATGAAAATCATAATTGAAATATGAAGTCAGGGTAGGATAAGGAATCTTTTTATTACTGCCATGGTTAAATAACTAGCCATCTGAAATCCTTGACCATTTTACTGTAAGTCATCCAAAGACCTAAACTCACCCTTTCAAAACTTTTGCTTTCAAAAGCTTGTACAGATTTCTTTGTGATTTTTTACCTGGCCTAATAAAGGCACTAGCCTAATCTGGACATGTGTGGCCAACATGGCTACCTCTGCGTTTGAGAACAACTGCTAGAAGATCAGATTTTCCTTCTGCTTATCCTTGGCTTAAGGAGACTGTGGGACCTAATTTCTTTGAGGGATGATTTAGAAGAAAAGGCTGGTCCAGCTCATATCCAGTATATTTTAACTAACGGTATGAAGCAACTCTACAGAAGTGCCACAGATTCAGCTGACAGAAAACTGCCTGGAAAAAAGCCAGGTTTGCAATGTACAAAAGACAGAGCCTCAATCTGAGGGCAGGATAAGGAAGGCTCTGACCTTGGAAAGCTACCTCTGGCTTCAGGATAGTTCCTGTGTGTGCAAGATCACAGAAGCAGCCTCTTGAATGCTTTCTTTGCTGCCAAAGATTTATTGCTTCCAGGAAAGAACAGTGGCAGCCCTCCGTTTCTTTCTACCCCACACCCCATGTGCTTTTGGGCCTGTGCATGCATACCCATGCCTCTGTCTGCATGCACACACACACACACACACACACACACACTTAATGAGGAAGGAATTCCTCTTAAGTATGGAATAACAGGGTGGAGTGTGAAGAAAAAAATTAAATGGGACATGTTCAGCATTAAGAATGTACAGGCAAACCATTTGGTAAAGACCTAGTTTACTCAAAGGAAGTTTATAAAACCAGCAAAGAAAACAATTTAGCGGTGGGGGTGCAAAGCCAGGCTCTCTGGTTTGAATTATGAAAACTCATCCTGCTCCCAAATAAGCCAAAATCCATTATTATGACAAAACTTCCTGTTTCCAGCAGTGTTGCCAGAATATCTACCGTATTTGAAATCTTTATTTCTGAACCCTTAAATCTTCATTTTTGCCCCCTTCAGAACCTTTCAGGAAGAACAGAGAAGAGGAAAGAGGAAAGAAGAAGGAAGAACTTCAATCGTTGTTGTTGTTGTTGTTGTTGTTGTGTACTTCAAGTTGTTTCCAACTTATGGAGACCCTAGGGCAACCCTATCACAGGGTTTTCTGGAGCTGAGAGTGTATGGCATGTCCTAGGTCTCCCAGTGGGTTTCCATGGCTGAAGAGAGTACTGAACTCTGGTCTCCAGGGTCATAGTCCAATGTTCAACTTCAACCATAGCGACATTTTAACTTCCTTCATGTCTCTCGTCCAGCAAGACAGTTCAGTTCAAGAGGCAGCCTTGGAATCTCATGTCTTACACCCTCCCCAATTTTTCCTCCTTGTCTCTCAGGCTTCCATTAGATGGCATGGCAACTGTTCCACCCATGTAAACATGGAACTTGCTCAGGTCACACCGAAAGAGGGAGCATTTATGCAGTTTCAAAAGCATCAGTGGGCACCTTTCTCTGTCTGCTATCTACCTCTCATTGCCTCAACCCATTCCCAAGCTCCTTGGCATCAGAAGGGGAAAAATGCCAGGAAAGTGCTGATTCAGAAAAGTTATGACAGTGGGGGAAGACTTCTGCTTTCTTAATCCATGCACTCCTTCTGCTTTTTAGTCCAGAACACTCACTTTACTGCTGCCACTGCCCTTCTATTACAGTTGGGGAGTTCAATGCTTAAGTATGCAGTAGTAGTATCATCACATCTAGCTTGCCACATGGGCATCTGCATCTCCAAGGCATATGCATCTTTCTCTGTGAGTAATTTTGTTTGAAGAGGGTGGAACTACACTGGTCTGCTTGGACAAAACCTCTGCTTCAGTTTGTTGGCACAATCCCAGAAGGAAGAACCTCTTTCCTATCTCTGATTCAGCTCCTATAGCTGCTGCCAGTGGAGGTCGCAAGAGAATTCTTAAGGGCATTTGCCAACAAATTTTTAAGGGTTTAGTCCTCTGGGACTAAACTGCCACTTGGGTGTGTCACAACAACATTAAAGCACAGGGGAAAACCCACCTGCTTCTTAACCTCTTGCAGTCTCCCATTCATAGTCTTGTTTTGAGACTTGCTGATCACACCCAGAGATGCTTCTCAAGTTAATGATGAACTGAACAACAGTGACTTTCGCGTATAAGCAAATGTAAGATTTTGTGCTTCAGAGTCAGCTCCTTGGCTCTCCTCCTACGTGACTATCCGAGATTTCTGGTGTATTTGGCAATGTCAGTACATGGAATATTTTACCAGTGTACAAGAAGGTAAAGGGTGAAAGAAATGGTAGGAGAGTCTTTCTTCCTCTTTGCTCTAACACAATCACCATTTTCCCCCCACTCAGTTTTTATCATTTTCTTTTTCACAATGAACCTAGTTGTGGTACGAATTGTGCTTACTTTTATTAAGATATCCCATGGCTGAATTAACTGCATTCTCTTTTTTTTACCAGAACACATGAATCAAGGACCTTCTCATTTCTGTATTTTGTAACCGTGGGCAATCTGCCACAGAACTCTAAAATTCAATGAAAATAACTTCCAGTTTTGATACTTAAGAAAGTTGATAACTAGATGTAACTCAGTGGAAAAGCATGTAAACCCTC
This sequence comes from Ctenosaura bakeri, assembly GCA_948474755.1. Taxonomy (NCBI): domain Eukaryota; kingdom Metazoa; phylum Chordata; class Lepidosauria; order Squamata; family Iguanidae; genus Ctenosaura; species Ctenosaura bakeri. The sequence continues at coordinate 333,556 of CAOLHI010001207.1, forward strand.
ATCTAAGTTTAGAGATAACCCAATTCCACACACACGAATAAACAAACAAACAAAATGACAAGGTGCTTTCCCTATTTGTTAAAGCATGAGTTGTCTGTTTCAGCATTCATGGTTGCATCACATCACGTTTATATAGAAATTATCCTTTTATTTATATGAGTGAACCCAATTTCTTCTGTTTTAATCTCAACCTCTCTTGAATAAGGACTACAAGTGGAAGTTAATTGCTACATCATTTGATAGCTTATCCTAGTGGCTAATAACTACTGCCACTAAAACTGCATAATGTTTTCTCTAGCTTCAATTTAGAAACACTAATCTAGTAGACACAATTTAATCTTATCTTGAAAGCCAGATGCTTTGCTCCTATGTAAACAATGTCCTGCTTTTAAATATTTCTGGAAAAGGCTAGTTTATGTGATAATTTCCAATATGGTGGTCAGGTTGAATTAAGACAACTGACCTTATACCAGAAGGCTACTACTGGTTTGAGATCTGCCAGTAAACTCACCTCTTTCTATCCAAACAGCTACCTTCTTTCTACAACATCAGTTACTTGAACTGCTTCAGTATGAAGTTGTTTAAGAAGTTGGTTTGATGTGGCCATATCACTCAGTAAACAAAGGTCACTCAGTAAACAAAGAGTTAAAACAGAAATGGGCAAATCACTGGATCTCATGTACTCTTCTGCTAATGGTAACTGAAGAACAGGAAATTTTCCATGTGAGGAAGGGACTTCTATCCAATGGATGCTTCTGGTGGGGGAAGAAAAGCAGTGTGATTTCTCTTTCCATACTGCAACCTTCTGTGGTACTATCACACATAATCAGAAAGCTCATCACTCTGTGGAACAGAGTTTTGGGAGTGCAAGTGGCTGCATGGGAGAGTGGTAAATTGGCAAAAATTGCCCTCTCTCCATCAGTGGAAGCCTCTTATGAGCAGGACAATGATGAGATTTCCCTGTGAGAACATTAACTAGAATCCAAACCACTGACTTTTAGGTACACATTCAACCGGTCTTTAATTGCATCTTAAGATAGCTCTTTTTCATTTTCCCAGTAGAATGTAATCTACTACTTTAGATGTTTTCTATACTTGTTAAGTAGCCCAAAAAATAAAGCTGGAATAGGCATCTTAATAGATAGCTGTTCCATTACTTCTTCACAACCGTACATTTTACGCTTACACTGCACAATCCTGAAATGTTAAACTATTTTATTTTTTTAATTATTTTTAATAAAATTTCCAACCATTAAAACACATATCTTACAAATAACAAACATAACAAAGAACAAACATAATACAAAACATAGAATAACATAATACAACATATTACAACAACGAAAGAAATATCCACTTGATTAGTCTTGTTGATATATCATCTATTTTGTTAAACTAACATTTTATAACTACACTAGTGATCAGGAACAAGAACACTTTAAAACACAATAGGAATTTTGATTCCAACATTTGTTGTCCTGAGATTGCTCTGTCAAGTTTGCCCCAAGAAGAGAAGCAAAATCTTCCCATGTAGAAGTGTTTGGACTACAACTTCCACATAAACAGGCACACAAAACAGACATTGGTTATACTATACTGCTGAAGAGGCAGTATTTGGCTCTCAGAAATACAGACCTGGAGAGCAAATCCTTCAAACAAGAACTAAGACTTGTTCTTTCCATACTATAGACACACAGCAAGGGTATGACAAGGACTGATCTCATTTACCAGAACAGGTATCAGTGCTGCTAAAAATAGGTTGTGAAACTTGGCTTGGCAATAGACATCTTTCTCTTTGATGCAAATCTTCAACTGAAGACAGCATACGAGTATGGTTTTGGTTCATACTGTACACACATACATACATTGCACTCTCCCTCTCTCTCTCTCTCTCTCTCTCTCTCTCCCCATGAACACACACACACACACACACATATGTACACAAAGTGTGCAAATATAAAAAGGGGATGGGGACACAAACCAAGGACAAGGTTGGAAAAAATAAGGAAGTGTGTAAGTTTCTTCAACAGAATTCAATAAATGAGTATATATGAAATATACTAATTCACAAGCAAACCTAAAATCAGAATGAGTAGACTGTCAACAGACAAAATATTGACAAGTGTGTCATCTCATTTCAGCCCTTCCTACTCTTTTATTAATTTACATTAGAAACAGTTTTCTTCATTACATACGTAGAAAATTGCCAAAGATGAGGCATTTAAGCCTCTCCCACAGATTAACTTGAAATCGCGGAATTTCTGTTCCACTATTTTGCCATCTCCAGTTTTAATTCTCACTAGAAGCCAAGATGTCTAAACTGAGGCTATGTGCTTTGGACATTTAATGACACATGACTTACTGGAAAAGATGAAAACGCTTGGTAGGCTGGAAGGCAATAGGAAAAGGGAATGACCACAATACAGCGGGATTGATTAAATCAACAAAGCCACACCCTCAGTTTGCAGGCCCTGAACAGGGCTGATGATGACTGGGGCTCTGGGAGGTTTCTCATTCATAGGGCTGCCGTAAGTTGAAGTCAACTTGAGGGCAAATAACAACAAAGTTTAATTCATCTGGAAATCCTGACGCAATTTCCAACTTAACTGTTACTTAATGATGATTTGATTCAGATTGGGATCATCTTCAGTGAACCACCAATTCAGCACCCAGTGGCTGATTTGAATCATCTGTCATGGGCAATTTCAATAAGTGGCTTGGGCCAAAAATCACTCAAACATTTATGTACACCAGTGTTATTCAGAGTGGGGACTCCTCAATCAGTATTATTCCCTGAGCCATTGTCTGCCAGTCCATGGAGAGTTTCAAGGAAAGAAAGAAAGAGTTGTAGCCAGTGGGCACAAATATGGTGCAGGATTCAAGCATATTAGAGAGTGAAAATGCACTTCCTCCACATCAGATAGCTTAAGACATACTGTAGGCCACTGATTACACACAGCAAGAATCCTTAGGGTGTATCAGAGACAGTAGTAATTAAGCTTAAGGGACAAAACCTTTTAAACACCCCCCAGCTCAAAGAACAAATATACCTTGGTTAAAATATTTGGGATTATTGACCAGTGAATTCCAGACTTCCTGACAAATAAAAAAAAATGGTGGCTTTGGGAAGTCCTCGAAAATCCATCGTACTTAGCTAGGTGCCAGCACACATACTTTACATGCGGAAGGTCCTAGGTTCAATAAAAATTAGGTAACAGGTAATAGGAAAGACCTCTGACCATAACCCTGTGAAGATTACTATACTCAATACTGGGACACAGGCAGAGATACCTACTCAAAACACTTCAGCAGACAAGCAGAATCTACTGCTCCCACATCAGATATTTAAAGTCAGACAGCACCATAAAACAATAACTTAGCCCTCTTCTTCATCTAGAGTTTTCCCTTACCCGCATGCACTGGAATTAGGTCACCTCTGAGTGAAGAAAAGGGTCTGTCTACTTCTCTGAATGCTTTCTCTTATTCAGAACATTTCTGAAGTGATCCTGTCTACTGGCTATGCCAATGTATTGTTTGCAGCTTGCCTGAAAAAAAGATGTTTGCAGCCATACCCGTCCTACTAAACCTGAGTTGTCCAAAGCCCAAACCCACCACAATACAACTGTAAAATTGTGGTATCATCTTGATTATAGAACCTGGATGCCTGCAAAAAGACTGATTTGCATAGCTGGCAGTATAACATTTTTGACAATGCATCATGGTCTTTAGAATGGACTGCTTTCCTGAGAACAGGGGTGGGCAATTTGCATCAAGTCTGAAGCACCTTTTGTGCCCAAGGCCACCAATTGTTTTTTTAAAAAAAATCTGAAATGGCTGGAAATCTACTTCTGGTTCTCAAAAATGAGCACTATGTGATGTTAAATAGCAGAGGGAGGCTTAAAAGGCCAACGGCTACATACCTGGAGGCTTCCAGGAGCAGCAATTCACCCCTTCTACCCTTGTTTGACCAAGAAAAGATTGCTCTGGGGATACTGGAGGTATCAAGGCCACAAAAAATCTTTGTGAAGACTGGAAACTGTTTATGTGCCTTTTGAGCAATAAGATATGGCTACTAGCAGTTCACTTAGGAGGGTCAGTGTGGTATAATGGCTCAAGTGATGATCCTGGAGATCGGGGTTCAGTTCTCTGCTTGGCCATGGAAACGTGACCCTGGGTGCATCACACACTCTCAGCCACAGAAAACCCTATGACAGGTTTACCTGAGAGTTGCCACAGGTCAGAAACAACTTGAAGGCACACAATAACAAAGTTCACTTAGCTGGATTGGTAATGGTAGAATAATACCGTATTGTTCTATCTTATTTCTTATTTCCCCTCTCTTATCACAGCCCTTTGTGTTTCAGGTTAGTGATCAGTTAGTTAGTAAGATGGTGTTCTGTTAAGTTAGTGGTCAGTGTTTTTCAGATTGTTGTTTTAGTTTAATTTTAGTTTATATCTATGCTAAAAATGTTAGCCTTTAAGTTATTTTATGTTAAAATTGGTACATAAATATATTTTAAAATATCCTTGTGGAGCCACATGCAGCCCGCCGCTGCCCTGGAATATAAAATAGGCCCAGTTTACACTCTATACTTTTTCCTCAGAAATGTGTGCAACCTAACATAAATATAAATATATCAATTTGAATGGTTAAATATTTTTAAGTAACAGCACAAAGCCTCTCATGACTATTTTCTGTTCTCCTGTACAGCCCTAAAAAGAAAAGTCTCAGAATGCAAACTAGGCAGTCAATATAAAAAAGGAACATATACAGAGACAGAGCAAGAGAGCTAAAGTAGTTGTTCCTAAAGACTCATTCCATGGAAATAATGCTACTGAAATTATGTGACCTTCTGCATTAAAGAATTGTTAGGATCATAGCCAAAGCTGCAACTGCACTGGCAGTCTTCAACAATTCACTGGGACATCTGTGACAGATTTATAACTAATTGTGGAAAGATCAGATTGAGAACACTGGGACAAGCTTTTATCCACAAGGGAAGCAATTTATTCACTAGAAATGGAACGCCAAATGCTGTTTATCTGAAAACAATCTTTGTGATACTAAACATAGTAGGCTTATGTGTCAAGGAACAGAAATTAAATTTTATTCTTCGAAAACAGGAATAGGGAACTGTATCCCCTCATATGTTGTTGGACTACAGCTTCCATTATCGCTGTCCATTTGCCTTACTGACTGGGATTGATTAGAGTTAGAATCCAACATCCGGGGAATACAGGTTTCCTATCTTATTCTAAATCCTTTGTGAACTTTCATCAACTGGTGTCTTCCCGCTACTCTCACTATGCTGGAGAGTTAAGACTACTGTACTAGCCACTAAGGTCACAACTGCTAAATAAGTAAATAAAATAAAATAAAATAAAATGAAATGTTTTTGTCTTTTGGTATTTCCACTGTATTATTTTAAGAAACTGTCTTAAGGTCTGACTATTTGTCAATGTAGTCCAATATTGTCTCCTCTGACTGGAAATAATGGTCCAAATTCCCAAGGGGAGGCCATTGCCATCACCTGCTATTTGATCCCTTTAACTGGAGATGCCAGGACTGAGTCTGGGATTTTCTGCATGCGAAGCATGTACAGTATCACTGTGTTATGGTCCAACCCCTTACATCCACACCTAAGAAATATTCACTGACAAATGCCATTAAGAAGTGCATGGTGCATTTTCATTTGTATGAATTACAGGCATATCTCAGTAAACAAAGCCTCTGGGGCGGAAAAAAAGCTTCTTTTCACAAAGTTTTAGATGCCTGTTCAGTCCCTCCCTTCCTCTTATTTTCTGTGTAGCTGGAAGATTTTTTCTTATTTTCTTTCTTTCTTTTTTTAAAGCAATATCAGCACTGGGAGAATGTTGAAGAAGAGCTGGAGAAGCACAAACTTTCAATCTTGAGTTGTAACAGCATCTCCCAAGTAAACAATGCAATAAAGCTACTATTTTGGGGGTATCTCTATAGTTGCCTCAGGGTAGTATATAGAACATGAACCAAAGAAAGGAAAAAAGATTAAATACTTCATGTGTGAGTCCGTGAGTAATTGGCTTACCAATTTTATAAAGGTTTCTTCCTCATTTAAAGATGCGAATTCTGACAGAAAAATTAACCAGTCCTATGGTATTCAAATGTAATGTGGAATTCAAACCACCAACCAGTTTTAGAAAACAGGTGGCATAAAGCATGCTCTGAAAATACAGAAGTTACGAGAATCCTGATTAAAGAAGCTGCCCTTAGTCATATTGATTCTCAGTAACAGCCTTGAGAAAAACATGCCTTGTGGCTATGAAAACATTCTGTTCTGTTGGGAAACTGGCAAAACAAGTGATCTTTTCTCAGTATTCTATTCTAGCCATTTTGACTGTTTAAGCTAAGATGATCTAATTGCTGTGCTTTCCAGTAGAGCAGCTGTCATTCATGTAATGGTCTCGCATGCATCAGAAGTCAAGAGCAAGACTTTTTAGAGCCCAGCAAGATTCAGGAGATCTGTCTTCCACACCAGAAGAACTAACATAGAAGCTTCAGTATGAGAATGAGAGACTGTAATCAGGAAACACCTACATGCATACACCCAGCCCCATAGCAGCAGTCTTCTTCCCAGCTGGCCACAGCTGCTTTTAAGCTTTGAAAGGCATCAAAGACAAATTTGATATTTAACTTTTATCTAGCTAAAATAGGCAGGTTAGGGTTAGGCAGAACAGGCAAACAATTTCTAACTGGAAAAAAGAGAGAGAGAGAGAGAGAGAGAATCACATAAGAAGACTGAAAACCAGCTTGGTGTAATGGTTTGGGTGTTGGACTATGACTCCAAGAAACAAGGGTTTGAATCCCTGCTCAGCCATGGAAGTCCACCAGATGGCCATAGAGAAGTTATACTTTCTCAGCCTTATAGTAGAGCAATGGCACATTTCTTGAGAATAAATATGTGAACACTATGATACTGTTGCCATAAATCAGAGTTGAAGGCACATAAAAAAGAACAATATGCATGCAACCATAAGCAAAATCCATATTATGACAATGGTAACGAGCCACTTATGTCTTTATTCAACAAAAGCAATGCTTCAGTGATTACAGCTCAAGAGTGGCACAGCATGAGTTTAATCCTTGCTACCTGACCATAAGCAAGACAGCAGCTACATTAGTTAAAAAAAAGAAAAGTCAGAGTAGGGCCTTCTTAAATCAAAACAGCACTGTAGAAATGCATCAGAATATATGTAGTGTTCAGAGTTGCAGCAGTAGGCAGCTATATAGAAGTGGAAGCTTAGGTAATCTGCACTGCTGCAACCACATTTCAAATAATACTTCATTTAGCATGGAAAGCAAGATGTTGGGGAAAAAATCCAAGAGTCTCATTTTTCACAGAATGGTAGGAGTGGAGATAGTAAGTAAGGCTGTTATTTCATATTACTGCCTACACAAATATGGAACTACTATATATTGGTATCCTCTCCAAACAAAATATAGGAAGGCCCTATAATCTCAGTGCTTGGGGAGATGAGACTTCTTCAGTTAAACTCTTGCAGCAGGCTTTTACCATTAGAGTTGGATCCAGATTTAGTCCTACTTAGAGGCAAACCACCAAAACTACTGGGTGTTAAGTCAGTCATTACGGGCCTATGCATATCTCAGGAAAGCATCTATTGTAATATGTGTAAGTTATGAAACTAAAAGATGTAGTTACATTCAACTAGAGAATCTGGTCAATGAGATTTCCCAGACGTGTACACACAGGTTTTAAAGCAGAATGTGCCTATGCTTTTTGTGTTTACTGCTGAAAATATCAGTGCAACAAAGGTCTTTTTCATGACAATTTTTAGTACCCCTCCGGGGTGCCAAGTCTTTGTTCCTTCATTTTTAAGACAGATTTCCTTCCCACAGCATGTTGTCCTGTGACCCAATCTTTCCTCCCAATTCCCTTCTGCAAAAATGGACATCCAAAGCCTTCCAAAATGTTTGCATACACGTAAAATCTGTGAGAAGCAGGAAATCAAAGTAGAGTTATGTTTCTAAGAACCATTACAGAGAATCTACAGAACTTGGTAGCATCTACCACAGAATCCAATTTCTTGCATAGTCTTCTGCAGGGGCTGGCCAAAAGCAACTTTGCTGTTAATATGGAGGGAACCCCACTTGCTCTCAGATTCCTTGTGCTGATGGGGAAGATCTTTAAGGGCAACATAATGACATTTGATGGAACATATTTATAATACTCCCTGTCATAGGAACAAAGGTTTACTAAAGTTTCCAGAGCAGTGTAACTGAATGCATTTCTACTCTGTTTGCAGACCTCGTGCATCAACAAAGGGACAGCAGAGGTGCATACTTCTCTAGCTCCCTCCAAATCTCTCTCTCTCTCTCTCTCTCTCTCTCTCTCTCTCTCAAATCCTGCTCTCTCTCTCCATCCCAAATGTCCCAAACATGCCCCTGGGAGCCACTAGGTTTCCTGGTATACTGCTTAGTATGACAGAATCTTGGGTGCAGAACTCCAGCATATGCTTTCCCCACTACCAGCATTAAAACTACTGGATGGGTTCCCTTGGATAATCTATCTATCAGTCAAAAAGTAGGTGGAAGACAGTCTTGGAGACAGAGAATACCCTAACAACCAATCAGAAGTGGATGAGGTAGGCAGGCTCTCTATTTCCTGTTGCAGATGCTGACTGAACAAAGAGGGAAAGGAGAGCCAGGGACAGATCAGTAGGAAGTAAGGAACCGATCAAAGCTTTTCTTCCAGCCTGTGTGTGCCTTTAGAAAATGCAGGGAAGCTCATCCATGTATGCATGTGAATGCTCAGGAAGACTATGCATTTTTGGGTAGTTGTGTAAAAGAGAGCAGAGGGTAACTCTGTGTGTGTGTGTGAGAGTGAGAGAGAGAGAGAGAGAGAGAGAAAACATCTGAACTTCCTCTACAGAGCAGCATTCATTCACATTAACGATACAATCAATACACATATACTCTGAAGTAAGCTTCACTTAGTTCAGTGGAATCACTGCCAAATAACTATCTACAAGGTTGTAACCCATGTAAGATCCAGAAAGGCCACTGGAGTGCATCACGTTTTTCCCCCCACTGTACAAATTTGAACTAATTCCATTCCTTTTACTACCTGGAGCTGAAGGCATTGTACATTATTCTTCCTCACTCCCTTACTCATTTTTATCTTAACAATCCTGTGATGTAGGTTAGACTGAGAGGCTGTAATTACCTCAAGGTGACTGCACGAGCTTGGATATATACATGAATCAGGAACATATATGACTGTGAAATATAATGGGTGTTGAGCAGACGGAATGGGCTTGAACATAGAGCTCATGCAGTGATTGTCAGTCTAAGAGAAAGCTGTCATTCTGAGCAGGTGCTAGATGATTTTACATTATTGCATGGTATAATATTTATATTAATGCATAGTAACATATTTATAATCATGCCATGCACATAAATTTAGTTTTTTCCCTTTTTCCTAAATCCAGAGGTTTTTCTGCTTAAAGATACTCCAGTTTTACATATACTTCCTCATTTTTGCCTGAAAAGTAGTATTTTGATTGAACTGATAGTCTAATGGTTTTAAAACTTTTTTTTATTCCATATTGTGTTAATTTTTTTATTTCAACTTATATTGTAAGCTACTTTGAATCCTATTTGGGAAATGATGGCATATAAATCAAATAAATAAATAACTCAACCCTAACCTTTCATTTGCATTCTCATGTTGCTCAGCCACACATGTCTTACAAATTCATACAGGTATTCTTATTTTCATCTGTGAAATATCAGAGGGTATGCTTCTTTGGCAAAACACTTGAGGAGGGCCTTCATGTAGAAGCAACTAAAACAAAACTGGAAACCCTTCCAGTTTGAAAATGACTGCTTCTACACAGGACACAAATGCAGCCCTTAATTATGGTTTGTGACCAGGAACCTGCAAATAGTCAGTAAGAATGTATATAATCATGCTGAATCAAGATAAATACAGTCATTCCTCAAAATCTTCTTTCACATCCACGTCATGTTTATGTAGCTACCACAGTCAAAATAAAAGAACATGGAAAAAATATGTTAAAAGCAGTGCTGATGTCTTGTAATTACAGACCTACTTCACAATGTAAAATGAATGCTCTTGACCTGAATAGTCACCAAAGGCTGCATTAGATACAAAAGAGCAAAGGAATAACAAAGCAATAGCAAAATAACAAAAATAAAAATAATTATCTCTCTTGAAACAGAAACATGACATGTTTCAACGTCTATCAATTTAGCTTTTTACTGTGATCTGGCAGATAAAGAGGAATATAGTTGCCAAATAGTGCTGTATTATATGACTATTTTATCTTCACAAAAAATCAAACCCAAGGTCACAGAGAAGAAGTTGGGAAGATCTATATTACAAGAAAGCAGGTTAGAAGTTTCAAGTGTAGAGCTGACATCATGTTCTCAAAAAGGGCAGAAAATTATCTTCTGTTTTAACTGAAAGCTTTAATAAGTGTGGTCAATTATACTCTGGGTGATTCCATATCCTTGTGATTATCCTTGCTGAACTGAATCAAAAACAATGCATTCCAAGGCTTGACTTGGATAGATGATATTGCACCTGGGAAGAACAAAACATGACCAACAGGTGCTACATACGTATCTTCCCATATGAGGCAGATCAAGTCTTACAATCTTCAGGAGAAAGCTTTGCTTTCATCTCACCATGCCCACCTTGGTGAGGACACACAAGGGAGCCTTTTCAGGCTATGGAATTCCCTCCTGAGGGATGCTTGCCTGGCCCCCTCTCTGTTCTCTTTTCATCAGCAAGCAAAGCCTATTTATTTAAACAAGTTTTCAGCCTTTAATTGGTTGAGGTACAGGTTTTTAATGTATGTGTTTCATGTGGTTTTAATATTTTTGAATTAATATTTTAAAAGTTATGTTTTATTTCCCAACTTTTATGGCACATATTTAGTTCTAGCTTATCTTTTTTTAACTCATATGGTAAACTGCTTTGGGTCTCACTTAGAGAGAAAGGAAGATAGTAGATCAAATAAATAGATAAATAAATGGTTCAAGGTCTTTTTTAAAAAAATTCTTCTCATTCTTATTCTTATCCTTATTCTTTTGGCTTCCAGGCACCCCTTCTCCCTGGATGAAAAACTATACTATCCAAAATCCACTGTTCATTCAAATGGAACATCAAGTCAGGAAAATAACCTTTAAAACAAGGGTTTTCTGATTTTTTAAACAACCTTTTTCTGATTTGCTGCCAAACAATTAGACGTTGCAGTTCACTATTGAATTCTTGAAGTACGGGGGTGGTGGTGGTTCCGGTCCAGAAGCCCTCTTAAAATTAGACCCTGAACCTGCCAGAGTACAAACCTTTGGGGTACACGTTATATAAAAATAAGTATGATCCTTGCATATACACAGCTAGAAACAAGCTAACAAGCATATTCATTCTGACTCAAGATTTTAAGCTAATTCTGGTTAGGTAACATTTTACTGTTTAGTCAGCACTGGGAACTACTCCTAGGCAAAGATTCACTACCAAAAGTAAGATTTACGCAGACATTTTAAAAAAGGAACATAAAAGAATATTTTAAAGATTCTATCAATTCCTGGCAGATCATGGTGAACCGTAAAGTTGGGATGTCCTACTAGAAAGGTATGCAAGCAAAATTAACCAGCACATTTCTTTCTTTCCTTCTTTCTTTCTTTCTTTCTTTCTTTCTTTCTTTTTTTAAGGAAAAAATATCTTCCTTTGGGACAACTGCTGTTACATGCAACATTTATTCATCAGTTGATTAGTAAACACTGTTCCTCAGGCAGGACATTGTGAACATTTCCAAAGGAAAATATGTTAAAGTGAACTTAGCCTTTGACTCTGAAGTTTACAATGAGTTGATTCCACAGAACCAAAAAGTGGTTGTTCATATGCCTCAGCAAATATGATACAATGTGATACATGTGTGTGCCCACAGCCACATTTTCCTCTTATAGCTCTTCTGACCATTGCTGAGGTACAGGGATATTTCCTGGATTTGGTAATCACAATGGCACACTGGCAAGTAAGCCTTTAATATAGTTCAGTTTGGAAAAGACATACATGAGTGCAACTGACCAGGCTGAGTGAGAAGACAGATTTGCACAAATTCACTGTTATGGATGTAGGTCAAACTACACAATTTCAGAAAACTTGTATATAATGAATTAAAATACTGGTCTTAACATTGCCACAAGGAAGTACGGTAGATAATGGTCACAGAGAAGATGGCAGAAGTCCCAGGTATTTATAAATCTGACTCCTCTTTCTATTCTCCCCAACGTTCATGAAACAGACATAAGAGGCAGTTTCCATTTTTTCTTAAGAAACCAGCAAATCTATCTATCTATCTATCTATCTCTCTCTCTCTCTCTCTCTCTCTCTCTCTCTCTCTCCCACCTTTCTCCCAACACAAAATTTGAGGCTACTTCCAGCTATTTCTAAACACAACTAAACTAAAACTAAACTAAAGCAGTACAACTAAAACGTCCTGCTTTTTCAAATCTGTGGGGGAAAGGGGGATACCAAAATCCCAGGAAATTGATGTTTTATATGACTGGGAATGGGTCATAGGCCAACATATCCTGCTTCCCTCTCATGCACAAATGCATTCTCCCTATTTCTGAATTTCTTCCGGAAACCCTGAGTTTTCTGTGAAAACTAGGGCTAGCAGAATAGTTTGCACTAACTTGTGAGACATGATTTGCAAATCCACTTTAATCCCCTGCTTAGAAAATAGCACTAAACAGACCAAACAAAGTTACAGGAAACTGAAAACAGCGTCCAAGATTCTGCAACATGTTCCCAAGCCAGTCTTATTATTCCTATAGTGTGTATGTGTATTATTCCTTATTCTTAGAGTGTGTGTGTACATGTGTGTGTGTATACATGTATAAGCACCACTCATTTCCTCTATGAAGTATATATTGTTATCATAAAGAAACAGTACTATACAAATATTTAATAGTTTGCCTATAAATGAAAGGACTAAATCAGCAGAATTACTTTGGAACAGTGAAGGACAAGCATACAGGTAGAAAAAGAGGGAAGTTTAACTGCACTGTTATTTTCTAAAAATGCAATAGAAAGAAATGAGATCATTAGCTTATTTATATTAATGTGTAAGACATTTAAAAGAGTTAGCAGGACTTTTCTTTTTTTTTTTGGTCAGTGAATACTATCATTGCTTTAAAATGGCTTCTTTTCTTTTTCTAAAGCCTTCAAGCAACCTTATCTTTGACATGTCAGTGCTCTTGGACAGAGTTGCCAAAGTTTTTGTTCTATCATACTTGTTGGCAACAATGCCAGACCACAGATAAGCAAATCAGTACAGGGAGCAACAAAAGGCATGCAAGAGAGAGAGAGAGAACAGCTTTGCATACTAACAAGTTACTCTGGTGTCCATCCTGAGAATCTTGCTGGTTCCCAAAAGTTTCAGTATGCCCAGAGGCTATAAGAATATTTGGGGGGTACTTTTGCTTAAGAGCCTAAGGTTTGGATCATATGACTGAGAACATGCTTCACAACACTGCCTAGCTTCCTCTTCTACCAGTCTTGCAAATAATTCCCTAAGCGCTACCAGCCCACAAAATAATCCTATTGGTCCACTTGTTCCTCACACACTTACATCAGACCCCACTCCACCATGCGTACTATTATGAGACCATCATACTATTTAGAGACTATCATACTGGTTCAGACTATTCCTCTAAGCATGTGTTTCAATTATCGTATGTACAACACAGTTCTCACAGGACAAGTTGCAAAGATTTAACACACTATCTCCTTGCCCCACACATACACTCAACACATCCTTGTCTTCCTATCCCTCCCTTGTTTTCAACTGTTTTTTCAATATTTTTTTATTAACATGCCATATCCATGAAGGGGAAAAAGAATAGAGAACAGTTGCATGGTGTCTTTTAATTGGCAGCATCAGAAGCTGCCTTTTGTCTGGAAATGCCATGAACATTACTGTTTAATATTACACAAAGTACAAATGATACCGTAAAAATGCTACCCATTGTGGTGGACAGAAGCTGTTACACAGCCCCTAGTTTACAACTATAACCTTAGGCAACCCTCCTCCCTGTTTCTCTGCAACTCGAAACTTGGCAAGTAGGTATTGATAAACTTTCCTTAATCTGCCTTGTGAGAGAGCAAGTCCCAGTTCACAATTTGCATTCAAACGGGAAACACTCCTACAAGTGGGAACAAGGCAATATACTGAATACCAACTTCCAGTGACAGGGTCACTTCTCCATAATTCATTCTTACACTAGAGACTTTTTATCCCCCCCCCAAAAAAAAAACCCCAAAACCATTCTGGACGTATATGGCAGAGGACAACCCATTTAACTGTTTGTTTTTTCATCATTTCTTGGAATGCATTCACTCTTTCCTCCACAGCAGTTCTGTAAATGGCTTAGCAAGTTCTTTCCATTTTCAGAGAGAGGTACTATATAATTCTTTTAGGTATGTATAATTCCCAAAGCAATATTAGGAAAACTGGAAAACTGAGGGTCAGTCTAACACTCAGAGCCTCCCTTTGTTGTATTTCACCTACAAGGTATATGAATATGGTACAATTACATATGTCAATCCTGTACATGTTCCAATGAAATGTGAAATATTCCAATATACAACCCAGGGAAAGCTGTTCTATAAGAATATACTGCCTGTGTTCCATGGTTCCAAGTACGTATGTCAATTCTAGTCACCTCAAATAATACTATGCATTAGTCGCAGTCATTCCAATTAAAGGAATAGCCTGGCTGACCTAGTTTGATATTCAAAACTCTACTCTGCATCAAACAGAACTTCATAATAAATAATGGGAGATCAATGGAGAAATGGCACTCCTCAGTGTGGTTTGCATGTGTATCCAAGTTGATTTGCTTTTGACTCTATTTAAGACTCTGGCACTAAGAATGAACACTGAAGAAACCACCACCACTAACACCTAACTATCAATTTTAACACAAAACTCACTCTCACTGTTGTTATTTTAGCAAGTAACTATGACTGAATGTCTTTTTCAGGCTAAACAGTGAAGAAAAGTCATGGATTAACAGGAAAGATGTCAAAAACAAACAGGATTGTGTGAACAGTATAATGTATTCAAAATATACAGAACATACAGACTGCTATGATCAAAGCATATATGAATACAAAACATATAGCACACACAGAATATAATGAAAACATATATACAATAAACCATGGATTTCCAGATAATATCCATTTTGACCAAAAGGGTCTTCTTCAAAATGTAAAGAACATTTACAGCAATCAGTTCTGAGAGTACATCTTTATCTCACTAATATATAAACTTTCCCTCATCATTTAACAGGAAAGGTTGAGAAAACAGAAACAAGCCTCTACCGTCAACAGCCATGTTGCCTTTACAGTACAGGATGTTTCTCTTGAGCAATTGTCTAATGTAAAACAGGGGTTGAGAGCCAGCCAGGTGTAGTGGTTTGAGTGCTGGACTATAACTCTGGAGACCAGGGTTCGAATTAACACTTTGCCATGGAAACCCACTGGGTGACCTTTGCCAAGTCATACTCTCTCAGCCTCAGAGGGAGGCAAAGGCAACCCAACCCTGAAAAAAGTCTTGCCAAGAAACTCTTGTGATAGGTCCACCTTAGGGTCACCAGCAGTCGGGAATGATTTTAATGCACACAACAGAATAAAGGAGGGGACAGGAATCATTTGGTCTTCTAGCTGTCAGGCTGCAACTCTCATCATTTGTCAGAATCAGTTGTGCTTGCTACGGCTGGACAATCCAACTCCATCTGAAGGAATGCACAAGTCCACCAATATAAAATGTGTGCCATTCCGACTTCTTGCTGTCAAGTTGACTTCAACACATGGCAACCCTATGAATGAGAGACTGAGCTTAAGTACCCCAAAGGCACCAGATCCCTTCTGATCTTGGAAGCTAAACAGGGTCACCCCTGGTTAAGTGCTTGGATGGGAGACCACCACTGAGGTGCTGTAGGCTACATTTCTGAGGAAGGAACTGGAAAAACTACCTCTGAGGATCACTTGCCTAAGAAAACCTGGTGAAAATTTAATGGAGCTGCCATAAGATGACAGGTGACTTGAACACATGTACACACACACACACACACAAATACAAATAAGAGGCCTCCAAGTCACCCTATCATCAATAGCCCTGCTCTGGTCTTGCAGACTCTGTGCCTTGACTTCCTCGATTGAGTCTATCCACCTGCAACACAGTCTTCCTCCTTTCCTACTGTCTTATTGCTAAGCATTATTGTCCTGTGAGTCCTTATTTCTGCTGAGGCTTGTCTTCTCATGGTATGTCCAAAGCACAACACTCTCAGTTTAAACATCCCAGCTTCTAGGGAGAGTTCAGGCTTGATTTGCTCTAGGACCCATTTGTTGGTCTTTTTAGCAGTCCACGGTATCTGCAGAACTCATCTCCAGCACCACATTTCAAATGAGTCGATTTTCCTCCTATCAGCTTTCATCACTGTCCAGCTTTCACAACCACAGATACAAACTGGAAATATGATGACATGGACAATCCTAACTTTCATATTCAATTATATATCTTGACACTTCAGAAGCTTCTTCTCATTTCTTGACTGCATTCTCCATTCTGATTAATGACTGAGCCAAGGTATGGAAAATCTGTTTCAGTGTCTTCATTGTCAACTTTAAATGTATTCAATATCTATTTTAAAGTTATGTAAATCATCTGTTGACTGTTTTCTTAATGTTCAACTGTAAACCTGTCTTTGCCCTTCTTGCCTTTCTTCAGTAATTGTTCTAAGTCTTAGCTGTTTTCTGCTTGTAGTATGGTGTTATCTGCATATCTTAAACTGTTGATGTTCCTTCCTCCAGTTTTCATACCTTCTTCCTCTGAGTCTAATCCTGCTTTACATATGATACATTCAGCGTACAAGTTAAACAGGCAGAGTGATAAAATGCAGCCTTGCTTAACCCCCTTCATCAATTGGAAACCATCCCATTTCTCTGCATTCCATCCTGATGATGACCTCTTTTCCTGAATACAGGACCATCTTAGGAGCGATCCATAGTTTTCATGATCAACACAAGTAAGTGCTTTGCTATATATACTCTATAAAACATGGGCTGATTTTCTTTTGAAATTCTTTGGAGTGCTCCATTATCCAGTGTATGTTTGCAATACAGTCCCTACTGCCTCTTCCTTTCTTGAAATCAGCTTAGACACCTGGCATTTCTCACTCCATATATGGAAGTCTTTGTTGCAATTTTGAGCAACACTTTGCTTGCATGGCAGATTAATGCAACAGTCTGGTGGTTACTGCAAATCCCTGGTGTATCTGCTTTCTTAGGCATTGAAATTATTTTGAGCATTTCCAGTCTGGAGACCATTCTTTTGTTTTACATGTTTGTTGAGAGATTTTAGTTAGAACTAGAATAGATTCTATCTCTTTAACTTTAAGTAGCTCTATTGGTGTATTTGTTCCCAGTGATTTATTTCTCTCAAGTGCTCTGAGTACTGTTTCAATTTAACTATCTAAAACTTTAGATTTACAGATGGATCTCCCTTGAATAAAACTGTCATCTTTTTATCACTTTTATATAGTGCTTCTGTGCATTGCTTCTATTGGCTTTTTATTTCTATTCACTCATGCAATGTGTTTCTTTGCGGGTTGTATAACATCCCTACTCTTGGGTTAAATTTCCAGACGATCTGAGAAATCAAAGGCAAGAGATCTCTGCTTATATGTTGTTGTTGTTGTTGTTGTGATCTTCTATTTCCCAGAATTCATTTTTATAGTAGTTCTCTTTGCTCCTTTAGCACAAGTCGCTGAACAGTTGAATTCAGGGTTCTGTCTCCATTTCTGCCACCTCTTATTTTTGCTTCTCATCTGTCTGTAACTACTTGAAGAGTTTCATCTGTTATCCACTGAGGCTTCTCTTTCTTTTTAGCTACAGATAGTGTCTTCTGCATACCCCCCGACAATGTCCCTGGCTCAAGTCCAGAGTTCTTCTACTTCATGGTCAATTCAGCTCAATAGTGTAAATCTATTTTTCACATCATCTTTAAATTCTACATGAATGTTCTTCAGATTATATTTTGGCATGAAGGTTGGTTTAGTGTTCTTCTTTAGCTTTACTCTAATTTCTGATACTAGCAGTTTATGGTTTATGCCACGATTTGTTCCTGGTCTTGTTTTTGCAGAGAGAATGGAGCTTCTCCATCCTGTGCTTCCAATTATGCAGTGGATCTGATTTCTATAGTGGCCATCAGGTGATGTCCATGTATACACTCACCTCTTGAGTTGCTTGAAGAATGTGTTACCAATGAACAAACTGTCAGCACCAAGGCATGGCAGGCAGCCAGGCAATAAATCAAAGGGCTTTACTTCAGCAGTAAATTAAAGAGACTTTTGCAGCAAAGATATCCCTGGCTGTTACTGCACAGCCAGGCAAAACAGAGAGTCCACATACCACGGAGCTTGTTCCACAGCCAGTCAGGCAGCGTTCCAGGAAGCAAGGCAAGGGCCCCAGAAGCCCAGCAGGCACACCCAGAATGGACAGTTGTCAGCCAACAAAGACCCAAGGCTGAGTGAGTGCTTTTATTAAGCAGGCCCTCACCCAGGTGCTATCTCAGCTGGAGCTTGATTGCTTGGAGTTTCCTATTTAAACGCTCTGACACTCTTTTGCTCCTGATGCTGCTGGTAAGTAGGCACCTGCTCTTGAATCTGTGGGTCTAAGGCAGCCCCTGGCTCCATTGCTGGGGCTACTGGGGCCAAGGGCTCTGTGTCCAGGGCAGCCTCTGGAGTGGGCTGTGCAGCAGGCTCCATGGCAGCCTCTGGGGTGGGCTCTGCTGGTGCAGCAGGCTCCATGGCTTTGAAGTCCTCTGGTTCAGACTCAGAGCTTGAGTCCTGGAGTGCCAGGGTCCTGACACAAACTGCTGGCTTTGAAAAATATCAACCAGTGGTTCTTCTCCTTCATTTCTTGATCCTAGGCCAAATTTTCTTACAATCTTTGATTCTGCGGTGTTTCCTACTTTTGCATTCTGATCATCCATGACTGTGTGTGTGATCAATTTCCTCCTGGACTTCAACATAGAATCCTTCTTCTGCCTCTGTAGTTGGAGCATAATCCTGGATTATGGTTATATTGATGTATAACCATATGATATTGATGTATTTTCCCTGAACTCTTATTAATATGATATGCCCATTCTATCGGTTCTTGTGGGTTTTTCGGGCTTTGAGACCGTGTTCTGGTTGTATTTTCTCCTGATGTTTCGCCTGCATCTGTGGCTGGCATCTTCAGAGGAATAGGAAATTGGAAGTGGAGTGGAGAATATATATGCCAGTCTCCTCCTCCAGAGAGGAGGGAGCAATTAGCATAATAGTCCTATTATGTGTATTGAATACCTGTTCCTGGAGGGAGACTTCCTGAGCCCAAGTGGAGCTCGTTAGGGCTTGTTAGTATCTTTTGTGTTTTGATTTTGGTGTTTTTTAATACTGGCAGCCAAATTTTGTTGACCTTCCGAGTCTCCTCTTTCCTGTTAAAATTATCCAAGTGTTTGTGGATTTCAACACATTGTGCATTCTATCCTTTGACTGCTTTTGCTACATCTGTCCTCACTATAAATGCCACCTCACTTATTAGATTTTCATTTCCGGAGTAAAACCGCTATGTAATTATTTGACACAAAATGTCGCTTTCCTGTCCGCTTTAGCTCACTCACCCCAAGTACTGCAATGTTTATACATTCTTTCCATTTCTTGTTTTACTGTATAGCCTCCCCTGATTCATGGTGCTCACATCCTATGTTCCTATCATATGTGTTGTACAGTTCTGGACTTTCCTTTCACCTCTTGAGTACATCAACAGTTGAATGCCCTTTTGGCTTGAGTCCAGTTGCAGTATCAGCCACAGTGCTACTCATAGTTGTCAGCTGCTGTACTCCAGTAGCCTCTTGACTGCTTTCTGATCTAGGAGGGTCATATTCTGGCACTATCTCTTGGTTCGTTTCCGACTGCCTCATCACAGGACTTTTGCAGTAAAAAGACATTCAAAGGGGGTTTACCATGCCTCCTGCTGCCCAGTACTAACAAATGTTACCTACGATGCCACTACTGTTGTCTCTGAGAGATCCTCTGCCAGTATCATATCCACTACTGCTGTTGCCCAGTAGCTGTTAAGCACATTTAGTCTGGCTCCTTGGCAAAATTCTTTCTGACATGGGAGAACCTGCTCTCAGCACTGCTACCATCAGCTTTGCTTCAGAGGAGCATGCAGTCCCACCATCACGGAAAGGTAGCAACATGTTGAGACCACTCTGATAAATGGAGTAAAATGGTTGGAAACAAAAGGAGCTCTTAATACGTAGAGCAAAAGACTGACATGAACAAGTGGGTTGCCCAGGAGCTCCTAGTTATCGTTCCTGCTGAATTTCAGCATTTCCGCAGAGCTCTTCACCTTTAACACAATGTCAGACTACGGCAATAGGAAGCTAAGAACAAAAGGTAATCAAAGGCTCTCTACATAAAAAGAGAAAGAGAATGGGTTTTGGGTGGCTGGGTGGGGAGGAGACAGAGATGCTGTGTTTTCCTGTTCACTGTTGTTAAGTATTGTTAATGAAATGTTCCAAAACCATAGCATACCTCATTCTTTTAGTTAAATTAAAGTATGTCTGGAGGCACTCAGGCTCACTCCCTCCTTCTCAACAGCATAACACATCTTCTCCCTCCCTCTCCCTCTCTCTTTTTGGCAGGCTGCACTTGCGGTGCACTTTCCCATCTGTTTGCAAATGTTCACATGTTGATTGCAATAAATATTATCCCTTCAGGAGATTTCTAACTACAGTCACATGATCCATGCTCTCCATTATTAGGGAAAACTTGACTGGAATCCTTTTAATTTACTCCCCTGCATTCAGGTTACTGTCTCACAGACCATGAGGCAGAACGCTAAAACAGAGAGGAGCATGTAGCTTTTTAGATTATTTTGGACCATAACACCCATGATCTATTGGCTAAGACTGATGGGTGTTGCAGTCCAACAACTTCTAGAGGGCCACAGAGTACACTAAAACTTTGTCACAACGGATCTCTCCTATCACCAATCAGAAGACAACTGAGTTTCTACAAGGGTAGTTTCACAAATAGAAGTTCACTTCCTTTCTCTCTCCCTGCCCACGCATCCAATATGCATTCCTTCTCTTCCATCTCCAGATGTAGAACTACATAGAACTGTGTAAGCAGTGAGAACTCACACTAAAAGATTTATTTTTTTGCCCATCTTTTCTAAAATGTCTCTGATCAAAGAACATGTCCAGGTAGCCACAGGCAATTAAAACTGTGCTTCTCTGCAGGAGGACTCTCCGTTACTCTACTTTAACTGTTAACTAGGTACTGCAGGAATCACCTGGAGCGTACATGTTCCATTCCTTAGAGGCTACTGACTTACTGGCTTGAATTTCTCTCTTCTGAAGCTGCCCAGCCATTGTAAGGAACATTTCCCTTTGTAAAAGAAACTTTCCTTGATCTGTGTGGCTTGCAGAGATGCTACTCAGTTCCAGGTATCTCCCTTATATACACGTTCCGTTGATCAGTTACATAAGGTTTTAACTAGCTAATTATATGTTCATTTCATTTTAAACTGACAATTTTTGAATTTCTCTGCTTCTTTCTATCATAAATATGCTGAATTAAAAAGTGGACCCAACTCAGTTATTTTGCTTAGTCTGAGGCAGAACTTGGAAACTTTAACTTCTCTGGACTACAGCTCCCAGGTTTCCACTTGGCTGGGGGATATGGCAGTTGTAGTTCACAAAAGCTCTGCCCTGAAGGTTGGCCTCATGCATGCACTGGATTGCTTGGCAAACACATAAAGGATTTTAAAGGACACTCCAATAAAGGGAACATATCTGTCTAGATATGTATAACCCTATACTTTCATATGTGCAAGCTAAGAATTGCTATTAATAAAATGGGAATTGAGCTGGCAGGACATCTAGAAAGAATAAAATGGATGTGTCATGCATCCTGTCCTACCTCACAGTCTGGCACTGCACACATACAACATCACATTCCCCTTGGAATACGCCATTTATTACCTTTTTCTACACAATCTTATATTCATGAATGGCCAACAAGAATCACATGGGGGAACAGCAGCTGGTTTGCATGAAGAAACTCCTCACAGGCAGAAAGGTAAAATACATACCTCAAATTAATTTCTTGTGCAACCATGTTATAGAAACATATCCTTGAAATCCCTCTGAATCACTTGGTAGCATTTACAGTATTTATATGAATAGGACTCAAAATGCAATTCCTCATCTCAGAGTCACAGGATTAAAAACAAGCAATTCAAATATTTGCAAATTCTAATACATCCAGTATTGGACAGTGCAATAAAATACATCACATTCATACATTACCAAACAATTCACTAAGCAATACATTCTTAGGCAGGTAAGTAGCTCTTTGTAAATAGCCATTTAGTAAACAGTTGTTGGGATTGAAAGAAGGTGATGGTGGAGGCCATCGTAACTATGTAATTTTTTAAAACATGGACAGGTAACTGGTGGTCCTCCAGATGTCATTTGACCATATTACATATCAGCTGTAAGCAGCATAATCTATAGTGAAAGATGATGGAAGCTGCAATCCATCAACATCTGAAGACCCACAAGTTACCTACAACTCTATATTTTGATACTGTAGATCAAATGCTCTGTACATTTTCATTTTTTTCTCTGCAGATCACCCAGACCAACCTGTAGAACTAGAATTAAAAGCAGGACCACCCCAGACATCTGTATCTTGTGCTAATTATAAACCAAGGAAGAAACAATAGGAAAGGGAAGCAGGAATCTGAATCAATGGCCAGTTTAGGCGACGCAGCAAAACAATCAACGCTGGGAAGTGATTTCAGTTCTAGCAAGAATAATACAAAAGACCTGAAGGATTGTTCTGTATCTGTAAACGCATCAAGACACCCCTCACCCCTTTGAATGACCAGGCATCTCAGCACTACATACACATTAAGAGCACAATCCTAAGCATGTTTACTCAGATGTAAATCCCATTGAGCTCATTAAGAGGGTGCTGGACTGTAGTTTACAAGCACAGTTCTAAATGGCCAAGAGCCAGCTGAGCGGGCACTAGCTTAGCTGAAGCCATGAAGAAGTCAAACCTATCCCAGCCTAGGGGTTTTGGAAAATTTTTAGAACTGACCTAACATTGTGTCTGCATGATGAGTTGGAGGAGATATTGGTCTGCCTTAAATTGGCTGCTTCCTTGCCCCATCTTTCTCCCACAAGATCTCAGCCAGCACAGCAGCTCTGCCAGCAGATGACCCTGTTGGCAGATCTTTGAGATAAGCTGCAGAAAAGGGTTGTGCTGGCAGAATTTCTGCTGGCACAAGAGGCTTGTGCCCAGCGCTAATCCTCTACAGTCAACAAATTTTTGAGTTAGGATTGCACAGCTTAGACAAGCAGCATGGAAGGGGGAACAAGCACAAAAGACTGTGTTCTTTACCTACAAATCTCTCCTCACCAGAGGAGACAATGGGACAAACAGAGTGGCCTTACATGAGCACAGAGCAGAGACAGAAGGATCAGCTTCTTTGCTGAACCACAACTCAGGGCTGTTTATCATTTGGAGTACTGGGCTATGCCATTCACCGGGTTGCTGAAGCTAGCCAAACTGGTTCGTTGTGAGTAGTATTGCTAAAAGGCATTAAAAACGGTACAGCCAGAAGCTGGGTTTGGCAGCTCTCCTTCAAGCGAACAGAGATAAATATTCTTTGAAATAAGTAAGCCTTGAAACCAGGTGATCCCAGTGGAATCTATCCAGGTGTAGCCAAAGAGAAATACTTTTCAGGGAGGAATCAGAACTGGGAGAAATGCCCCTATGAAATTCAGTACCCACTGACTGACATAAGTGTGGGACTAATACTCCTGTGGCTGCACTTCCCCTGTGCGCAACAATACCCCTTGTTTTTGTTTTGTTGTAAAGTAAGAAAACAGGAATCCTCAAATCTGCACAGCTTCTCAGATCCCTTAGATGATCCCAATTCTCAGATCCCTTAGAAGATCCCAATTCCTTTTCAACTCAAAAGCCACAGGGACTCAAACTCAAGTTCTTCTGAGCCCTGGGCGTGGTTGGTACAAAATTCTCCAACCAAGAAGGAAAGATGAGATCATGAGAGGCAGCCTGCGAGGCTCTGAGAGTCATCCATTTTAAAACATCCTTATTTCTCACAAATATTTTTAGTCCCCCTTCCACGCCCATGAACATTTCTCCCTCTCCAAAAAAAGGCTGCCTCAGTTCTCAGGAGAAGAAGCACAGCCCTCTTCAGCATTTATTAACAGCAAAATAAACAGTACAAGATTAATTTTTAGCCAATCTGTCTTGTTTTTTTTTTTAAAGAAAAACAAATCTCACCAACTTTGTAACATGCTAAAGTTTCAGTCCAAACGGGGGAAAAAATCAACATCCCAAACCCCCAAGAACACCCAAGTTTCTTTTTTAAAAAGTTGTTTACCAGATAGAAAAACGCCTCCCTCGGGTGCTATAGTATTTTCTAGCGTGAAATCCGCCTATACTCTAGTCTAAAATAATATTTTGAACGTTCAAAGACATTCTTCCCGAGTCAACAACAATTTTTTTTTACAAGAGAGCGTGTTTCTTCGTCTGAAATCAGTTTACCCTCTCGACGTGCCTTACGAAGCAAAAGAAAAGGGTTTTGTTCCCACGGCCAACATCCTTCCCGCAAACTTTAAAGCTGAACTCTTAGTTACAAAACCACCCAGGGAGCCAGGAAAAAAAAAAAGTCTCTTTTTCCCCCCTCTCTCCGCCTTCCCCTTTTTCTTAAAAAAAGAGAAATGATGGTTTGGAAAGAGATTCGTTTTCAAGAGGGTGTCCAGTCATGTCCCTTCAGTTCCCTCCCATTACCAGGGATTGTTTTTTAAAATATTATTTCAAAGGACGGAGAAGGGGGGCCTGCCTGCAACTAAAACCGGGGTCCTCCCTTGCTCCCTGAGCGCAAACCCCAGGGCCATTTCCGCACGAGCCTGTTACAGCGCGATGATTCCACTTTCAACATCCTCTGGAATCCTGGGGTTTGCAGTTTCGGGAGGGGCCGGAAACTACAAACCCCAGGATTCCAGAGGAGGTTGAAAGTGGAATCATCGCGCTATAAGAGTGTCGTGCGGAAATGGCCCCTACTTTATCCGGCGCACCGATTTCGCTTTAGGCGAGCAGCAGCGCCAGCCGCCTCCTTCCATGAATGGAGCCCTCGTCCCCGAGGCTGAGGGGACGGAGCGTCAGGTGGGAAGCTGGGGGGGCGTTTCTTCCTCCCTTGGGCGGGAAGGAGAGACGCCGCCGGGGCTCCATTCGGAAGCTGCTCCATTGTTTTGGTGGGAAAATGATCGACGAGGCGGCGGAGGCGGCGGTCCCCGCCGCCGCCGCCGCCTCCTTCCACGGGAAGGAAGGCGATGAGGCAACCCATCCCAGCGCCGGGGCCGCCGCTTATCGCCGTCCATCTCTGCTCTCCCCTCCTCCTCCTCCTTCTCCTCCCTGCCGGAGAGCCCGCACGCAGGAGGCAGCCGGGGGAGAGGCGACTCACCCAGAAGACGAAATTGAAGACGAAGAGCAGGTATTTGATGCACTTGGTACAGCCTTCGACTCCCATGGCTGCGGCTCTGGCGGAAGGCTGCGAGGTTTTCTGGCCTGGTTATCTCCGCGGCGGGAGGAAGCAAAGGAGGCGCTGGGCGGCCGAGCGGGCTCCGCGGTCGCTTTCCGGGGCTACAGCTAGAGCCGGGCTCGGTTCCCTCTCTTTTCCCCCGTTATTTCTCCGCCCTCCCTCCTTCCTTCGCCTCACAGGCCCCCGCCCGCCCGGCCGCCCAGCCCCGTTTCTCCTCCCACTGCCTCGCCGAGCCGCCCGGCAGGGGAAAGCACTGCCTCCTGCAGGCCGCGGCTCCACACGGTCGCCGAGATTGCTGTTTATTGGGCTTGCCGCCGCTTTTCTTACATCCCTGAGGCGTCGACTTCTGTGAGGAGGCCGTCGAGGCGTCCAGCGTTCGCCTAATACTGCAATCCTGAAGGACATTTGTCGGCCACAGGCCGTCCCTGAGGTCATTTCTGCACCAGACTATTATAGTGCTGTTATTCCACTTTCAACATCCTGTTAAACTGCAAACCCCTGGGTTCCATAGGATGTTGAAAGTGGAGTAATAGCATTGTAATAGCAAGTCCAGAGGAGGGCGACCAAAATGGTGAGAGGCCTGGAAGCCATGCCCTATGAGGACAGACTTAGAGAGCTGGGTATGTTTAGTCTGCAGAAGAGGAGGTTAAGAGGGGACATGATAGCCATGTTTAAGTATTTGAAGGGATGCCATGTAGAGGAAGGAGAGGGCTTGTTTTCTGCTGCTCCAGAGACCAGGACAAGGAGCAATGGATTCAAGCTGCAGGAAAGGAGATTCCACCTGAACCTCAGGAAGAACTTCCTGACAGTCAGGGCTGTCCGGCAGTGGAATCTGCTGCCTCCATGGAGTGTAGTGGAGGCTCCTTCCTTGGAGGATTTTAAGCAGAGGCTGGATGGCCATCTGTTGGGAGTGCTTTGAGGGTGTTCCTGCATGGCAGGGGGTTGGACTGGATGGCCCCTGGGGTCTCTTCCAACTCTACATTTCTATGATTCTATAGTAACAGTCTCGTGCAGAAATGGCCTCAGACAGCTGTGGTGTGATAAAGATTTCCTGAAGTTAAGGGGTGTTTTTTTTGCGTTTGTTCTTTTGTTCTTAAAACTGGACTTTTTAAATCAAACCTAACCTGGACGTCTGTTGTTGTTTGTGTACCGGGGGAATTCCGCTCAGTCCATCCGCAGTTTGTTTTTAACTAATCATCCAGCCATTCAACTGCAAGAATTTACTTGAAGACAAAAGTATGAGTTTGCCTGCTTTATTGATTTAATCACCCACCTTTCTCCCTGCATGGGAACCAACATGGCTCACGATGATTTAACACAAAACATGGCAGCTAAGAGTTTTTATTTTACAAACATTAAAAAAAATTAAGCAACCATGCTAATTAAAAAGCACTGTGGTCCAAAACAGTTTAAAACAGGTTGAAGCATTTAAAAACATAAAGAGGTAAAAGTTTTTCTGCCCCATGATTTAAGAATTCAAGGGCTGCCTAAATTATAATTTAATTAATTAAATAAGCAAATTAAGTACAGCCATCCCTCCACATTCACTAGGGTTAGGGGCACAGGACCCCCGTGAAAGTGGAAAAACCGTGAATAACTCTAGGCCCTCCGAAACCATATTTAACACACAAAAAAAAGTATGATCACCATCTTCAATCCACCATGGCTTCCTTTGAGGCACCAGGGTTCCTTCACAAGGCAGAAGTGGGGGGCTTGTGGGGCTTACTGCCACCTCCACTGCTGCCCCACACCATTTTTAATAGGGACTTACAAGCTTCATTCACAGTTTCTCAGTCTCAGGAGGCTTGCAGTCCCTATTAAAAAAGGCAAAGGGAGGCAGCAGAGTTGACAGCAAATAATCCATGAATAATCAAATCCACAATAGTGAAACCTACAAATGGGGAGGGCTGACTGTATAATAATGGCACCCAAGTTACATATCCTCCAACTGTTTTGATTTGGCAAGGAGAGTCTCAGTTTTCTGTTCATCCTACATTTCCAGATGCTTTTAAAAAGTTCCAGGCCATTTCCGCACTACAGTGTCAAAGCGCTGCTATTCCACTATCAACCTCCTATTGAATTCTGGGGTTTGTAGTTTAGGGAAGGGCATGTCAAATTCTCAGCCAAAAAGCTCTTTGGTCTCAGTAAACTACAAACCCCAGAATTCCACAGGGCATTGAAAGTGCAGCGGTTTAACACTGTAGTGTGGAAGTGTTGTCAGTTTTTCTCAGCTTAGTTCATTTGCCCGCAAGAGGGCAATGGCAGAATCTTTTCACCTAAATAGTACTGCACTGTACTACAGTTAGTACTGTAGAGAGGATTCCAGTTAAGTTAAACAAAGTATTTTATTTGAATTGACAAATATATGAGAAATCAGACACTCTTATGAACCATACAAGGCTATTGAAAACTGAGGTGAGAAAGTTTGGATAGAGAGAGATTATGGGTGAGAACGGTGATAATTACCAATCCTGCAGAAGGAGGTTGCAGCAGAGGGGCTCAGGCAGTGTCTGAGGATAGCACGGAGGAATGGCAGTCCGGACTATGATCTACATACAATGTACTACAATTGGCTGGAGTTAAATCCAGGGTTTTTATACCCTATTTCACACCTTGAAGGGGTGTGTTGACAAAGCCATAATGGCTTTCCCATGGGACTGACAAAGGAGTCCAGAATGGGCGTATTGCTTTAACTCCAGAGTGACAAAACATTCATGGGATTCTTGGCAGTCTCTTAATGTTTGGTCAGGTAGGGTGTACAGATAATATCTCCATAAGGTAAGATCAGGGGGTGGTCTCTGATTGCTCACCAGTCTGGGCAGTTAGCTTCTCATTTTATTCAAAAATGCCAACAGCCCGAAGCAAAGGGATTAGCACAAACCCACCAGCGTTGGGGTTTTCTGCATAATCCTATCTGACCCGAAGCACATCTCCAGTCAGTGTGACCCTGGGCATGTTCTCTGGTCAGCATAACCCCAATCATGTTCTCCAGTCATTAATAAGTCCAGTTTATGAAAATTGCATATCTCGTAGGAAGGGTGGTAGGGCATGGCGAGACCCTCCCACCAATGAGTCAGGCTGCAAAGAGCAGAAACAGAGCCTCTGTTGCAATTCCTCATCGTCCTGCATATCACTGGTGTGAAAGGGCTAACAATGTAATCCTGCTGTGCTGAACTGTCAGCCCTCTGTCAAGTATTGTGGCTGCTGTCTGTTAAGGTAGGTTTTGGAATTTTGTCCAGGATGCAATACATAGTTGTGCATTTGTAACTATGTCAGCAATATAGGATCTCAGCCAATATGTTGTTGTTTTAAGAGAAATGCCTTAGTAACACATTATTGTTAAGTTGCTTTCAATTAAAAAAAAAAAAACACTTTGGAAAAATTGCCCAGAATGTTGCTCCCCAAAATTTGAGAAGTGCTGAATAAATGTTATTTCTTATAGTTACAATATTATAAAAGCTTGTCTTATTAATTATTTCATTGCTTTTAAAAATTAGCAACATTAGGTAATGTCTTTCTTAAAAAGCAAAATTTCAAGGCAATATGTTTCTTCTAAGCTCTAGGGAGAGACATATAAACAAACGAAGGAACTTTTTTTTGCAAAGGGTTAATGAAAAATGGAGAATTTGTTGCCATTTGACAGCAATTTTAGCTTAGTTTTAATCCACCCCCTCTCACACTGTGAACTCATGGCTTTTCAGCATGAAGGGTACCAAGAATAGGCCTAAAGTCAGAGAAATGCCTGCATCCACAAGAAGACTAGTCATGTTCAAACTATGTAGTGCTTGCTGAGAGAATCTACAGAAACAGAGTACGCAATGAACTAAAGCAAAAGTCAAGAGAGATTTTTTTTTTTTAAAGGCTTCATTACGTCTGGCAGATGATCACTATTGGAACAAATTTCTCCTCACAATTATAACCGGGGTTCTCATGAACAAAGACGCTGCTCATACAAGCAAGAGCAATTCAGAGTTAATGGAGGTAGTGTTTTATCATGTGCCATGTGTTAGCTGTCATAATTTTGGCTGACACATCTCTTTAGAGTGGAAAAGATTGCTCATGTTTAATTGAAAGAAGTTTCCAGAGTTTGTTGTCTAGTCCACAGGGAACATCAGCTTCCTCCTTATTGCAAGAGAAGCTTGATTTTTTTTTTTTTTATTATTGTTGATGCTTACAAATTTCACTTCTACTTCTGCTCTCTTGTTTCTTTCCATGCAAATTCTGTTCCTCCTCCCACTCTTTTCAGTTATGCTTGATCAAGTTTCAACACTTCTAAAATCCTGTTGATTTCAATGGAAGAGTTAAGCATATCCTTAACCATTTTTTAACTTAAATTTGTGGATCCTAGAATTTCTTCACTGTAGCTGCTTTATATCCTTCTGTCATGGTGGCAAAATGAAGCTGCCAGAATTTACTGTTTTTTAAAAAATTATATCCAAGCCTACACATTCTTCCAATGTGTACAGTACGCCTCTTCCAAACTTTAAATATTTATACCCATGTATGGTGAGCCAGTCAAGGTCTGTAGGAGAGTGATGGAGAAAGGGAAGAGCAGGAGTAGTTAAAAGTTTGAACATTTACAAAACAGATGCAAACAGACTTGAAGAGTCCAAGGCTCACATGGGAGGAAACAAACTGGTGGACTGGGAGAACAGCAACAATAAAGGAGTCAATTAGTCTCTGGTGTTTCATGAACTATTTCAGTTTGACTAAAATTGACAATACGTGGGCATAAAAAGGAAAAGGTGGGAAGAAGCAATCTAACAGCACCATTACTACT
Source organism: Ctenosaura bakeri (assembly GCA_948474755.1). Taxonomy (NCBI): domain Eukaryota; kingdom Metazoa; phylum Chordata; class Lepidosauria; order Squamata; family Iguanidae; genus Ctenosaura; species Ctenosaura bakeri. The sequence continues at coordinate 364,072 of CAOLHI010001207.1, forward strand.
AATTGTCTTTTTGTAGATTTCTGTGCAGTACTGAGTATCCCAGAGAGCCGGTGTGGTGTGGTTTGAGCATTGGACTGACCATGGAGACAAGGGTTTGGTTCTCCGCTTGGCTGTGGAAACATATTGGGTGACCTTGGGCATGTCACACACCTCCAGAAAACCCTGTGATAGGTTTACCTTAGGATTGCCGTAAGTCAGTGACTTGAAGGCATACATAAACAACAGCTGATTATTCTGTCAGTGCATTTGAGGAAGTGGACTGAAATCTGCTAAAATAAATCAGGTAAACATAAAGGTGCTGCTATATTCACTACCACCACCATTAATATCTCTATTCTTTTTTATTTTAACACAGCTGTCTCTGAGAATTGCTATAATATGTTGACTAATTGTGTTAATCATTCCTGGTAGACAACAAAATATGGACAAAGGAAAACAATCTACTTCAGAAAGTTCAGAGAATGACGTTAGATAATTTTTTAATGTATATTAACCTTGGTGCTATACTGTATAAACAAACAAACAAACAAAAAATAGAGAGGTGTATCCTTTTTGAAACTAATATCTGATTATGGTCATGGTTATCATGCTGTTATCAATCTTGGCATCAATAATAACTTTTCTCTATTAGCCCATAGTGAGAAAGGACAGGAAAGCTACTTTAAGGACAACAAGACCCAGAATTACCCACCAAGTATGGCCAGTGGCCAAAAGACCTGAGAAATTCTGGAACTTATAGTCCCAAAAAAGTAACTTTCCTAAGCTCAGTTGTAATATCAGGGAGTGCAGATTTAATCCAAATGAAATGATTATTACCCTTTGAGATTGGTTGATCGAGGGTTAGGTGTTCAGCATCTGTTAGATGGTGTTGCATTGTAAGGTATAGAGATTGTGTAGAGATTTAAACCTGTGGTCGAGTACAGATGCCCCCCCCCCTTATGTTTTCTCAAACCCTGTAGAAAGGACTCAAACAATTTCCATGGTAGTTTGATTCCTAGCTCTTGCAATTAATTCCAACTCTTGGATGATGGGAACTGCACAAAAGTCAGGTTATCTTTCACCAAAGGAGGGAGGAATAGCCAGTTGGAATGTGTCATCACCATGAGGCACCATTTACCATATCCACATCTTTCTTGCTATTGGCCTAAATTTGTAGCATTTGGTCAGCAGCTTGGCATGGAGAAGGAATAATCCTTGAGCTGTCTAAGGTATGCAAACAAGTCCAGATTTCAAATTAAAAAAAAATTATTATGATTGAGGATGGGCACATAAGAGCGAAGAAGCAAAAAGAAAAAAAAAAGCATTCTTTAAACTAGATGGTAGCTCCTTCCAGAAAGGAATCCCCACATTTTCAAATAGCTTGTAGAAAGGGAAGGAGGGTGACTTGGTCCACACCAGCTGTAGAAGCAGTTTTGTGTGAGTTACACTCTTGGAGTGATGTGGATTCCAAAGTCTGAAGAATCAGGGGTGCCAACAGAGGAAGTCCTAATCAGCGGTGAGGCAGTGAGACTTCTTGAGCCAGAAGCTCTAGACCAAGCAAGAAAGACACCTTCCCCCACCATTTTAAGTGAAGAGACTCTCCCCCTGCTCAGTCCACAGGGCTAAATGAAAAATTCTATCCCCTGAATGCTGTAGGCAATACATCTCCACAATTGCTTTATAACCCATGGAAGAGATGAAAATAATATTTGTAATTTTTCATTCTCAGGTTAAAACATGGCTTTCCCAACAGTCAGGAAATCCAATCAGGAAAAAGGATAGACCAGCAAGAATTTCACACAGTTTTCTCCTGGTATTCGACATCCCAAAGTGTTGAAGAGGGATTACTCTGCAGAGAAAGATACACGAGGTATTTTCATCCCTAGCAAGCTGGTGCACCAATGCCAGTAGTCAGCCCAACACGAGCACTTGCAAACCCAGAGGACTGATATGTTCAAGCCCTGACCCAAAACTTTTTCTTTAAGGCTTTCCACTTTACAGTGTGGGGTTCCTAGCTGAAACATAAAGGCTTCAATCTGATCTTAGGCCATTTCCATACATGACTGTTATAGTGCGATGATTCCATTTTCAACCTCCTATGGACTGCAAACCCCAGGATTCCATAGGAGGTTGAAAGTGGAATCATCGCGCTGTAACAGACTCGTGCGGAAATGGTCTTAGACTCTGTTGGAGCGAGCTCTTTTTTATAGCCTGCCTTGCCCCCTCTTGCTATATGTTTCAGAACATGACCAGTGTGTTGGTCAGAAGAGAACACCTGCCTATACTCAGCTGAATATGTGTGGGTTCCTCAAAATAATTGGATCAATTGTGAGATTGAAGGACTGGGGCTAAGCTGGCTGGGACAGCAACATTAGAGGTGAAGGCAGATTGTATATGGCTCATCCACTTTAAAGAAAACAAATATCCAGTATCAAAAAGGGAGCTCAGACTTGTTAAAAGTAAAGGTTCACCCATGATATTCCAAAGATAAATTTTCCATACAAAATCATCCCTGTTTTCAGCACATTGAAATGTGGGAAGTTGAACTAATCAACAGGATGGAAATGTGATGCAAATTTGACACTGTTGACATGACATGTTTCAGTACCACAGCTTGAAACCCCTCCCCCACTTTTTTGGACTGCATCTCCCTCAGTCAGCACGGCTCCCTGCTGGTAGGTGCACAGGAGGACACCCGGGAAATGGGCTGTTGGCACAGTTCAAAGGTGAAATGCAATTCAAGAAAATGGTTGAAAATTGTGAGATTTCCAAACTGTCAGCACAGAGAGTTGTTATGTAAAATTACCTATCTGTATGAGCAGGTGATGCTTCAGACTTGTAGTATATAAAGTCTGAAGAGCATGAAATGATGCAGCCATATCTCTGCTGATAGGTATAAAAGGGAGAAGTTCTAAGGTCCTCTGGTCCTCCACATGTTTTGAACTTCAGCTTCCTCAATTTGTTACTATTAGTCATACTGGCTAGAGCATGAAGACAAAATCGTCTTCATGACCTGGGTGTGAACCACTGCTCCAGGAAAAAAGGTTTCTCCTCAGCAAGCTCATTTTTTGGTGGGGGGGACACTCCTTGATTCACTGCTTAAGGCAACAACAGTGATTAGGTGTGTTTTTAGGTGATTTGTCATTTACTGGATAAACCTGACCTTGAGGCTGCATTATGGTTATGCTCTACCATGGAGCTGCCATTAGAAATTTCCTGAAAACTTAAATTGATCCAAAAGGCCACTGCCAGATTTCTGTCAAGCTTGCTTGCTAAACCACATTGCTCCTCCTATCATTTTGAATGGTTACCTATTCATTTCTGGGCTCAGTTTTGAATACTGGTGCTCACTTTGGGACCTGGGTAATTAAAAAGCCCACTCTATATACATCTCCCCATTGAGTTCATTCAACAGCTGAAGTTTTCCCAATCATCTGAGGCTTGGCACCTGGTTATAAGGAACAGAGCTTTTCCAGCTTTAGAGCTAACAATGAACATTCTCCCTAAGAAAATTCTTCTTTGTTCTGAAGCTTTGTCTTTTGCCTTTTCTGGCAAGCATTTGATAGAAGCTGATAGTTCCATTATTCTATACATTTCATCCTGGCCTTGTATTGCTTTATTGTCACTGTGGGGAAGGTCGGGTTATATTAGGAGAGACCTTTTAATTGTGATGGTTTTTGTGTTTGGACATTTATCCTGTTGGTTGTTTTTCCTGCTTATTTCATTGTATGCCAGTTTGGAGCAGCTTTATTTTCTTTCTTTGTTTGGACAGTTTTTAAAATAAGGATGGTGCTGCTTTATCTCATCACAGAAACCATTGTTGGCCATGGTCTGGGCAGAGAGAAGCTGAGAATGGCCATTGTGATGAATGCTAGGCAACTGGAATTTTGTTACTCATATAGCATGTGCCTAAGAAACTGAACTATGCATCAGGAAATTTGTTATCTGCACCTCATTTGTGCCCCTTATTTACTGGGTGGCCCTGGGCCAGCAACCCTCTGTCAGCCTTTCCATCTGCACTGTAAGGGACAATAATACAAGCATACCTCAGTTAACAAAGCTTCTGACAAAGAAGCTCCTTTTACAAAGTCTTTCTATAGAAGTCCAACCCCCTCTTTTCTTGTCTTCTGTCTTCTAACTGGAAGGTTTTTTGTATTTTGGGGGGGGGGCATTGGGAGGATGGTAAAGGAGGGCTGAAGAATGACAGACTTTCAGAGTGGGATTGCTGCAGTTTGTCTGTAGTAAAAAAAAAAAAAAAACCCCTAAAGAATGGGATTCTACTCCAGGTCATCCTGCTGTAGCTATGGGTGCTTACATACAACAGACAAGGTAAACAGCTGCTTCCAGACTGAAGAAGTGTGAAGAGCAAAGCAGAAAAGAGAAAGCAGATTAACCTGTTTCACCAGCTACTGTAGCATGTTGAAAAAGGACAGATCAGTGAATTTTGCCACCAAGAAGTAGCAAAGAGGCTATAGAAAGAAAAAACAAATCCCAGGATGAATTTTGGAAGAAGCTTTCAAGTTATTTTAAAAAGACTCAGAATAGTTTTCTTTATTTATGCAAGGCTTACCTGAACTGGTTGTTTCATTTCACATGTGTTTAATGTTAGTTTGAAATAAAAAGTTTGCTAAAACATGTTGAACTATTCTTGTTTTTTGTGGTGTTTCTATTTTTTCCATGTTATTTCTACCTCTGGTACTAAAGTTTCTGTCAAAGAAGTCAAGCCCAGGAACACATGTACTCCATTAACTATGGTATACTTGTACTGATTTATCATGCTTGGTTGTTACAAAGATTGCAAGGTTACTACCCTTGAAATGTTGTTATTACATTGACATGTTACTTTTAAATGCAACAAGTGAGACAGTTCCAAGTCATTCTGCAGTCCTTTATGGGATTTTACAAGATATAGGTATCAAGACCTGGCACCCAAACCACCACCAATTGTATCAAATGCACTAGAGATTGACCATTTGTTGAGAGAAAAAGCTGAAATGTTGCTTGACTGTCCTGAGCCACACACAGAATGTCAGCTCCACCAGTTCCTTGACTTTGATGGATACTGGCAAAATATTTTGCCATGGCTATTTCACTTCATGATATTCCTCAAGCATTTGCTCAAATAAAATAAATGATACAACATCCCATATGCTTCTGTGTGTGATGTGGTCTGTCAGAACCACTGCAATGTACATTTAGATGACATCCTGTTTTTTTTAAATTAATCAAGTTTATAAGTAGAACTGGGGGAAATCCTGGCCTAATATATAGAAGTCAAACCAGTAAGGTCTTAAAGAACACTAGCTTGAACAGTATCTCTCCAAGCTCCCTCATCAGTTTTTGATCTGAGAGAACTGCCCTCCTAAATTGAATAACTGCAAACTTGCTTAGTCCTTTTTCTTTCAAACAAAGCAAAATGGATGAAATGGGTTCCATCTGAAAGTTGGTAACACTAGTGGCAAGGGGACATGGTTTTAATAGGAGGGACAATTATGCAGAAAGGAGAGTCAAGAGGTTAGGTACCATGAAGATGGGCTTCTATCCTGGATACCTAAATTCCTTTAAAGAAAATGTGTTCTCTTTGTATTTGCCCCAAGCTAAGTTTGAGCCTTCTATACTGTACCTGTTTTCCAAGAAGTCTGCCATATCTAGCCTTGGATATATGCTTCCCCCGCATTCCCGTAATATCGTGTATGGCAAACTTTCCTAACTTGATACCTTCCATATGTTTTGAACACCATCCTGGCTGGGAATAACAGGAGTTGTAGCCCAACATGTCTGAAGTGGTGATGTATGGAAATGGGCAGCACTTACTGAAAGGTTGGAGACAAATTCGCAGAGGCATTCTTTTGTTTTGATCCTTCACATATTCACAAAAATGTTTTCCAGGGCTGAGTCCTGGCTTAAGTTCATGAAACTTTCCTTCTGTACAATAACAACAGCCAGTTTTGTGACTGGACAGCTCTGGACATATTTTAAAGCATTCCTCCAAGATGGAACACCAACTAAGCTGAAGTCTTATATTTCTACCGTATGAAGACAGAAACTATTTAAGTTTAACTACCCAATGCTACTGCACTCTAATTCATCTTCATTTTTTAGGCAGCTCAGATTAAAAAACAAAACCAGATCAAACCAGCATATTAAAAGTTAATGGGCTAAATATATAGCAGGGGTTTAATGGAATTCTGATGTTACTGTGTAGACTTGTGTTTTGTTTTGTTTTTATGCTTACTGAGTTATTTTTAAACATTTCAGGTTCTGGCCCAAAAGCGGATATTGGTTGCATGTAACATTTTTCTTGCAGCACAGGGAAATGAGAAAATGAAAACTAAAAATTACCACAGAGGTTAGTATATGGACTGAGTTTTATCAGCCACACTAGAAAGCAGAGGAGTCATTCAAATTATGTGTGTGCGCTCAAAGGGAACAATCCCCAATTAGTGGGGAAGACTGCCCAGTCTCCAAAGGCAAGTGGCCACTACAGGCAAACCCATGATACAGCCCTTTAAATGTGAATAAATGCATCTTGTGAATGTGAATAAATACACCCCCCATAAATGCCTAACCAAAATACTCAGTTGCAGTTTTAGAAAATTTCAATTATTTTGGAGTAGGAATAAAGAATTCCCTCCTCATATTTTAATGTCCAAAGGGTTCACTCAGCTCTGCACTTCATCCCTCCTGAAGTCCGGTTTAACTTGCAGAATTTGTAAATATCAAGTCTAGAATTGGAGTGTATGCCAAAATTGCATGTAATTTATTCACCTATTTATTTAATAGCATTTTATTTCAGTTTTAGATGAAACCATCTCCAAAGCTTCTAAGAACAACAGTAAATTGCATTTACACTTTGCCCTATTCTGTGAATTTGGGGTCTATTTCTGTTACAAAAGGCTTCAAAATCTCAGCACCAAACTGTACAAAAGTGGATGCTCATCCTTCATTACTTGAATTGCTTCTTTGAAGTTTGTATAGCAGGTTTAGGGGCCTTGATGAAGATCAGGATAGTAGTCTGAGGAATAGTATAGGTCATAATTCTTTTATCTGTCATTATAGTATTGGTGTGGATCAACACTACCCTATGCATGCTATTTTCATTTGGGATAAAAGGCTCCCATTGGAACCACTGAAAGCTTTTAATCAGACACCAAGATCAAGCATGGGTCCTCTGATCCAAATAAGCCAGTGATGGGGTCAACAGGTTTAAATCTCTCCTATCAACTTCAGGAACTTGTATTTACAATTTTCATGTGTATTGCACAGCCTCCCTGCTTCCTATTTATTTTAATAAGACCCTTCACACAATTAAGTGTTGATTGGGAAATTGTGTGTCTGTTCTAAACTGATGCCTATAAGCAGTAATGAGGGTGAAAAAATTGGAACTAAATCCAGACAATATAGAGATTCTCCTGGTCAGTCAAAATGCAGATTGTGGAAGGGAGATTCAGCTTGGGCTGGATTTATCTACTTACTTGATCTATAATCTGGTTTTCTCCATATAGGAATCAAAGTATCCCCTGAAGATGCAGGCTCACAGGTTCTCCCAGAAGACACAGGTGTACTCTTGGATTCAACCCTGAACCTGTAAACTTAGGCTTCTGCAGTGTCCAGGAATGCACTTGCTGGCACATAAGTTTTAATGTGCCAGCTGAGCATTTTCTACAGGCATTACGTACCAACTCATGGTGACACAGACCCTATGAGTTATAATCTGCTTGGATTACTCTATGTAGAGCAGTCTTTGAAGAGTTCTCAGAAAATTCAGCTGGTCCAAAAATTTGCAGCTGGATTGTTAACTGTGGCTGGTTTAAAGGAGATATGCAAGTCTTCACTGACTGCTGGTCTGTTTCAGGCAGAATTCAGTGCTGATTATGACCAACAGAGCCTTATATAACTTAGGTCCAGGCTATCTGATAGTGTGTATATCCAATGTGAGCCTGCCAATGTTTTAAGATCTCCTGGAGAGGCCCTTCATTCTGTCTTACCAGCCTCACAGGTACATTTTTGGGGAACAAGGAAGAGGGCCTTCTCAATGGCTGCTCCTAGGCTTTGGAACTCCCTTCCTAGAAAGCACAGGCTGGCAACCTGCTTGGCCACCTTTCATAGGTAGGTGAAGACTTGTTTTGTTTTGCTTTGCTTTGCTTTGAGATGCCTTTGAGGACCATGTTCTCTTAGGAATGGGCCTTTAATAATGTACTGTATTCTCTATACCAGTTGGAGGCTTATTGTGATTTCTTTTAAGTCTTGTTTTTAACTGCTTTTAATTCTATTGATAGTTTAATTACATTGTAACTTTTATATAATGGATACTTTTAGCTGCCTCTCTTTTAACTTCTGTAAGCTGCCTTGAGTCCCAGAGCAAGATATAGTCATTACAGACAGCGAAAAGGGCAGGATATAGTAATAACAGAATGAAATATTCAGTGTTCCCTTTGGTCTTATTTGCCTTTTAAATAAATTGCTCTTCAAGTTAAATTGTACACAATAAAAAAATTGTTGATCATTTTCTTCTGCTTTTAGATGGCTTGTCAAAATGTAAGTAGGAAATGAAACACCGTAAATAATCACAACAGCTTTCCTGAAACTAAACTCCAGATCTGTCATGTTTAAAGTACCCTTTAACACATAAAGACAAAATATGCTTTGTATTTTAACTCTATAAGGATAGCAGCAAGAATGCTAACCTCTTTGAAACTTAAATAAAAGGGATTTGAAGAGAGATACTTATACCTGAGTGCAGGTACAGCTGAAGACAGACCAAATAAAAAGCATAAAAACATATTAATGCCTACTATCCTCCTCCCAAATCTTACCTCTTGATATTTGGGATGCTAAGCACAAGTGCAATCTAAACATCTGCTGGAAAATTAAAGCATGAATACTTGCTCAAGCTAAAATTTCCACATCTTCTTTTGTTTCATGTTATGCACAATAATACCACAGAAGCAGGTTGGGAGACAAAGACAATGTCAGTGCTGTGCAATCTTTGGTAAATGTCTGCTGCTGAATATGTTCTGCCAGTTATCCAGCCTGAATGAATGAATATGAAAGGATATCAGGATAACATTATCTTTGGTTAAAATTTATACTTCTTGCTGATTAGGACTAAAACTCAAAAATGCATACCCTCTCACCGTCCTGATTTGGCAGGGACAGTCCCAATTTAAGTTGCCCTGCTTTTTCAGCCGCTTTTAGAATGCCCCAGTTTCTGTCTCCCCCTCCCACTTTCCCCTTTCTTCTCAGTTTCTGCAAAGGGAATTGAAAATGCAAAAGCAGTTTGTACAAACTAACTTGGGGAAGAGGGAGGGAGCAAAATCCTGCCCTTCCCTGAAAACTTGAGAAAGAACAACTGCTGCAGCCTCTCCTAGCTTATGCGAGCTTCTTCATTAGTCATTTTTGCCACCTTGACCACACTCTGATGTTGCTTGCCCATGTACATCCCGAATTTCATTTATAAAATTTTGGAGAGTATGAAAATCCATTAATCACTTTGAAGTGCGAGATGTGAGAAACATCAATGTGAATGTGGTTAGAGTGTTGGACTAGACCTGGAAAGACCATGAGACAAAACAAATTACCACTAGGCCATTAAATTCTCTGGTTGAATTTAATAATAATAATAATAATAATAATAATAATAATAATAATAATAATAATAATAATAATAATAATTATTATTATTATTATTATTATTATTATTATTATTATTATTATTTATTTGTTTCCTGCCTCTCCACATGGATCGAGGTGGCAAACAGCATGAAATACATTATTCATTAAAATACATTAAAAGACATTAAAAATATACCCAATCCTTCCCACCCACCAACCCAGCTAAAACCAACCCCTAAAACACATAACAATTAACAATTAATTAACTATTAAAAGAACAACAGGACAATTGGTGGGAGGCAGTGGAAGTACTAGTCTTGGAAGGCCTGTCGGAAGAGATCAGTCTTGACTGCTTTTCTGACTGGCTGCAGTAAGTTCTTCCCAGAGGACCTTAATATGCGGGGCAGATTATATGGGAGAAGGTGATCCCGCAGGTAGTCTGGCCCCAAGCCATAAAGGGCTTTAAAGGTAATAACCAACACATTGTACTGTGCCCGGAAACTAATAGGCAGCCAATGTAACGACTTCAGAATTGGTGTTATGTGGTCAGTTTTAGGTCTATCGGTGGCCAACCTGGCTGCCATATTCTGAAGTAATTGAAGTTTCCGGACTAAGCACATGGGTAGCCCTATGTAGAGCGCATTGCAGAAGTCAAGCTGTGAAGTTACCAGCGCATGCACCACTGTTTTTAGGTGTTCCAGCGCCAGGAAGGGGCGCAGCTGGCGTATCAGCTGAAGCTGATAACAAGCACTCCTGGCCGCCGCATCTATTTGAGCTGTCATTTGAAGTGGCGAGTCCAGGAGCACCTCCAAGCTGTGGTCTTCCCTAGCCTCAGTCCTCCCTAGCCAAGTCTTATGTGAGCTCAAGTTTCTTTGCCCCTCCCTCTCCCCCATTTCAGTTCAAGCTATGACTTTGCAAAATTTAGGCCATTTCTGCACTACACTGTTATAGTGCTATTATTCCACTTTTAACATCCTAATGGAATCCTGGGGTTTGTAGTTTGGAGAGGGGCATTTAAAATTCTGAGCCAGAGAGCTCTTTGACCTCAGTAAACTATGAACCCCAGAATTCCATAGGATGTTGAAAGTGGAATAATAGCACTGTAACAGTGTAGTGTGGAAAGGGTCTTAATCTTGCATATAATTTACAGCAGAGTTAAGGGCTTTGCTTTGGATCTTGCACATCAGGAATATGCAATGGTGTCTGTGTTGAGAATGTCTGAGATTTTTACAGTGGATCATGATACTGATATCAGTACTGAAATTACATGCTGGTTAAATTGATAATGGCTATATTGAGCCTTTGTAAAGTTTGGCCATTTCCAGTCAAGACCTCAGCTTCATAGAAGAGGCAAGGGGATGTACTGAAGAGGTTTCATTGAGCTATAGCAAAAGTATAAAGGCATCAGTCATGTTTGATTTTAAAGAAAAGAATATTAAGGACTGTTTAAAAGCACTTTCCTTATCTGAAGTGCTTTCACAAAAGCACAGAACAAAGGTTATATCAGAACTTGCAGAACGAAGGAAAAGAAGCATCAGATTCAAATCTAGTGACTTTAATAACAGAAGGCTGGACATTATTAGACATGCAGAGCCCGGGAAAGTTATCCTTTTTCGGGGGGTGGGGGGGAGCAACAGCTCTTAGGATCCCCCAGCTGGCATGGCTTAGGAGCTGTCATCCAAAGAGGTAATTTTTTGACGCTCTAGAGACAAGTAAGTGGAAATGTCTGGCCAGCAGAACAAGAACAGTACATTTTGAAATCTTTTCTGGTTTTCTGATGCATCAGAGTGTAGACTGAAATGGCGATTCTTGGGACAACATATGTTTCTTAGTTGCAGTCCAGTTCATATGCTGTCATAGTCCCAAGTCTCAAACATTGGTCATAACATTGATTTGTCTCCCTTCCAACTCTCACCTTTTCTCTGCTGCCTTGCCCCTCCTCCCCATGGTCAGTGGAGACCAGAAAGAGAGATGACAGGCATCTTCTGGGATCTCCTGGTGATCCTCTGGAAGTTCTTGGGAGGTGATTGATGTGTATCCAGCTACAGAAAAACAGTGGAAAACTCTTTTGCTGATCCCTTTACTTTCTCCCAGCCAGCAAATGGCCATAGAGAGTTGCCACAGATAAAAGATTTTGGTTTTGACCAGGGTGTATGTGATTTTGGTCACTGAATGGTTAATATAGAAATTAAAGCTCTGCAGTGATGTTTTTTAAAAAAGGTGAGTTATGATGATACAGGCTGGATTAGGTCACCATAACTATTCACAGGCTGCCAGCTGTATTCTTCTGAAACTGACTTCAGCTGAGACCACAGTTATGCTTTCTAAGCACACCCTGTTTTCTGTTTCAGTAAACCTATTGGACAATAAAGGGGAAAGGGGAAAGACATGGGCAGAAGCTAGGGGAAAAACAAATACTCATTCTGTATGAGCCAAATGAGGTTACCTGCAAGTTCTGCATAGAACTCAAGAAGGATATTATTTGTCCTTTCTGTCCCTCTGGCACAGCCACTGCCAGCTGTGCTGATGTCTTCTCAGTGTGGGAAGATTTACTGCCTAGCACACATTATGCTAATATCTCAGCAACCATAACAACGCTGTCTGCATATATAAAGGGGAGAAAGAAGAGCACTTTAGTCTCATTTTAGATGGAACTTTAAATGTGAGGTCATGTGACCTCCCATCTGGCCTTTGGAATAGCAACATTAGCAATGATAGCCCAGAGCTAGTTCTCTTAGCAGAGACATTATAGAAATCTTATCTACACTAAAAATATTTCCCATTTAGTAAATCTGAATTGTTTTTGCAAAGGAAGAGAACTATGGGGTTGAATTCAGTTTGCTCCACCTTGGCTAATGGACGTCTCCCTGACCTAACAGAGCCTTCCATTGGTGGAATGGAGAGGAAGCCAATTTTAAGCAGCCTCCCCTAAAGACCTCTCCCACCCTGTCTTAAAAATTTTCTCAACTCTCCAGAACAGGTCTGAGCTGTTTGTAATGAGGAATGGCTGAGAATGGCCTCTTCCCCCCTCCCCCAGTTCCACTGGATCACAAAGCCTTCCATTGGTGGGGTTGGGGACAGCCAACAGCTACAATCCATTGGGAGCACTCATAAAATCACATTGTTACGGGAATGGAAAATGAATCAGTATTATAATGTCTGGTAATCCAGTAATACTCAGAGTATGGAGAAATCCTTGTAGAAACAGAACATTCTTTTCATGGTATGAAAGCTTAAAGTTGCTAGTGAAAAAGAAGGCCCAGTTTTTCTAACACATAACAAAATGAAGTTTTCTGCTGTTTAATATAGTTACCGTATCTCAGCACTGAGATCACATACTTGTCTTTGTTAAAGACAGAACAATCAAAGAAGATGCAATTATGGTTTCTCCTGACCTGTTCTGTTTCCCTACCTTCCTTCCGACCAGGGGACAAGACATGAATCCTGCTTGGGAGAAAAGAGTTATACAAAGAGAGAGTGAAAGTAACAATGATTATTCTACCCTTCATTTCCTGAGCTAAGTGTTGTTCAATATCTTTATAAATGGCTTGGATGAAACAGCAATGGAGATGCTCATTAAATCTGCAGCTGACTCCAAACTGGAAGGGGCAGCTAATACCTCAGAAGTGAAAGTTGGAATTCAATAAGACCTTCATAGATTAGAAAACTGGGCCAAAACAAATGCATTCAACAGTGATAAATGTAAGGTTCTGTGTTTAGTCAGAAAAAATCAGATGTACAAATATAAGATGAGAGTTCCCTGCCTGACAGCAGTAAATGGAAAAAAGATCTCATGGGTTTTAGCATACCACAAGCTAAACATTAATTAACAGTGTGATGCAATTCTATGCTGCATCAACAGAAATACAATATTCAGATCAGAGGTAGAAATCATATAGTCCTTCAGGTGATGCTCAACTGGAACTCCTAGCAGCTCTAGCCAGCATAGCCAATGTTGAGAATGCTGGCATTTGCAGCCTGGGCATCTGGAAGGTTGCATGAGTCCTATCCCTGGTCCAGATAAAGAGAAATAATGGTATTACTCTATTCTGCTTCTAATCAAACTTCACCTGGAGTACTGTGTACAGTTTTGAACACCACAATTTTTTGACAAGCAAGAATGTGTCCAGAGGAGCATGAACAAGATGATCTTGAAGCTAAGCCCTGTGAGGGATGGTTGAGGGAGATGCGCATGTTTAGCTTGGAGAAAAGGTGAAGTAGTCAGCATAGGTTGTTGACTTAATGTCAGCTCAGCTGGCCTTTGGCCATGGTGGTGAGTTAGGCTTATGCTGCTAGTTTCAAGTAAGAGTGACAATGTGCTGCTATGATGTCATTGGTAGAATTTACTATCAAGTGTGTTTAGGATTGCAGCTTTGATTATGACTAACTTTAGAGCTAAGCTTTTAACGCAACAAAACAGTACTCTCATAACATGTTATGTGTGTGTATTTTAAAAAAAAATACAAAAATGTGTTATTCCCAATTCAGACTGTTTATTTAAACTAATAAAATATACAAACAATGCAAATAGGCTCTAAAATAGGGTTGGAGGAAACTTTGGTCTTTTAGATATTTTGGACATCAACTTCAGGAACACTCAGCCAGCATGGTCAGTGGTAAAGAACTGTGGGAACTATAATCCAAAACATCTAGTGGGAGAAATCTTCCCTATCTCTGCCTTAAAATTCACATCCAGCAGAGATGGTCATGAGATTGATAAAATGAATAATATATAAAAAAAACCCTGCCATTTCTCTCTCTCTCTCACTCCCCCCCCCACACACACATATAACCTATAGTTTGAAAAGATTCTTGCTGATTCCTGAGCTGAATAATTTCCATTTCCTTGAGTTTCTTTTTCGTTAGGACATGTGGTTTGTTTTGACTTGCTATTTTGAGGGCTCTAAATTATGGTTTTCAGCTGGCAAACATATTTGTGGTTGGGCATCTTCTTGGTCCCTGGTTTATATCCTACCTTCATATTTCCAGTGTTGCATGTTTATGAGATTCTGGTGAATGAATACTTTCATCAGTCAGTTCTTTGTTTATAGATGCTACAGCCTCCCGGGCTGTGTCATGTTAGTTCAACCATATTTGGAACTGGAAATTTTGAAACAAAACTAAGGAAACTGAAGAACAAAATTCGGAATATCCATTGTCCACTCACATCTGCAAAAAAAGCAATCCAATTTATTTTGGTGTCCAATAACCATTGCCTTTCTTCTGTTGGAGAAGACAAAGCCAATTATCTATTGCTTTGCCAAGATATATTTGCCCTTTCGGTCCAAACTGTTCTTAAAGTGGATAGAGTACCAGAGGAATGAAGTTAAGATCATCCCATACACCTGAGAAAATAAATAAAAGGCAATTAAAAACATCACTGGAACATTAATTCATTGCTGCATATATTTATAACAGATTGAATTCCCCTTATCAGGAAGTACAAAATCCAAAAACCTCCAAAACCTAAAACTTTTTGTCACTAACTGCCTACTTCTGCTTTTGAGGCAGCAGCAGCGTTCCTGCTTGTTCATCTCTCAGATCCTCAGTCTCTCTCTCTTTTTGCTGCCAGCTGCCTGCTTCTATCTCTGAGGCAGTGACTGCGGTGCTCCTGCTTGCGCACCTCTCAAATCTGAGGAATGTTGGAACTGCCACCTCAGAAGCGGGCATCTGGCAGCTAAAAGAGAAAGACTGAGGAGCATTGCAGCCACCACCCTGAAGGCAAATGTGGGTAGCTAGTGGGGAAAAAGAGAGAGATTGAGGATCTGTGAAACTGCAGCAGGCGTGGATTTGTGCCAGGCACTACGCTTGGTTTCCTGCCATTTCACAGATCCTCAGTCTTGTTCCAGCCTCCCATCTCATACACAGCATAAGTAATTTAATGAACAAGAAAGGTACTGTATTCAAAATCAAAAATACAGAACACTTCTTGTCCCAAGCATTTTGGGTAAGGGAGACTCAACTTGTACAGGTTTCCCACACATTCAAACAAGTATAAATTTGAAAAATATATTCACTATGGTTGAGGAAATCTTTTCAGCCCAAGGACTGTATTCCCTTGGGTAACCTTCCAGAGGATGTATGTCAGTGGTGGATGTGGCCAAAGCAAAATTTGCACACCATTCATATACATCGGTTTATATCCTATTTACACAAATGCATACATCCTCCCTCCATTAACACATCCCCATATACCTCCCATTCACATACTGCCATTTAATCCTCCTATCTTTCTCTCTCCCTCTCCTAGTCCCCAATAAAAATTTCAAAACTTTATAGAAATGTACTTTGGTCAAAAGATGCATAAAATTGTAGGTTTTGTAACTTTCTTTTTTAAAAAGAAAAATGGTAAGAACAGATCCTCTTGCTGTCTCTTTTTACTATTTCCTGCCTGAGGAAGGCTCATGACAGAGCCAGCCCTCCAACTGCATCGTGACATCACTTTTTGTTACCTTGGTATTTCAGCTGCTAACAAAGCCCAAAGGCTCAGCTGTTCACAAACAGCTCAGTTAATGTGCAGAACAAAGCAAAACAAAGTAGGTAGTGTGTTTGCTTAGGTTGAGGAGAGACTGCCTGGGTTCCTATCAGCTCTGATCTCCATTTAGTCATTCTCTCACAGCTGGTGGAAAGGTAAGTCTTGTGGGCTCTGTTTCCTCATGTGTAAGTTGAATATTGGTATCCTACCTCATAAGATTTTTGTGGGTTCCAAACAATGATGATTAGGATCAAGGTACAAGTCATTTTAAGGGAAAAATAGAAGTCAGGGAAGTGTGTCATGTCTGCTTAATTTTATTGTTTCCCACCACTACCTTTTGGATTTTTTTGGGTGTTTTTTTATGTTTGACATTCTCTCTCTCTCTCTCTCTCTCTCTCTCTCTGTGTGTGTGTGTGTGTGTGTGTTAGGCATAGAAATAATACTTGAAAACATTAAAAAATGGTAAAAAAATGTCAATTTTGAGCGTTGATAAACCCTGACAAAAGAATCGTAGACTGATGTGAATCTTTGCACTTTGGGACCTATTCTTCAGATAATTCACTCTTGATTGTTTTGTTTGGAAAATGGCAAATTTTTTTGCACAAAATACAGTAATGCTGTTTCCTGAGAAGAACATGCTGTGTATGTATGTATGTATGTATGTATGTATGCATGTGTGAAAAAATAGCCATGTTCAAATTTGGTGCAGAATAAGTACAAATTGTATGTAGCCTTTGAAAACCACAATGTGAAGAAATTGGTGAAAATTTCTTCTTCCTTTCTTTGCGAAGACACTTAGTGAAGAATTATATCCCGTGTAAGAATTACATCCTCGTGTGTGTGTGTGTGTGTGTGTGTGTGTGTGAAACTCCATGAGTATGTGCATTCAAGTCACTTGTTGATCTATGGTGACCCCATGAATTTCTCATAGGGTTTTCAAAGGCAAGGATTATTTGGGGTGGTTTGCTACTGCTTTCCTCTGAAATACAGCCTATGGTATCTCATATTCTTTGACAGTCCTTCATCCAAGTACCAACCAGGCCTGATCCTGCTTAGCTTCCAAGACAAAAGAGAAGCTGGTGTCTTCAAGCTACTTAAGTCCAGCCTTCTCTTATGCGGTGCATAAGAGCCAGAATGGTGGGATATATTAAGAAAGCAAGATCCATCAGGATGCTTCTTCCAGTAGAACTGGGAGGGGCCATTCACACATCTCCTACAACTCCCAGATGTGCTAAAAATCTGCTCTGTAGAATTAGACAATCCTGCAGAGCTGGTTTTCAGTGTTCTGGAAGGCTGCAGAGGGGAGGGAGAGAGGAAGAATGACTGGATGCAAGTGTTATTACAATGTAGAACTGAGCCTCTGTTTGTGTGTGAGGGAGGCTGGCACATGCAGGAATGCTGAAATGTTGATACTGGGATACAAACAACCACAGTGGAATCACTTTACATAGAAACAATGGAGTTGGTACTTTATCTCACTGTCTTTGAGCAGTCTGTTATAATTCCAGAGAACCATGGCACCAATGGCTGCCCATTAGCTTTCATCAGCTGGCTGTGATGAGAGTCCAAAGCATGGGTGGTGACAGACAAGAGCTCAGATATCTCAGAACTGTGTTAGCTTTAGAAATGTATTCAAGCACTTGTGTCAAGGTAGAATTCTCTCAAACTCCCATATAGGTGCAGCTCTGATGGATGTGTATTTGAGTGATTTCATTGGCAAAGTGTCTTGTAAAAATTATCACAGCTTGTCGATGATCACCCATTATTGCTGTGACACAAGTTCAGAATAAGTGTCAATGATTACCCATTATTGCTGTGATGTAAGTTCACCTTCTTTTGGAGATACCATCTTAATATCTGCTCAAAAATTAACTTTTTTAAATAGTGAATATTATTTATATGCCCTGTAGAACCTCCCAGGTTCAATCTTTACCTTTTCTGATTCAAAAGGGTAGCAGCTGCTATGAAAGACTTCTGCCTGTTACTCTGGAGAACCATTGCTAGTCAAGAGTTGGTAGTACTCAGAGGGACAAACAGCGTGGCAGGCGTAAGGCAGCCTCCAGTAATATTAGGGTCATGTGTCGACTGACATAAAATAATAATTCATACAAATCAATGACTGACTAGTCTAGAGTGGTGATCTTGTCCATATATACCAGAGGTGGGGACAATGCTGCCCTTATTTATTTTGCTTAGAGAATTTTTCCTTATTATCACCTACTTGATTATAATAAAGATTGTTTATCTCATCACTTTAATGTTGATTTTTACACTAATGTCTATCACCATTTTAACAAAAAGAAGAAATATTAAAGCATATCAAATAATTGATACCATTATCTATATTTCAGTGATTATTTAACTAACAAAAATTGCTTCTCGATCTTAAAAAAGGAAGAAAAAAAAGAATGAAAGAAAGAAGAAAGAAATTCTTTAAATAAAGAAACTTTTTGAATAAAGTAAAAAAAGAAAAACATACACTTAAGAGATAGAAACCTATGGGGGAAAATGTAAAGGTAGTGCTATCATAATTCAACCATTAAACTAGTTTAGGCCTCTATGGCCTCCAACCAGGACCCCCTCTCCCCCCGCTTTTTTTTGGAAAGAAACCAAACATTTTTTTTAAATGAAAAATGCTCCTCTTGCTGCCTAGGGCTTGGAGAGTGATTTCTCTCTGTTTTGACACATCTGGACTGCTTTAAAGCCGAGAAGGGACTTTTTTCAACCAGAGAGTAAAAGTTGACCTCAAGTTACTGATATCTTACCTTTGTCCCAAGATTGAGACACATTAAATTAAAATAAATGAATTTAATTTAAATTAAAACTTGGACAAATTAAATAATATAGAAATGGTCAGCATTAAAAAAAGGTTCAACACCATTAAAAACAATTTGAAACACAGTAATAAAAAGCAACTTGAAAACAGTACAACTAAAAACTTTTTTTTTTTTAAAAAAAGGGAAAACTCTCAAACTCTTCTGGGCTTAAAACATGCCAAGGAGGCCCCAAAACACAGTGAATTTTTCCCATAGCCCCTAGGGTGCATAGGAAGGCCTTTTTAATAGGAATTATTCAAAAATGTTTTTAAAAATCAGCGGTGCAGCTATCTAAGGCTTTATCAGTCACCAAGGTGGTCTCCCAACTTCTGCCAGTTCCCCACCCTAGCTATGTACCTATTTTTAAATCACAAAAGCACAGTGAGCAATTAAATTTAAAAAATGAACACAATATATTAGTTAAGTAAATCCATACTCTCCAGCTGTCCTAATTTGGCAGTGACAGTTCCAGTTATTCCTCTGTCATCCCAATTTTACAACTGCATTTAAATGGTCCCAGCTTCTCTCCTTTCCTCCCCCCTCCCCCCTTTGTCCTCTGCTTAACTTCCATTGGTACAAACTGAGTTAAAATGGCAAAAGTAATTTGCAGTAATTAACTCAGGAGTGGGAAAAGAGGAGGTGGAATCTTGCCCTTCCCAGTCCGCCCAGGCAAGAGTTGACTACGGCAGCCTTTCCTAGCTTGTGTGTTATTCTTCAATATTTTTTGCCATCTTGACCACACTCTGATTTTGCTCAGCCACATGACTCCTGGTTTTTACAAGTGAAATTTAAGATTATCTGTATTTGCCGGTGTACAAGACACACTGTTGTATAAGATGCACCCCACTGATATATCAGAAAGTATTATTTGCCAGTGTATAAGACACACCAGCATATAAGATGCACCCCATTTTCAAACAGTAATTTTGGGGGGGAAGTGAGTCTTATATATGAGTACTTCCCACCAAATGGCTAAGTGTTCTCTGTCCCTGTGACCCCTCAAAAGAGGTTCCTTATTAAGTTCCCTGAACAAAATGCTGATTTATCCGAACTATGTTGCCACCCTAATGCTAATCTGCATCTCTTTTTCAACCAGTTGAGAACAGGAAGATACTAGCAGAAATATAGTTACCATGAAGAAAACTGTGATGGTCATCAGTATGGAGACTAATTCCATGTGTTTTTTCAAGAAGCGCTGGATCTCTTGGAGGCAGTCCTGTAGTATGAGACAAATAGCTTTAAGATCAAGAGCTGCAATCTTATGCACACTTTCTTGGGAGTAAACAGGTTTGCACAGCTGACATTAAGAGAGAGATCAAGCAAGTGCATGTGCAAGAGAGAAAGAGGGAGAGAGGACAAAATATACAACAACAACAACAACAACAACAACAACAACAACAAAAGGCAGAGTAGCTTACATCACGCTCTGAGTGCCTTCTCTATTCGGGCACTGATTAGGTCGATGCTTGCTTAGGCCATGTGGAAGGTGAAAGGTTTGGGGTTCTAGGTCTGGATGGCTGAAAAGCTATCAGGAATGCTTCATTCTCCTATGCTTGATTTCATTATCAATTGGTATTAGCATAATGTTTTCATCACTGCAAGCATCTGCATTATGTTTGCAAGAATACTATAGTAAGTAGCAAGAATAAGGACTTAGCAGGGGTGGTAGATAATGAACAGCAAACTCCCACCAGTACGGCTCTTTCTTGTCTTAAGCTCCACACATTCACAGTTCTGTACTTCATCTCAACAGAAGGAATATTTTCTTGCCTTTAGGGTAATACACCCTATTTGCTAGCGTGTAAGACTCACTTTCCCCCCAAGAAATACTGTTTGAAAATGGAGTGCATCTTATATGCCAGTGCATCTTACATACTGACAAATAGTATTTGCCAGTGTATAAATGGGGCGCATCTTATATGCTGCTGCATCTTATATGCCAGCAAATACTGTAATAATCTATTGTTATTAATAGGGATGGGACGAATCCAGAATTTTCCAGATCCGAATCCCTGGAAGGTTCTGGGAATCCACAAATTTCATGAATCTCGAATCTTTTGAATCTTTTTTTTTTAAAAAAAGAGTTTAAAAAGCAAGGGAAAGAAGGATAATTTTGGACAAGACACACTCTCTCAGCCTTAGCAAACACCTAGGCAAAGGCACACCTCCCTCTGAAGAAATCTGGCCAAGACAATTGTCATAGTTTTGCCTCAGGATCTGCCCAGATTGAAAATGAGATGAAGGCCCTTTCTACACAGGCAGGAAAATGTGGATTAATCCCACATTTACCTGCCTGTGTAAACAGGGCCACATACTAGAGTACAGAAATAATCCAGGTCAAAACTGGCTTTTCTTTGCACAGCTCCTTCTGGCATCCTGGGGTTTGTAGTTTGCTGATACACCAGTACACTTTGGCAGAGAAGGCTGTGACACTTTGTAAAACTCCAACCCCAGAATTGTGTCTGAAGGAGGTTTGCAAGGGAGCTATGCAAAAGAATCTTTCAGCTGTCCTTGAAATCTCAAGGCTGTAGGTTCCAGTCAAGTACTGAACTTAAATATGAAATGATCAATTTAAATAGAATACAACCCCAGATGTAATTTGTGGAATTGTTAGAGAAGACCATTATTACTCCAAGGGTAAACCTCTCCTATTTACTATCTTCCCTTGTATGTATAGTCTCCCAAGTTTTCAGGCATCCCAGTCTCCCCAGTTTTCAGGCGGCCCGGTCTCCAACAATCTATTTAAGTTGGTGGATTCGAAAGATTCGGTTTGCCTATTTTGGCACATGGATTCGGATTCGGGAATCTCGAATCCTTACCCAGGATTTGAGGATTCAAGGATGCGGTTGGCCATCCCTAGTTATTAAGCTATTTCTACATCTAAATGGCCCAACAGTGGCTAGTGGCTGTGTCCACTATGTACATGAGAAAGAATACAGTGTATTTCCATAAATTGTTCATTGCCAGTCAAAGGAACATAGAAGTACAAATAGCTGTGTGCAGCCTCCCATATGCTCCCTGATGTAGATGGACCAGGACTGAGCAACTTCCTGTAATCTCCTTGCAGTTTGTTCAGTGAGGTGACACTGGAATATAATTTGCAGTTAAAGGTTCATATACACTTTCCAATAGATCTTTAAGCTTCAGTTTGTATAGCCACTAAGAAAAGGAATGGGTGTGGATGGTAAAGACACTTGGCAACAATACTTTGTGGGAAGGATGCAGTGGTGGAGCTTGAAGCGCGCACAGGGGAGGTGGGCAGAGGGGCAAGGGCATGGCTATGATGTGCAGAGGAGTGGCTACAGTGCACGGGAGCAGGGCTACGGCATACAGGGTGGTGCTATGGCATGCCGGGAGGGGCTACGGTGTGTGTGTGGGGTTACGGCACACAGGGTCGTGCAAGCTAGGAGCAGTGGTGCCCCCAAAAATTGCCACCAGGGTGCACCATCCCCTTGTCCCCATGTCAGTGGAAGGATGCTAAAGTAGTTGTGCTGCAATATGCATCTAATTCACATCCCAGAGTTTCTCTCAATGTTTAAGTGTGTGTCCTGACAATATTCTAAAAAACAGAAAATAAGAGATGAAAATGAAATACTATGAAAGTGAAAATACCATGGGAATTCTGATGTGCATGGCAGATTGCTGTCTGCCTCTGTAAGACCTCTGCAATGTGGGGGGTGCTTTTCATGGCAGATTACTGGTCACTGAAGGGTTTGACCAGCAAGAAGTTCTCCCTGGGTTAAAGGGAGACCTAGGAATCACCTACAAGTGTCAGAAACCTTGGCTCCTGGTAACAATATCATCATTTTGGTTGTGGCTGAGCGTGAGTGGATCGAGGAGGACTGCAGGAGAAAGCCTGCCTAGCTGTGAAAAAGCCAGCTGTTTCCATCCATTGATAATGGACTCTAGATCTGCAAAACACTTCTTAATTTTCTAGAAATAATATCTTTGGATAATAGAGGAAATAATTCGTCTGACTAAGAAGCTGGGCTGGAAGCCATGTAAATTGCCTTCTTTCTTCAACTAAGAACTGAGTAAGTGAAGCTGTACCCTATGAGACTGATTTTTTAAAAAAGAATGTTTGGTATGTTAAAGGGATACAATTGACTGATGGGACAATGGCTTCAAAAAGATATAAGATCATGAAATTTTACTTTTATTGATTGGATTTTACTGAGTGAAAGTAATTTAACTTTATTGAGCAAGAAGGAAATCATAGCATGGAAAAGTGGAGTCCTTGCTGTCCTTAAAATGATAAGACTGACTGAAGACTGACTGTAACCAGATGCTGGTAAAGAACAAGAGAATGACTAGTTCCTGCTTTTAACCCTGGAATTGCTGGATTCAGGAATGATGAGCCTTTCTCAGAAATCTTATAGAAGCTGCTGGATGAGATTAGACTGGTCAGACGGGAAAAGCTGCCAAAATTGGAGATGAACTTGGAAATGGAACTAAAAGAGCTGAAAGAAGAGATGGAGTCAAGGATGTTGATGGATTTAAGAATTTGGGATGTGAAGGTGAAGTGGAAATTTTGGACTGTAAAATAAAAACAAACAAACAAACCATAATTCAAGGAGGTGAAAAAGATCAGGCTAATTTGGAAATGGTCTGTATGGAAAATGGATGGATGAGCAGATCCAAGTTGATTTCAAAGAGGAATTAGCCTATGAAACTGGGAAGAGTGCTGCAAAGTGGAGGTGATGATGGGATAAATGTTGAAAGCAGGGTGCTCCAAAATAATTGCTTTAATGTATGCAATGAAAATGAGATGGATGTAGGAAGTGGGGACGGATGGAACTGGTGACTGATTGGAAATGTTCCTGGGATGAAAAAAAGGCTTTACTGAGATCATGGCTTCTATGTTAGAATGGGTTTGTCTGGACAAATTATATGCAACTACAAGGGAAAATGCTGTAATTTGTACAGCAGAAGGGGGGGAAAGGCCAAGAGTCAAATTTAAAATGAAAATGTTAGTAAAATCAGTGAGTTAAACTGTGTTAAGAAACCTGGTTACATAGGAATATGAGGACAAAAAGATAGAAATGTGGATGATGATATGGTTTTAAGGAGAATCTTTACTGAACAAATTCTTACAACTGATATATTATTGATAATGGCTTACCAGATAAATTTGCTTAGATTTTAGTAAGGGAGTTTGGAGATATGGAGGAATCAGTGGAGCAAAACTTTATAGTATGCAACAGATTCAATAATCTAAGTAGAAGGATGATTAGTAGATTAATATGTTAGTAAGGTGGTTCTTTTCTTTTTTATTATAAAGATGGAATGGTTTAATAATACTTAAAGGAGGATGTAATGATTAAATGATGTAATGATTGAAAGTCTTAGGATTAGAGAAGGATAATCAGTGATATTTTAAAAGACAGGAAAGAAAAAGAAAATGAAAAAGAAGAATATGACTATGTGATGTGAGGCCTTTGAGGAATAATGATAAACACAGCAATGAAAAAAGATAATCTTAGAATCCTAAATAGCGAGATTTGAAATAATGGTACATATATATACCTGCTGAAAGGAAGAATGGAAGTAACTTTTTTCTTTCTCTTTCTCTCTCTCTTTTCTTTCAATTTCTCATTTTCTATATATTTTATTTTCTTGTATTTTTCTTTTTTTACTTTGTATTTCTTTTTTCTTCTTTATCTTGGTAATTAAATGTATCCTGAAAATTTTTAATATTTTTTTTTAATGAGAAAGAAATACCAAATGGCTAACAGAAGAAACAAGGGACAGAAAACAGCATTAGTGGCAAAGAGTTAAGGGAGTACCATGATTTCAAAATGGAGGACAGCTGAAATACCAGAGTCAAGTTTACGTCCTTATTGCAAAAGCTAATTCCTCTATTTGAGCAAAAACTTTGGCCCTTTCCACACATGAAGGAAAAAACGTCCTGAGACGTCCTGAAATGGAGCTTACCTGAAACCTGGTAAGTCCGTCGCCACGTGGAGCAGCGCATACAGTGGCTCAAAAACTGAAGGAAAATTATATCAAAATGCTCTACAGATGGTACTTGGATCCTGTAAAGTTAAGTAAGATATACAAATTGAAAGAAAATAAATGCTGGAAATGTGATAAGGAAAATGGAACCTTTTTCCACCTATGGTGGACCTGTGATAGGGCTAAGAGCTACTGGAAAGATATCCATAACAAAATGAGAGAAATTTTACAGATCAATTTACCACTAATACCAGAATTGTTTTTGTTGAACATGACCCATAAAATAGAGAGAGAGGGTGAAAGAAAACATTGGAGGGTTATCTTATATATGATAACAGCAGCAAGGCTTATATACACGCAAAAATGGAAAAGTAAAAATATACCCCAAATGGGAGAATGGTTGACAAAGGTAATAGAGTTGAAAGAAATGGATATGTTATCTGGGATAATTCAGGGAAAAATGCAGAGCCGACACGTAGATAGATGGCGTAAAGTAGAAGAATTTGTT
Source organism: Ctenosaura bakeri (assembly GCA_948474755.1). Taxonomy (NCBI): domain Eukaryota; kingdom Metazoa; phylum Chordata; class Lepidosauria; order Squamata; family Iguanidae; genus Ctenosaura; species Ctenosaura bakeri. The sequence goes on from CAOLHI010001207.1 coordinate 389,420, forward strand.
GAACTAGAAAGACTTAAGAAGGAACCTTGATGGAAATTCTGGCTAAAAGCTATAACATTAAAAGTATTAAAGAGACTGAGTAATGAAAAAGGACAATAGGAGATGAAGTAAAAATATTACATAGAGAATGAGATGTAGAGACAAATTAAAAGGTCTTATGGAACGAGATAAAAACATAGAAGTGTGTGTAAGTGACAATAGAGCAGACATCGTTGAATATGGGAAAACCCCGGTTGGGGAAGGTAAGAAAAGAAATGTTGTAAAATACGATGGATAAGAGATAAGGTGATGCTGAGGAAGTAAAACATGTAAGAAAGAATACTTAGAAACTATCATAACCACAGATTATCACCCGGGATGTAAGAGTGAACGAGAAAGATTTGAGAGAAATAACGTTTGTAAGGAAGGAATGTAAGGTATATGAGTAGTAGGTAGAACAAGAATGGAAGACGAAAGGTGTGATGTAAAGTGGTTATGAGAACAATATGCAATGAAGTTGTTTTTAAACCTGTTGTAAATTTAAATAAAGATTATAATAAAAAAAAAATTAAAAAAAATCACAAGGAATCTAGTCCAATGCTATAGTTTACACCATTGTTAGCTAGACCTGGAAATTATTTCTATACCTCAAAGTTACATGTGTGAGGCTTTTTTGTGCAGATTGGGATTGACGTGGTCAGGGATAGGGTTATTGTGATCCATTGTGATCTCCATCAGAACTGCCACACCTCCCCCCCACAAATGCAGCTAATTCTGTACCTTTAGCATAACAATCAAGAAACATGTAAAAGTAAATAAATAACCCTTCTACTACAAAAAACAGGAATACATTGGTCACATTTCTGTGACAGCTATGTAAATGTGGTATTCTTCAAATGTTCAGGCTGGGTTAACTAAGGTACTGTTCAGTCAAAGAAGCTTAGGGTACATTGCAAAGTATTTTTTATTTTTCTGTGTTTAAGCTGTTTTTCCATCCAAAAGACTCTCACACATCTTTCAGCAATACTGTTGCATTTCAAATTAATGCAATCTAATTAAGGAAACTTAAAAAAAACCAGTTTCTAAGTTACTGAAATAAACACCAGCAAAAGCAGAAGAATGGACTCTTGCATCCTTTGCCAAAGGCCTGACAAAACAAAAATGATTTAACGAAAAACCCGCAGTGCATTTGGAAAAAGGCTCCACTGAAATCCACAAAGATCACTTATAAGTATATGAGGTGGGGGCTGTATGCACCATTCAGAACCTATCAGAATAGAAAAGTTGGAATCAACACATTAAGTAATGTAAAATCAGTCATGATGTCATGTTCCCACATTCTGAATTTTCCTATCCCATTCCACTTTATAGCCTCCCCCTTAAAAGACTGGGAAACTCATGACACCATGATGCCACATCAAACATTGTGCATTACTCAGTATCTCAGGGAGAATATTTTTTCTGACTATTAATTGTGTTTAACCATAGGCCATTGCAATTCCAACAGTATACTACAGAATGAAAGTCCATAGGCACCAGCACAGACATTTAAGCGGTAAGCAGAGATTTACAGAAACCATTTGCAAGCCATTTGGGTGTAATTTTAAATTACACCCCAAAACATACTAATAATTACTCTACGTCCAGCCTTTTCCAGTAATCAAAGCTCTCTTGCAGTCTCATGCCATGTATTTCAAAGGTTCTCAGTATTCTTTGCAGACAGTGCAGACAGTGCAACTTGCTGAGGTATATGATTCTTCTCATCAAATAGCAGATAAGTTACTATGTTCTGTATTGGCCAGTCATTAAACTGTATCTAAACATGAGACAACAGGTGTTCTCTTGGGCAATGCAATTAAGTAATGCACAAAATCTGTATGTAGTCATGTCTACTGATGCACAGTTTATCACTTACAAAAATGCAAGGATATCGATCCTCCATGTAAGTGGTTGACATCTACTGAAATCTTAATTTTGTAAAGGCCTTCCTCAAGCATGGATAGGTCAAGATTGAACAATACTTTGGAACCTGATTATTTTTTGCTTTCATGACATCAAATTCCCAGGAAGAGCAGTTATCATTATCAGTCTTCCTGTCCAGGGGTATATGGAAGTTCCCAAGTTGCTGGTTAAAGCTAGGTGAAAGTCAAACACTGACGTCAGCATGACAGGATATATATTCAATCTGTGCTGGTATGTCTTGACCCATTCCCCTCATTATCAATGGTTAATATTGATAATAGATGGGCATGCTAATTGAACAACGTGGCTTTTTTAAATTACTGGGCATCCATTTTAAAGATAAACTTAATTTGAAAAGGCATTAAGAAAGAGTCAGATTTTCAGTATCAAGAACTACACAAGAGATCTTAAAAGTTGTGTGGGCATTTTTTTTCCTCCAAGGGTGGCCAGTTGGTGAGGCCTATTTTAAAAATGTTTGTTGGGACAGGGGGAACAGGAGAAGCAGTTGCTTTTGGCAGGGGTTGTGCATAACATCTCATTTTGGTCTTTGGCTAGTGTTTTTGCGTGCCACATTGCTCATGTTAAAGAAGAAGGGGAAGAAGAGGAGAGGAATCATCACTTCATTGCACCAAAAACACCATCTTCTTTAACTTCAACTAAGATAAAGTATCTGTCTGGCTTGAGTGCAAGCGTTCTCTGAGAAGGAAGGAGCTAGAATACAAAATTGAGCAAAGGGTTTTTAGACCAATCAGGCAAAGGAAGTGATCAAAGCCAAAGGCAAGGATACATCTATCTCTACTCCTTCCCAGGAGTGGGAGCAAATTGTAAGTACCTTTTTTATGTCTGGGAATCACTTTTCCCAAGGTTTTATTACCCCATAGGTCTGCTGTAATGTTAAAACTATGGCTCACTAACTCATCCCAGGAAAGGTCTCGATGCTGCAACAACAGAGCCAGCCATTTGGATTCCAGTGGCAGAGCCTGGAATGTGTGGAGGAGGGGTGGGAGGGGAGGGGACTATAGTGCTTGAGAGCATGGCCTCAGTGTGTGGGGCGTGGCCAGGGCATGCGGGGGTGTGGCTACGAGCCAGGATGCCCCCAAAACATTGCCACCTGGGGCAAAGCGCTCCCTCTGCCCACCCCCCATTCCTACGCCACTGTTGGATTCCCTTTGCCATCTGTAGCAAGGCAATCTTGTCCTCATGCTTTGTTGTGGTGTGGCTTCAAGTCACTTCTGACCTATGGCAATTCTAAGCTGACCCTTTCACTGGGTTTTCTGTAGCTGTGTGAGGCGCCCAAGGTCACCCAGTGAATTTCCATGGCCAAACAGGGAACTGAACCCTGGTCTCCAGAACTGTAGTTCAGTACTCAAACTGCTACAACACAACAGCTTTCTATGCTTCCAGGGCTTTAATTATTACAATGACATCACAAAAGGAGGTCATCAGAAAAATTGTCCCCAGATAGTTGCTGTAATGCTGTAACAGCCATCACTTCCCATCTAGTTTTAGAATATTCAAGGAGAATGGAGCAATGAGGTTTCAGTGCAGTCTCTCAAGAAGTGTTTAGAAATGTATTTGATTTTTGTATGTGGGAAGCAGTGTAATTTGCACTGTTTTTGAGGACAGAGAAAATCACATTTCTGCACAGGACAATTCCCCAGAATGTTTTGCAAGTTGTGAACACAGGCAGAATCTTGCACAGATATCTTTTTTCTCTCTCACCAAAGGGAAGAAAACTATGGGGATGTCCTTGCATGTGAGAGTGATAAAGCTAAAGATTTACATCCCTACTCTCAGCACAGCATATTATCACCTCTTTTGCTGACTCCGCCATTTCTGACCGGCACATCTCATTTTCAATACTGTTTTTTTCACCAAAGGGTGACCTCTTCCCACAGCAGAGAAACTGAAAGAAAAAACAACAGCATGTAATGGATATCATTTTTTAATATCTTTTTCAGATAAGAGATCCCATACGAACTATTGAATTTTTGTGGAGCTTTTGGGAGAGTCACTGCCTTAGAAAAGTCCCCCCTTAACTTTTCTGTGCATTTGTAAAGCTGTGAGTTACCCTTGAGTCTTCAGATCCCTCTCTCTGGCTAACGTGATTTCATGTCCAAAGCGTAAGATGACCCACATGTATATCAATACCTGTGGCAAGTGGAGGTCTGCAACAAAGTGTTGTAGTTTGGAGTGCTTCTGTGTCGAGTTTCAGCCACTCCATCCCATCCATCCTCTGTTTACCTTCTTCCTTCCCCTCTTCTCCCATCTCAATAACCTTAGTTCATGCTTTCCTGTACGTACATGTTAGGTCCTGTTCTGGTTACATATTCATGAGCATAGAAATAGATGAATCACTTATCAGAAGCAATTGTACATTTTACAAAGATGGATAATACAGAGCTGTAACTGGTGCAGGCAATGTGGGAGGGGCAATTCTTGTGATTTTATTTGATTTTATTTGATGTGGATTCTGTGACTTTGTCTTTGATATGCATACTTATAAGAGTTTGGGAAACAGAAATCTGAATGACACTCTCCAGACCACAATACATATTTCCATAGATAAAAGTATGATTTCTTTTTAATGAATAAAGGCAAACCTTTATTTCCAACCATAATTGGTATATGACGCATGTTGGCTGCAGGGGCCACATCTGCCCAGAGCTTGTGAAAGGAGTCCATTTGCAAAGTCTATTTGCATAGACTTTTAAATTGTGCCTGTCTGCATCCTCAGCAACAGAGGGCCTGTTTATATTTTGTGATCTGCCAAGGGCAGTGCTTTTATGTAATTGCTTTCTTTTAGTCCTTTCCACACCTTACCTTCTTGCGTCATCCTCTGGTCACGATCCTGGCAGTGCTCCCCTCCCCACCAGGCTGGCTCCTTGTGGAAGGGAGAGCGATGGACACACCTCTTCCTTCCACAGCACAGATAGGCACTTTCCCATGCTGTGCTGGGGCAGGAAGTGCCTCCATCATGCTTCCGGCCGTTCCGCAGGGTAGGAAAATGTGGGATGGTCCTGTGATCGGGGGTCACTGATGGGGAAAATCTGTCAATGATTTACTCTGCGATTGTGCTGGCTGGCAACGGGAGAAGGACGGGACCACAACGATGTCTTGCGGAAGCACCATTGCATTCCCACTCCTCTCCCATCCCCATGCTGGGATGAGAGCCTCCTGTGGAAAGGACCAATATTTCATGTGTTTGTGGGGCAATTTGATTGTGGATTTACATTTGTGTTTGCAGTGACACTCCATCTCATGTGTTTCGCTGCAGCATTTCACATGTTAACTTACGCTATGTTAAATATGCTAGTACACAGAAGTGGTGCAAAATCACTATTTATATAGGCATGTCCAGATGAGATTTTTGTTATGCTATCAACCTGCCTTATTTGTAGAATTATATGGATCCAGATAATGTCTTATACTTGTAATTCACAGAATCATAGAGCTGGAAGAGACCTCAAGGGCCATTGAGTCTAAGCCCTAGGCATGCAGGAATATACCATCAAAGCTTTCTGGACAGATGGCCATGCAGCCCCTGTTTAAAAGCCTCCAAAGAAGGAGACTCCACCACACTCTGAGGCAGTGTATTCCACTGTCAAATTGCTCTTACCATTGGTAAATTCTGCCTAATGTTTAGATGGAATTTCTTTTCCTGAAGTTTGAAGCCAGTGCTCTGTGTCCTAGCCTCCCAAATAGCAGAAAACAGGCTTATTCCATCCTCTATATGACATCCTTTCAAACATTGCAACACAGCTATTATGTCACCTCTTAATCTTCCCTTCTCCAGGTTAAATGCACCCACCTCCCTAAGCCGTTCCTCATAGGACGTGGTTTCCAGACCTTCTAGCATTTTGGTTGATCTCTCCTGGACACATTCCAGCTTCTCAATATCCTTTTTGAATTGTGGTGCCCAGAAAGGGACACAGTATTTCAGGCGGGGTCTGACCAAAGCAGAATAAAGTGATACTATCACTTCCCTTGACTTAGACCGTATATTCCTATTGATGCAGCCCAGAATCACATTGGCTTTTTTAGCTGCCGCATCACACTACTGACTCATGTTCAGCTTGCAGTCTACTAAGATTCCTAGATCTCTTTCACACATATTGTGGTCAAGCCAGGTGTCACCCATCTTATATCTGTGTATTTCATTTTTTTCTACCCAAGTATGATACCTTACACTTCTTCCTGTTGAAATTCATTTTGTTAGTTTTGGCTCAGCTCTCTAATACACTAAAGTAATTATGAATTCTGATCCTGGCCTCAGGGCTGTTACCTAGCTACCTAATTTGGTGCCATCTGCAAATTTAATAAACATATTCTCTCTTTTATCAACCATGTAGTTTATAAAGATGTTGAACAGCACTGGGCCCAGGACAGAACCCTGTGACACCCCATTAGTCACTTCTCTCCAGGATGAAAAGAAGCCATTGGTGGACACCTTTTGGGTTTCGTCAGTAAACCAATTACAAATCCACCTAACAATAGCATTGTCTAGCCCAGATTTTACTGGCTTGTTTGCAAGAATAGCAAGGGGAACCTTGTTAAAGGCCTTAGTGAAGTCAAGATATGCTATATCCACAGGATTCTCTTCATGTACCAAACTAGTAACTTTTCCAAAAAAGAGATACTTCTCCTGTGTTCTTCTTCTACTGCTTCTGTTGTTGTTTTTTTCCATACCATACAAAATCCATAAAAAAAGGAAAGATGAAACAATTGCATAAGTTTTTTTTTTTTGATTAGCAGTGTTAGAAAACATTTCCCTGGAAACACCTATCAGTCCTCTTCAGTTTTAAACCTGTCTGCTTCATCCACTAGGACAACACTAGATTGTCTAAATTAGGTTCTGTCAGGGTGGTGGTGGTGGATTTCCTCCATTTCAACTGTCCCAGCATCTCAGGAAATACTGGAATACTTGCTTAACATATCACAATGCTGCCTGTGTGCTGAAATACAATCTTTATGTGACCAGCTTGTCTTGTAGGACATTTGGTCACACTAAGAAACAAAGCTGCAAGGGAGGGGGAGACTTGGCTAGATGCCTAATTCTGTCTTGTGCACAAAAACCAGATCCTTCTTGTTGTAGTCACCCAGACTGGTTAAAGAAACCTGCCTCAGTCAGTATTGGCAGAAGAAGAAAGCAAAGTCCATCTCTGCTTTCTTACAAAATAGAATTCCAATATATAGGCAACTTTCCAGAGATGAGGAATACAGCAGATAATCCTCTGAGAGTGCTGTACTGCCACTGCTGCCTCCAACTTTTGGTGTGTCTGCTTAATTTTGGTGACAGATGTTGACATTCCTGTAATCATTGCTGCTGCTGTCAAAATTTGTGGGCAATTGCAATGTATAGGAAAAGAATATAGGAAAAGAGTGCTAGAGCCTCTTCCTCCCTATGGAATCCTCCTGGACAGGGCCCATGCCCTCAAATATTTAACAGAGCCATGGTGGCATAGTGGTTAAATGCCAGTACTGCAAGCCATAAGGTTGTGAGTTTGATCCTGCCCGGCTCCAAGGTTGACTCAGCCTTCCATCCTTTTGCAGGTCGGTAAAATGAGTACCCAGCTTGTTGGGGGCATGTATAGAAATGTTTCGAAATACATGCTATTTGTAAGTTGTTCGCCGCCTCGATCCATATGGAGAGGCGGGATACAAATAAATAAATAAAAATAAAAATAAAAAGATGGGAACCAGAACACATGTGGCCAAGTAGCATTAGAGTTGCTAAGATGGCAAAAGTTATCATTGAGGAAGAGCACATAAAATAGGGGTCTTTCCACACTACACTGTTATAGTGCTATTATTCCACTTTTAATATCCTCTGGAATCCTAGGGTTTGCAGTTTAGGGAGGGGCATTTAGAATTCTTAGCCAGAGAGGTTTTTGACCTCAGTAAACTACAAACCCCAAAATTCCACAGGATGTTGAAAGTAGACTAATAGAACTATTACAGTGTAGTGCAGAAAGGACCTAGGAGAGATTGCAACAGATTGCTTTTTTTCTGAGCCTATTGAAAAGGGGAAGATCCCACCCTTCCTCTTCTCATCCCTCCCCTCCCATGGAGTTAACTGAGTGAGATCTTTTTTTGCACTTTGAACCCAGTTTGAAGCAATTAAAGTAAGCTGAGGATAAAGGAGGAAAGTGGGGACAGAAGAGAGAAACTGGGACATTTTAAAAGCAACAGGAAAAAGTGGAATGGCAAAGAATTAACAGGGTATATCCCTGCCAAATTGGGACAGTTGGAATATATGAGCCCAGATCTCCTCCTTTCTTTCCAGGAATAAAATGTTAATAAACTGTGTTTTGTGGTACCAACAAATTTCAGCAACAGTTTTGTTGCTGATAGGAGTGGTGACAGTGCTGTTGGCATCAGAAGGCAATGGCAATTGATGGTTTGCATGTTATCGGAGCAGTGAATCCACTGTAGCTTTTAGTCCCATCTTCAAAGAAACTATTCAAAGTGAAGAACCTATTTTGGATGTAGAACCAGCTCCCTTAAAGTTCAGACTGAAGCCTGAAGTGATTTACTGCACACTGATATGGAAGATCCCAGCTGCTACCATCAGCACCCATGATGTTGGCAAAGGGGAGGCAGATGCCACAAAGACAGCAGAGGGTTGGGAAGCCCTGCTATATAAATATTAGAGATGAGCCAACAGAATCCTCAAATCTTCGAATCCTTGAATCCTTGCCAGGAATTCAAGATTGGGGAATCTGAATCCCTGTGCCAAAATAGGCAAACTGAATCTTTCGAATCTACCACCCAAACAGTTTGTTGGAGACCAGGATGCCTGAAAACCTGGGAGACTAGACACACAAGGAGAGATGGCAAGTAGTTGAATTTTTCCCTTGGGGTAATAATGGGCTTTGCTAACCATTTCAGAAATTACATCTGGGGTTGTATTCTAAGATATTTAAATTGAACATTTCATATTTAAGTTCAGCGCTTGACTGGAAGGGACAGGCTTGAGACCTCAAGGACAGCTGAAAGATTCTTTTGCATAGTTCGCTTGCAAAGCTCTTTCAGACACAATTCTGGGGCTTGTACTTTTACACGGTGTCACAGGCTTCTCTGCCAAAGTGTGCAGGTGCATCATCAAACCACAAACCCCAGGATGCCAGAAGGAGCTATGCAAAGAAAAGTCAGTTTTGACCTGGATTATTTCTGTACTCTAGTATGTGGCCCTGTTTACACAGGCAGGAAAATGTGGGATTAAATCCACGTTTTCCTGCCTGTGTAAGAAAGGGCCTTCATGTGATTTTCAATCTGGGCAGATCCTGAGGCAAAACTAGGACAATTGTCCTGGCCAGATTTCTTCAGAGGGAGGTTTGCCTTTACCTAGGCTTTTGCTAAGGCTGAGAGTATGTCTTGCCCATGATTATCCTTCTTTTCCTTGCTTTTTAAACCTTTTTTTTGATTTGAAAGATTCGAGATTTGTGAATTCCCAGAACCTTCCAGGGATTCGGATCCGGATTCAGATTTGGAAAATTCTGGATTTGTCCCATCCCTAATAAATACCGTATACCCAGAGGAATCATAGAATCATAGATAGCTCCATTCAGTTCAGTGGAGCTGTAAGAAGGACAGTATTTTACCTTATTGATTTCCATCATGCTTAGGAGATAAATCAAATTTATATTTTATTATTTTTGCCTATCTGTAAAAATAATGTCATTCTTCCTGCCTTGGGAACACTCTCATCAATATATAAAAGTTGCCATCAATCTTTGGAAAATATTTTGTAAATCAATAGGAAACAGAACCTGTTACTAGACACAACATTTGGCTTTGACTTCTCTGGGCTGAGAAATGTAAGGTTAGTGCAGAGAGAAAGTCCATAAATAAAATGAACTCATGACGACTTTCTCTTATGGATCTAAAGTTATCAAAATACACTCCTCCAGTGCAAGAATCTGGTATTGCCATTAGTCAGTTATTTGTAGAAAGATCTGCATACTTCTCTTTCCTACAGATATTCCCATTATACTGCTCTGTCTCACACATGCCTATGATGCTGCTGTTTCTTTCAGGTCTCAAATTCTAGCTGAAGGAAAATTAGAACATTCTAAGTTGCTAATATTAGGTGCAAAGTTCCACCTGCACATGGAATGTTACATTTCTCCTTATGCTCCAGTCCCCCTAAGGCAGCATTCCCACATCTACCTTGCAAATGTATCTTACCCTTCTGTCCTCCATGCCAGAAATCTTTCAGCTGGGCAGCAGTCCATAGGAATCAGGGAGTTAACTTCAATGAGCAAACTAATTCCATTCATATATTTGACTTGGCCATGTGACATTCTATCTCCTGGTGGCCAGATCTCAAGAGATACTCTGCCACCCTATTCAAACCAAGGAATCAGATATATGGGGCATGACAGAATTAATTTCACCCATAAGTGTGGCACCACCGCTGGCAATTACTACTGGTGATTACAAGTAACATTATGCAGGTAACAGCAGAGTGAGTGACAAAGGTAAAAATCTTAGCCGTTCAACAGGACTCTTGATGCTTGGTGTAATCGGAACATTTCCCCATATTGGTCTAAGTTGGGGGGGTAACCACCAGAGGTTAGGGTTGCATCATAGGATCCCTAAAAGCCACATCCTCTATTTTTGTCACCCCTATTTTTAGAGCTAAAAATGGTCAACGGCACCTTGTAAAACCTCTAGAGGGTGTGAGTAATCATGTTGCCACATTTTGGGCCTTCTGTTCCCTTGTGTAGACTCATGTGAACTTTTTTCAAAACTGATACTGATTGAGCCTTGGGAAGTTGCATGTGACCTATGGAGAGCATTTTGCCCATCCCAGTATAGATATTTGCTTATCTCTTTTCCTGTGTAAGGCATGGTGAAGAATGTATGAGCTCTATTTACAAGAGACAGTGCCTTTTGTTTAAAGGCATAAAGGGAAAAATACAGTCAAAGTTAGGTAAGCCACTAAGAAAGAGAGACCTGCTAGCACCAACACTGTTTTGATGCCAATGAAAACATTTCTTATTCTTCCAATCACTTTAAATTTACTGTAATGTATTTTTTCAATGTCATGTTGTGGCATTCTATATTTACGTACATATTTTACCTTGTTTTTATACCCCACTCCCAGAAACTCCACTGCAGGGTGATATAGATGTCTTTTTTGATGAATAAAGATGGCCCATTGGTTTTAACAGGAACTAAAAATATCTCAGCTGTGTCCTACAGAAATCACATAAATTTGTCTGGATCATGCTCAAAATAGTATTTCTAGACTTTAGAAATGGAAAAAGAATCCTGCAGAAGCAAAATATCAGCTTCTCTCTCAATCAGATCTGGAATTCTAGAAACTAGTTTAGTTGGAAGTGCCTGTATGAAAACATATGTATAGGTCACCGTTTTGTGAATGGTGTGTAGCTCCTCTCTTCTAGTGCTGGAAGTGTTGCTTCTTACATCCTCATAAACGAAGTCATAGACATCCATCACGGCATCTTCAACCTATAAGAATGACATGCATGCTAAGAGGGATATGTAAAAAACAGTAATTCTTCAAGGGAGAATCTTACATGAAGATCATTATGTTGGCTACACCTAATTGTTCATGGATTACAGAAAAAGTGCACAAGATAGTACCTGGTACAGAATCTAGTCTCCTGATGATTGGAGCTTTCTTTTTAAAACACCACCAGCAACACATTTCAAGCCTTTATAGTGCCTGGGAAGATTGCTGAATTTTTCATTCTTCTGACTACATATTTATTTCAGTTCATGTTTCCATCAATTTGACAATGCAACCAAATTTGTACAAGAAAGTATGAAAATTTAGACACACTTTTATGTTCATTTTTCCTTATTTAATATATGCATATGATTTTTTTGCATTTGTGATTTATACTTTTGTTAGTTTGCTTTTGCAATGATTTTTTTCCTATTTTATGCATTTTTGTATGTACTTTTCCCAAATAATACATACTTTTGCATCCACAAATCCTTAATATAAAAATATCTGTATTCATTTTTGAGTTGTACATGGACTGCAAAATTCTAAAAAGTGCACGTTTTGGTGTGCAAATGTGTTTTAGTTTGCTTGTAAGACAAATCTGATGAGACTGTATAGAAATTCAGTCTGATAAATTACTCCTGAACTCCTGTTATGGGCTACAAAGTTATTTTTGAAAGTACATTGACAATACCTGTACAAAACTTTGAAACAGGAGAGAGTTGGCTGATTAAGGCCATTTCCACACTAGACTGTTATAGCGGTATTATTCCACATTCATCATCCTGTGGAATCCTGGGGTTTGTAGTTTTGGGAGGGGCCTTTAAGGCCCTTCCCTAAACTGCAAACCCCGGGATTCCATAGGATGTTGAAAGTGGAATAATACCGCTATAACAGTCTAATGTGGAAATGGCCATAGTTATATCTGGTGGGAACGCAGGAGAGGACCTTCTCAGTGGCTGCTCCCAGGTTCTGGAACTCCGTTCTCAGAAAGAGTAAAATGGCAACTTCTTTGCTGTATTTCTGCAGACAGGTAAAAACTTCTCTCTCTCTCTTGGTTTTGGCAGGCCCTTGAGGACATGCCTTGCATAATGTGCTGGAACTTCCTATTTATTGTTTTGTTTTTAAGGATTTTTTAAATCAGTTTTAATTATTTGATAATTTAGTTATATTTTTAACTTCCATATGTTGCAAATTTTTAGCTATGTTTGTTTTGGATGTTGTAAGCTGCCTTGACTCTGAAATTGAGAGAAAAGATAGGATATCAAGAAGAAGAATGAGGAGGAGGAGGACGAGGAGAAACATTACCATCACAATAATAAATCCAATTGTTAGTTCCAGTTGGAATAGATCTGTTGAATCAATGGCACAAGTAGTGTTGCCAGGTGCTAATGTTTCCAGGCCAAAATCAAAGAGCAGGGATGGTTCCTGTTGATATAATCAAACTCTATGCATAAAGTATCAACCACAGCTGCCCACAGCTTGTTGTTCAAACACACATACTCACACACAGAATATATTTTCCTGTTTGGAAATTAGGACAGAAATCTTATCTAAAGGAGTTGTTCCCACAGCAAGATGAAATACAGGGATTATGCCTTCTTACTTAGGGAGATAGGATAAGGCTATTTGCTTCCAGACAAAAGGTGAATGCAGAGCAGAGTAAACGGTGAGCCCTGGCACTGCAATTACCTTTAAAGCCCTTTATGGCTTGGGGCCAGACTACCTGCAGGATCGCCTTCTCCCATATAATCCACCCCGCACACTAAGGTCCTCTGGGAAGAACTTACTGCAGCCAGTCAGAACTAGGTTGGCTGCGGTTACCCAGAGGACCTTTTCTTCTATCGCTCCCAAGCTATGGAATGGCCTGCCGGAGGAGACCCGGCATATTACCAGTCTTGACAGCTTTAAAAAAGCAGTCAAGACTGATCTCTTCCGACAGGCCTTTCCAGACTAGTACTTCCACTGCCTCCCACCAATTGTCCTGCTGTTCTTTTAATAGTTAATTAATTGTTAATTGTTATGTGTTTTAGGGGGTTGGTTTTAGCTGGGTTGGTGGGTGGGGAGGACTGGGTATGTTTTTAATGTCTTTTAATGAATAATGTATTTCATGCTGTTGGCCGCCTCAATCCATGTGGAGAGGTGGGATACAAATAATAATAATAATAATAATATTATTATTATTATTATTATTATTATTATTATTATTATTATTATTATTATTATTAAAAAACAAAGCTAACTAGGTAAACATAAAGACCCCTTAGAGAGTCTTTGCACATTACAGCAAGAAATCCATTAAGGCTTGCAAATTGCAGAAAGCTGCTGTTCTAGCTAATCTGGAGATTTGCATATAGCCTTTTTCTCTTGTCCAGACCTCAGACCTCTAAAACTAGAGAATTTGCACCCTTATCTCTCACCTGGAAATGATCCATGAAAACCTGAGATATAACAACCTTACCTACAAACGCTTTGGGTCACCAAATTGCTATTGTTTCCTTGAGTCTATTCTAGCTGGGACTAGCAACTGGACTGAGGCTTCAGGATGCAAAAGAAAAATAAAACATCATCAGAAAAAAAAAATCTAAGCATTGGTTTAAGAACAAAACAAACTGGAGCAAAATAAGTTGTGTTACAAAAATGGAACCCAGAGAAATGCTCAAATACTTTTACGTATCTGTTAAAATGTGAAATGCTGCCACAATCCCACTGAGAAAGATGAGAGGATTCGCATCAGAACAGTGCTTCCAGGAAGCAAGCATCTAGGGAAGCTTAATTATCCAATTCTTGTTACAGTAACTCAGTTATGCGTATGGGGCTATCATGCTAAAGAGCCCATCCTCAATGTCTTTATATTATTACATTCAAGAATGCAAAAAATATAAGTCTGCCCTTCATACTTCAAGAACAAACAATTGCCTTTCTTCTTAAAGGAATCGGTAGCCAGAAAGTTAGTCTGAATGGCCATTCCCATACTTCGTCCCAGTCTAAACTCTCACAGTTCAAGCTTAGCCTTAATTATAGCTCTCAGCACCATTAGAATGCTGTGCCTCTGCTCTCCCCACCATCTGGTCCCCTCTCTTATTGACAGGTACTCAGGCTCCCATATTGTTGTGTTCTGCTGCCCTCGGTGCTGGTGTTACCTAACCAGGCCACTTCCTCAATACTTTCGGTCCAATCTACATGACAAGCAGCTCCTCAGAACCTCTTAAGTTCTGTTCTGTCTCTGTCCCTAGATCTTATGCTCAGCCATGGTGACTTGCTAAAATGAGGCGACATTTTCGTCAGATGGGGTTGAGGAAATGGATCTGCCATTTTGCTGCTCTCGAAATAAATTTATGGGTGCTACTCATGAGCTAGTGACTGTGATATTTTACTGACTACAACATGTAATTTTGCGGAAGACAGAAAACAATAATTACACGGACTGATGGAATGGAGCTAACATTCGACTACATGCTAAATTATCCTGGGGCACATGGACTCAATCACAGGGCCAGAACAATAGCTCAATTGCTGAATACGTACTTTGCATAAAAAAAGGTCCCACACTTGACATCGCTAATTTAAAATGCCAGATAGGAGATAAGATGGAAGCTTCTGCCTGAGATCACAGTGAGCTGCAGCCAACTAGAGGAAACAATGCTGGGTTGAATAGACATTTAAGCTGATCTGGTGTAAAACAGATTAAGATATCACTATTTGGCAATCCACTCACCTGCATTATCATATCGTGGCAAAACAAGGTTTACAACAAACCTGATATCAAAAATTCAGGGGAATGGTAAAATGTTCACCATTTGTAAAGATGTGATGGATAACCAGCTTACAAAATTAGTTACACACTCTGACTACATTAAGCATAACTTCCAACTGTCCCAAATTAGCAGGGACAGTCTCTATTAATCTCCTGCAGTCCAAATTTTTTAGCTGTTTTTAAAATGTCCTGCTTTTTCTCTTCTCCAACTTTCCCCCTTTGTCCTCAGCTTACAGTATTTGCTGCAAACTCAATTAATTTAGCAGAGGTAACCAAAGAGGAATGGGTAGAATCTTGCCTTTCCCAGTCGGCTGAGGCGAAAGCAAATTGCTGCAGCCTCTCCTAGTTTGAATGCTTTTCAAACTTCTGTATGTTTTTTCAAACTTCTGCCATCTTGATCACACTTTGATGTTGGCCCCAAGTGTCCTGATTTTCAACAGTGAAATGTTGGAAGGTATCCATTAAGGCATTGTGGCAAACCGTTTTCTGTATCTAACTTCATAAGGTAATGAATCAGACCCTTAATGCTTACTGAAAAATTTACAGCACTGGAACTTCTGGGAAATTTGAACCATTTTCGAACAACTAGGTACAGACAATTGATCTTGGCTTTATCAGGGAGTTGGTGGATTTCCATTTTTTTAAAATTCCTTCTCTCTTCTCTTCTCTCTCTGTCTTTTTTTTTCACATCGATCTGTGTGGCCCTGAAGGCAAACTGTAGCTCTTCAGGACACAAGAATCAATAACAGAGAGAACTGAACTGAAGGCAGCAAGAAGAGTGTGTCATCTGAGGCTCCCATGAATCAGATAAAATGTTTCTACTAATTCCAATAGGCTCCTTACACCAAGCCCAGCTGTTCAAATGGCTAAATTACCTGTCCCCAAGGTTTCCTTTCCAGAAGTTAAAATTTTAATTTAGAGATGTCGCATACTCACAGTCAAGTAGTAAAATACTAGCAGTTCTTTTTCCTTGAGAAAAAAAGGGTTTGGGGAAAGGACAATTTTGAGTAGAGAAGAGTAGGATGTGTGGGCAACCCTTTCCTTGCCCACCATTTATATGTGCCTCAAACTGCTCCTTCTGGAACTTCAGGGGAGCTTGTCTCTACAGACACACATTTTAGATTACACAAGACAACAAGAAACTCAGGGAAAGGGTGAAAAGTGGAAGCAGTTGCAGAAAAAATAAAAATAAACTAGAGGCTCCCATTATTTGAGAAGGCAGTGTGGTGTAATGGTCTGATTGTTGGACTAGGAGTGTAGGAGACCAGGGTTTGAATCCCTGCTATAGAAACTGACCTTAGGCAAGTCACACTCTCTCTGGTTAAGAGGAGGGTAAAGGCAAACCCCCTAAACCATGGTAGGTTTGCCTTAGCATTGCCATTAGAAACAACATGAAGACACACAACAGTTCTGGGCAACTCAGTTTAAGAAGGATATCAAAACATCCAGAGAAGGGTGACCAAGATGATCAAAGGTCTAGAAACAAAATTTTACGAGGAATGAGTTAGAGAGCTGAATATGTTTAGCTTGGAGAACAGAGAACTGAGATGACATGATAGCAGTCTTTAAGTATCTGAAGTGATGTCATGTAGACGATGGAGAAAGCTTGTCTTCTGTTGTCCCAGAGACTAGAACACAAGCCAATGCATTCAAATGACAAGAAAAGAGATTCTTCCTAAATATTAGGAAGCACTTATTTACCGTAAGAACTGTTTGATAGTGGAATAGATTGCCTCAGAGAGTGGTGGATTCTGTCTTTTGAGTTTTTTAAAAACAGGTTGGACAGTCATCTTTCATGAGTGCTTTAGTTGTGTTTGTTTGCATGGCAGGGTATTGGACTAGGGCCCTTTCCACACCCTATCTTTTTGCAAAGTCATCGGGGGGGGGATCCCGGCACTGGCTCTGTCTGGAGGAGGCACGATGGCAGTGATCCCCTTCACACTGGCTGGTTCTCTGTGGGAGGGAGCACAATGGCCCCAACTCCTCCTTCTGCAGCATAGCTGCATACTTTCCCAGGCTGCATTGGTGCAGGAAGTGCAGCCATCACGGAGGACAGGTAAATGCAGGATGGTGGTACAATTGTGTGTCATTGACAGCGAAAACTCATAAATGATATAATCTGTGATTGTGCTGCCTGGGGACAGGAGAAGGATGGGACCATGATGATGTCATGCAGAAGCTTCGCCGTGGTCCTGTCCTTCTACTGTCCTAATGGTGGAATGGGAGGGTGCTGCGGAAAAGGCCTAGATGAACCTTGTGGCCCCTTCCAAGGCTCTAAGAAAAATCTTTTTCTCACAACAGCAGCAGCAGCAGCAATAGCAACATTGAGAAACTGTCCCTCTGCAGGACCCAAGTTTGCATCAGACACAGAAGGGAGGCAACTTCATGTTGACCCTAATCATGTTTTTCAGAAATAATTTTCATGGATCACATTAAGGGTTTTACAAATGTGTCTAGTGGGAAGAACAAATGGGAGCAGGGAGAAGATTTCACTGCCAAAGGCCATTTTGGCTTTTGTATCAGTATCATCATCATAATAATGGTGGAGCCAACCAGAATTGCCTCAGCATGTCTACTGCTTCCCACATGTCTGTGTGACTCAACAGCTGACACATAGATGCCCACTGACTGATCTGTTGGTCTTAACATGTGCTGTATCTATAATTATCCCAGGCTGGATTTGATTGTAACTGGCAATATAATAAGTAACACAGTAGGTGTTATTAGGAGGACAGGGAAATTGACCATCTGCTAATAAAAGGTCAGATGGAGAATGAGGCAAGGAACAAAACTCAAATACAGTACAAATGTTGCCACTAGGAATCAGAAAGTAGTAGATTGTAGCACTGTATCTACCTCTCCAGCATTGCTAGGGAATTGTTATTTATAAGAGTGCAGAGAGCTATGCTTTCTTTAGAAAAACATCCAAAATTTATGTTATATTGAAATTTCACCATAACCTGTCTCTGTTCTATATGGCTAATAGACATATTCCAGCTATTCTCCATGAATTTTGTCTAATTCTCTTTTATCTGGACCTGTGCAAAGCATTTGCTAAAAAGTCCCCCATGATATTGTGCTATTTTGATTAGGAAACTGATTATATGTGGAATAGGTGGAAATACCATCATATGGATCCATAATTGATTGGAAAACCATGTTCAAAGAGTCATCATCACTGATTATGCTTCAAGCTGGAAGGAAGATTACAGTGGAGTGCCACGGGGTTCCGTTCTAAGGCTGACACTCTTCAACGTTTTTATCAATGACTTAGATGATGTGGTGAAGGGAATCCTTATCACATCTGCAGAAGGTAAACAAAAGGAAGGCATGTCTAACACACTGGAAGATAGGGACAGATTCAAAGACCTTGACTAGAAAACTAGGCGGAAACTAATAGAATTAAATTCAACAAAGACAAATGCAAAATTCTACATTGAGGCCACAAAAACAACATGCACAGGTATAGAATGGGGGATAATTGGCTTAGGAGCGGTACATGTGAAGAAGACCTTGAGATTATTATTGATCATAAGTTGAATATGAGCCAGCAGTGTGAGGCTGCAACAAATAATATGTTATCCTGCAGTGATAAAACCATAGTTTCCAAAACAAGGGAAGTATTTGTTCCACTATGTTCTGCACTAGTCAGGCTTCATCTAGAGCACTGTGTTCAGTTCTGGGTGCTTCATTTTAAGAAGGATATAGACAAGTTGGAGCGGGTTCAGAGAAGGGCAACAAGGATGATGAATGGTACAGAGAACAAAACACATGAGGAGAGGTTGAAGAAGTTGGGCATGCTCAACCTGGTGAAGAGAAGACTGAAGGATGACATAACTGCACTCTTTAAATATCTCAAGAGCTCCATGCTAGGGGAAAGAAAAATACTGCCAATCGATATCATTGGGTCACCACTGGTTTTATTATAAGAGAAAGAGATACATAGTCCCTTTTTCAAACCATGTATGATTTCCTAAACTTCTAAATTATCCCCTCTAACTTCTAAAATACAAGTTAGAGGGAGGAGAGATCAAGTTGTTTACCCCCCTCACTGATTTCCCACCCCAAATAATCTTCTTGCAGCTGCTGTTAGTAGTGAAGGGAAAAGTGTAGGGGCCATATATTTTCCTCTCTGTGGCTAATAGTTCTGGAGGTGTGTGTGGGGGTATTAAACTAAGAAATATCAATCTGAATTCCTTCCTCTTTCATTGCTGAAGCTTGGAAAAAAGAAGACAGAACAGAGCTGGAATAACTTGTTACAGCTGTAAGATATAGGTTGATCTTATGTGGATTCTGCAGTTTCACGTATATAATTGTCTTCCAGATAACAGCTTATCCACATACTTGCTGGCACTCTCATAATCCAAAAGGTTATATTAAATGAGGTAGATTATCTTCTGCAGAAGCTATGCTGATATTCTGCAGCAAAAATTATTCTTTACATGACACACCAACCATCACTTATTCACAATCACAGCCCTCCTCCCACCCCAGACATATATGTAAAGCAAAGTCATAGTAAACTTTCAGCCATTTTCCACTGTAGTATTACCTCAAAATATAGGGGACCTTGAGGTCCACTAGCAATGCCAGAATCTCCTTAGAAATTAAGAGAATTACAGCTCAAATGAGGCCTGTAAGAGAGGGGTAATGACAGGACCTTTTCACCTGTGTACACCAGTACTAACTGTAGGAGCCCAGTCAAAGGTTTAAACAGGGTGTTTTTATTGTAAATCAGCAGACACACACACAATAAATAAAGCAATCTCATGAACCATACAAAGCTAGTGAAGGGAGAAACGGGAAAGGTTGGATAGAGAGTGATTTTGGCTGTAGAGGGTGATATTTACCAGTCCTGGAGCAAAGCGTTGAAGAGGAGTGGCTCAGACAAGAATCTGAGAAGAGCATGGAGGAACAGGAATTGGGGATTCAGTGTGATGCCCAAAGTGCTAGCAAATTGCTGGGGTCAGAGCTAGGGTTTAAATACCCCTTTTCCTACCATGAAGTGTTAATGGGTCTCTGGCAGAATAAACAAAAGGGGTCTGGAAAAGACTGACCGTCTTACTTTGGATGACAAAGCATTGATGGGAGTCCCAATAGCCTTTTAATGTTCTAGCTGGGTAAGGTGAATGGAAAAGGTTTCTGTAGGAAATGCACACAGCAGAGGTGCTTGCCTGCTGTACCTGGACAGTTTTGTTTACTATTGTTTTGGTTGACTGTGCTTTTGAAAGAATTATTGGAAGCTGATTAACACTGGACTTTCCCACCTAATACTTTTGAACTTATGACCTGGCCGTGCTGAGCCCATCCTGACTTAGCCCATGCTTACAGCCAGTGTCCTGTTGTTTACTGTATGTTTCCCAGCCATAAGTATCCAGCTCTTATATGAAAATGATATTTCATGCCAAATTTGCTATCCTGCAGGATGGGTGTGTGTGTGCAAGGTGTGGTAACAGTAGGGTGGTCACTGCTTTGAACAGAGGTCATACGATATTCCTGACCTAGGATGGACAAATTTCTTCATTGTGGCAGTTATGGAACAAGTGTGGGAGAGCCTGCCAAATCATTCTGTTGGTCAGTTTTAAGAGACATATAAAAAACCTGTTTGCTTTCTCAGCTTTTCTAAGATGGGATTGCATGGAAAGTTACACAGTCAATGATTTATACTGTTGACACCGTTTTTGTGCACCTTGTTTCTAATGTTATGCTTCTACAGTTTTATGCTTTTCAATTGATTTTGATTAGCTTGAATATTTCAATAGAACATCAGCTTATATATATCAAATTATAGAATCAATCACAAGACATGAATGTTTTGCTCAAATAAGTCCAAAAAACCCTCCCATAGTGGAATATGAGAAACTTCAGAATGCACTATTACTTTAACCTTCGTTGTTTTGGCCACTTGGTGGGAAATAATCCAATAGCAGTTAAAAAGAAAAACTGAGGAGAACTGCTGCCTGGGAGATTCTGAAGTTGTAGTCCAAAAAGTACTTAATATCCAAGTTCATTTGGCTAGAATTATGTGAAGCAGAAAGACAGAAAATTCTCCCCTAACCTCAGCTGCTCTCAATTACATGTGCCTTTTCCCCATACATTATTTATTATTTTGTGTGCATTATTCATCTTCCTTTCATTTCTCTTGAAGCAAGATTCCAAAGGCACAAGGTTCAGAATGATGAAAAAGATAAAGTGGGCTCTGTTCCATGAAGCTTTCTGGCATAATACATTTCTCAGTCGTTAAGTTGTCTCAAAAGTCTCTGTAATTTTTGCGGCAACAGAGTAAGTGCACAATCCTAATTGGCAAAAGTGTCCAGGGGTCAGTTGAGCTGACACTAGGCTAATTGAAGCTGTGCTGACTCCTAACCCTTCCCAACCTAGAGATGTTGGTAATTACTTAGGTCTATCCAAACTCTGATCTAACTTTCCACCAACATGATGGTTCTTTACTGAGCTGGAGAAAATCTGGAACTTGTTTAACTGATCTCCACCCCGACCCAGTTGACCTGTACTTCTTCTTTTCCCTCTTGTCAAATATTAGCCAGCAGAGCT
Source organism: Ctenosaura bakeri (assembly GCA_948474755.1). Lineage (NCBI taxonomy): Eukaryota > Metazoa > Chordata > Lepidosauria > Squamata > Iguanidae > Ctenosaura > Ctenosaura bakeri. Next base: position 411,151 of record CAOLHI010001207.1, read on the forward strand.
ATTCTTCCAGCACATTGTTCTGTTGGCAGAACTCTGAAATCAGTGAACAGAAGAGGGTACTAACAGCAGAGGAGAACTGCTGCCAGAAGAAGAAGCTTATGCTTAATCTTGGTGCTAGCAGCAGCGAGTGTTTTCCATGTCATTGGAGTGGTGAATCCATGCCAGGTTTTAGCCCAAATGTGAAAGGAGCTATTCAAGGTGCTGATTCTATTTTGGAGCAGAAAATAAGCTGCTGCTGTCTAACCCACTGCAAGCCAGCACATGTTTGATTTGAGATTGCATTACAGTATAGATACTACTCTGGCAACAGGTCTAGGAAGATTTTTCTTAATGTGCTGGATCTCCATCTCTAACACTGTTGCTGTTGTGTGCTTTCCAGTCATTTCTGACTTATGATGAATCTATCATAGGGTTTTCTTGGCAAGATTTGTTCCGAGGGGTTTGCCTTTGCCTTCCTGTGAGTGTGAGAGAATATGACTTGCCCAAGGTCATCCAGTGGGTTTCCATTGTTGAGCAAGGATTCAAACCCTGCACTCAAGCCACTACACCACACTTCTTATATATGATTCAAGTATTCAAAAATTAACTTAAACTAAATTAGGGCTGCAATCTTATGCACAGTTTCCTGAAAGTCCCTGGACACAATATGATGTATTTCAATGTAAATGTATATAGCAGTAGTTCTCAAACTGTGGGCTGGGACCCTAAGGGGGCACAAAAGTTGCTCAAAGGGGAGGGCACAAGTCACCCTACAAGTACAACAAATGTGAAAAAGAAAGACAAGCGTATGTGTGTGTGTTGTTGAGGATTGACCAGTCTCTTCAAAAGAGTGATGGCAAGGCATCTTCCACTGTTATTCCTTTCTCCAACTCAGACATAGAAAAATTAGCTTCCCTTTTTTTATGCTCTTCCTACTCAGCTTCTCTGAAAGTTTTGTCATTGTCAGAGCAGGTGCATGCCCTTTAGCAAACACGAGGCAGTTTTTTGGGTGGCAAGAGGGAAATGAAGAGAGGAGGCACAGAGCACAAGAGCTCAGCATTAAGAAAGAGGGTGTGTGGCATAAGGGGCCTGAGTGTGAGAATGAGAGAGATGCATAAGTAGGACACAGGGGGATTCCAGGTAGAGTAGCAGTATGTCCTCATGTGGATGTAAAAGTAGTAGAAGTAGACAAGTAGATGTAAAGACAGTAAAGGCACAGTAGTATGTCCTCATGTAGATGAAAAGGGGGTCACAGGGAAAAAGTCTCAGAACCATTGGTGTATAGGATTGTTCTGTAAAGGACATGTTGGTCCATTTGGAAGAAACAGCCAATTTGTGTTTCAAGTCATACTAAATATAATTATAGGATAGTTTTCATTTTTAGAGAGCTGAATCCAAAATAATTCATGCTTACAGTACACCCATTAAAAGCAACAGGTCTCAAGTAATCATGACAAGTGCCACTGTTTTTACTGAGTCTGCTGTAGGCATGACTTGGTCTGGATTTAACCCAAAGGTGACAAAACATTGGTTCTGTCCAGAGAACGAAGGGAAAAGGAAAAGCCGGCCAAGGAAAACTCTACATAGATACAGCAGAGATAGCTCTGCACAGCTATGGAAGCGTGCCAGGCAGCAAAGAGTACCTTTAGCAGCAAGTGCACTAAGCCAGTAATACTCACCCACTCCAACTTGTAATCTTCCAATATGGAGGCTCTTTATTCTTTGTTACAAAATATATACAATATTTAAAAACATGTGGGAACAGTGATGACCGAACTGAAAGAGAAGCAACAAGAGGATGAATCTCAGATAATGCTGCAAGAATTACGATATCGAGAAAGATGCCTTAAGCTCAGAGGCGTTCCTGAGACCAGTGCAGAAAATTGATATGAAAAAATTGTACCGGTTTTGGCAGAATACATAGATATTGATGAAGACAAGATGGAAGCAAACATTGACAGAATGTTCAGAGTATCCTCTAGAGTAGCAAAAGAGAGGAAGTTACCAAGAGACATATTAATAACATTCACTCGGACTGTTACAAGGGACAAAATATTACAACGAAGTTATGAAGGAATGTTGAAGATTGATGATAAAGATGTCAAAATTTTTAAAGACATACCTTATCAAATACTAAAGAAGAGACAAGAGTATAAACCGTTGGCAAGTCTCCTGGCCAAGTATCAGATGAATTACAGATGGGAGAAAATCAAAGGCATCTCTTTCACATACAAACAACAGAGACACAGGATTAATTCAATATTTAAAGTGAAAGAGATGATGGAAAGATTAAAGAGAGATATGCAAAAAGGCAAAGTATCTAGGTGTCCGGACTGCAAAAAGAAATAATGAATTATTTCAGAATAACTATGGAAAAAATGGAAAGAGGTAACAAAGGATTTGGAAAATTGGGCTCGTATGAGGTTATCCATGATGGGGAGAATAGCAGCTATAAAAATGAACCTACTTCCAAAAATGAACTTTCTTTTCCAAAATCTCTTATTATAATGAATAGCAAACCTTTTATACAATGGAAAAGAGAGCTAACTAAATTTATATGGCAAGGCAATAAACCCAGGATTAAATGGAACACTAGGACAGACCTAACATCTAGAGGCAGAATGGGACTACCAGATCTACAGTTATACTATAAGGCAGTGGCATTTACTTGGATAAAAGATTGAGTTGATTTACAAGATATGAAAATGCTAGCACTTGAAGGAGCAGACTTACGGATGGGGTGGCATGCCTATATGTTTTATGATAAAGCAGCGATTGATAAAGACTTTTCACATCATTTTATAAGAAAATTATTGAAAATTTGGAATGAATATAAGATTAAGAACATTAGGCAGCTCCCCTCATGGGCATCCCCTCAAGAGGCTTTTGTTGGAAGATGGACAGAAACAGATAAATGTCTGCGATACGATGATATAATAGAGAATTCAACTTTAAATATTCTTAAGATGAAAACTAGAGAAAAATTGGAACAAGAAGGAATAACATTGAATTCGTTCCCTTACAGATAATTAACTGAAAGATTTCAGATGGACGTTAAAACTTATGGAATAGAACAAAAAGAGAAATGAAGAGTGATAAAATAGTTGTTTGAAAACCCATCACATTTGTTATCTCACATATATCAAGAAATTTTACAGCAAGAAAGGGAAGAGGAAACAATTAAGTCTGCAGTGATTTTGTGGGCTCAAAATATAGGATATTCAATCCAATTAGAGTCTTTGGAACAAAGTTGGAAAAGGACACAAAAATTTACAGTGGCTCAGAACTTGAAGGAAAATTACTTTAAACTTTTTCATAGATGGTACATGACACCAGAAAAGTTAAAGAAGATAGATAATACAGGGACAGGGCAATGCTGGAAAGGAGGTCAGTACGCTATTTCATATGTGGTGGACATGTCCTAAGGCTAAGAAATACTGGTGGTAAAATACACAATAAGATTTGTACAATATTGAGGGTTCAATTTGATAAGACACCGGAATTGTATTTGTTAAATATGACATACATGTTTGAAGGTACTGATTTAAAGAAATGTTGGTGGATAATATTGTATATGATTATGACAGCTCGAATAGAATATGCAAGGCTCTGGAAAACTCAGCAAATACCTATAATCGAGCAATGGTGGGTAACTTTAATTGAAAACAAAAACACGGATATAGTCTCTCAGAGATTAAAGGGGAAATCAGACGATGAGATTAAAAAAGAATGGCAAATTCTATCAGGTGATTGCTGGGTACTGTCAGAGGATAATGCTTAATTCAGGGTAGACATTGTTTACGAGGAGGCAATCAGTTCTATACCATGAAACAAGATATATGGATGTTGTAATGCAGGAACTACCATATAATATTATCATTTTATTGTGGCACATTAAGCTTGAATGTTAATGATATAGTAGAAAATGAAATCTAGAGCAGTATGGAAGATCAGTAGAAATATTTCAGGGTACTGTACAATGATAAATGTTTATTTTATATGATTGAATTACAATAAAATTATAATTAAAAAAATATTTTACAAAGTCCAGATGGCAATCCAGCATTTCTAGCTTGCTCTTTCCGGCAGAGCCTCCAGTGACCTGCATCAAGCAACATGCGCACTTGTTGGCTGGATTGTGCTACCTTTATACAGACACCTAGCCAATCCTGGCCAACTCTTGCATTGTCTGCACCTGGTGCTTATCAGCATGACCCAGCATAAACTAGCTTGAGTCACATTCCTTCCCACAGGTGCACATAACAATTAAGGCAATATTACATAACACGACATTCATATCACAAAGTGTTTACTAGAGGTTTGGTCCAACCTTCTCTGACAGGTTCATGATATATTAAATAAAATAGACAGGCAAGTATCACTCACCTTGCCCAACACAACTCCCTTATTTACATAGCCCACCATCTGGGGAGAACATAAAAGGCAACAATGAAGGCACTGGACATTTTCCTTATTCTTTCCCCCCATTAAACTTTCATTATAAAACGAGGTCACCAGGGACTATTCTCTCATGTGATTGACCAGAGTGAGAACTGGAATAATGAACTGTGGCCATCTGAGCTATAAGGGTTTAGCATCCCTTGATCTATGTTCTGTCCTCCATTTTTATACTGGTTTATATTATTTATATTTGACATTTACTGTTCATAATGTAATACAGTAAAATCTGATATTTTAAAAAAGAGACACAGAACAGACATAGGATTCAAAACCCCAGTTCCATTATATTTTGTACCTATATATTGCATATAAATTTGTGCATATATATGACATATAGAGAAGATCTGGAAATAATTTCTCTTTGCTTTAGTGTGTGTGCGTGCGTGTGTGTGTGTGTTGCATATAACTTTGAGCCCAGACAAAGCTGATTTCTTCAGCTCTGTGGGCATGTCTAATGCTTTATTTATGTTTTTAAAATATTTTTAATGTGTCTCTCAGGATGTACTCACAAGGCACTTAGAAGACGTGCAAAAAGATGAAAATACCATTTAAATCTCTACTCATTAAGACTAAAGATTAAAATGTTCATTGCTAATGGAAATAAATATGTCTTCCAGCATTTTTTTTAAGTCAACAATGATGAAGCCATTTGTATCTCTCTGAGGAGGGAACTCCAAAGGTGTGGAGGTGCTTCTTAGAAACCCCTGTCCTTACTACCTAAGTATCTGCCTCAAGGGTCTTTGACACAGCTCCCAATGTGGTGCACACATAAACAAGCACAGGCAGAACTTCAGATTACATTGCTCCAGACAACTGAGGGGTCTGAAGGGACTGAACTCAGCCTGGAAACTAATAAGCAGCCAGTGCTGATGACACAGAATAGGTATAGCATGATCTGGGAGCTCAGTTCCCCCAAGTGTTCTAAGCTGCTGCATTCTGTACCAACTGCAGTTTCTGAACCATCTTTAAGGGTGGCCCTACCTAGAATGTACTATTCCATTCCATTCTATTCTGTTACTTTATTTATATGTCACTCCTTCTTCAAGGCTAGGACTCATGGTGGTTTACAATGAAGCAATCAATAAGGAAAATTGCAAAATAATAGTCCAACGTGCCAAAAAAGCTGTTTTCTTGTGAAACAATCAGTTTCCACAAGGTTGATGGAATAAAAATCAGTTTCACTTGCTGCCCAGAATGTAACCACAGCATAGTTCATTATATTCTCTAGACAAGGCTGAAGCTGCCACAGCAGCCAAAGTAAATGGAAAGAATTTTTTTTGCAAGCAGCAATCTCCATCTAGTACTTGCTAAACTGAAGTACTTCTGTCTTAACTGGATTAAGCTTCAGTTTGCTAACTCTCATACGTTTCAACACCACTCTCTTCCTCGGCTGCCCAGATACCCATCCAAGGTTTCAAACAGCTTCCTGGGATTGTACGGCAGACAAGAAAAGTAGAACTATGCCTCATCATCTTTATACTGATGACACCTCAGCCCAAATCCTCCAACAGTATCATGTTAGATATTGAAAAACACAGTGGACATGACTGGACCTTGGAACATCCAAAATGTCAGCGGCTATGAGGTCAACAAAAGTCCTGCAGCACCACCTTCTGGTTCTGCCCCTCCAGGAAGGACTGGAACCACTGCAACATAATGCTTCCAAACCCCATCCTAAAAAGATTTTCCAGAAGGGTAAAGGGTCATCTGTTGTCAACATTAGACAAAACGACATACATTGTAGACTGAGAGTGCAAGCCAGTATATAACTACTGAAATAGAAGCCCACTGAGTTCAATGGTGCTTATCATCTGGTAAGTGGATTGCAACTTATATCTACAACATGAAAGACAGAGACTCTCCCAAGGAGAAGAGGCCAAGTTATTTGTTTGTTTGTTTGGTGTTTTTTCCTATACTGCTATATTTATTACTACTGTTTTTATTAGCGGCTGAGTAGCATGTCTCCCTACCATACATTTCATCTTTTCCCTTATGACCAAACAAAAATGTGTTGAGAAAAAGGTGGAATAGTACACAATACTTTTTGATTAGTAGTGCTAGACACACTCTGTCTGAAAAGCAAGCACGGTTTCACAACTGCACTCCACAGGACCTTTTTTTCCTTCTTCTATTAACTATAAAACTCTACTTGCTGCAAGCTGTTGCATGTCTTAGCTGGTGGATTTTAAGCTGGGGACTAGCAGGACTCAGATCCAGGGGATTCAGGGCTTTTCCTTCACCCCCACCTCTGAAGACCTCAGAGTGGATCCATTCCTTCCTCTGGTCCCTGGGATATGTTTCCCGCATTGTAGGACTGAAGCCTAAGTTACATTTGCAGACATGTCAAGATACCAATCATGGTATTATTACATAATATTATAATTATAATAATTATAACACAGCACAAAATATTATAACATAGCACATATACAATACAGCATTAAAGAGATGGGTATAGAGGCAGAGAATTAATACAAAACAGCTGATAATATCAAAATAAATGGGGAATTAAAACACATTATAAACAGAGGTTTTAGAGCAGTAACTAAGACTTCCAAAATAAAGTGAAGAATAAGATTGAGTATGAATGATTTATAGCAGAGTTCTACCCCTGGATGCTGCAATGGCAAAAACAAAACAATGCTGAAAATGGCCACTTCTGGTTTTAAAAAATGGGTATTTTTAAATATCAAACAGTGTGTGTGTGTGTGTGTGTGTGTGTGGTGGGGTCAACAACTTATTTAGAAGGTGAATTGTCACTCCTGAAAGCTTCCAGAAGAGGTAATTCACCATGGTATTTTTGTTGTTGTTGTTCTTGGCCTGAGAAAGCACAATTCAGGAAGCCCAGGAGGTTGAGAGCTGCAAAAATGAGCTTGGTGTGCCCTACTTCCTGGTTTCAAGTCTTGATCGAAATTCCTGTGAAGGGCACTTTTATAAGAGCTGTCATGAGCAGCTGATATTAAGAGCTTGGCCTCTGTGCTCAAAAAAATACACAACAACCCACCTTGGTCCAGTTTTAGTTCCCATTAATCAATCAGTTAATACTGCTTATGTTTTTAGTTTTTTCCCCCACTACTGGCTTGAGATATTTGACTTTCAATTCAAATCAAAATAAGACTTCCAGCTCCCATAGGGAAAAATGATAAAAGCTAGCAATATTCTACTTGCCCTGGCTGCTCAGCAGTTATTAAAGCAAGACATCAGGGAGTGAAAGGAATCTATTGGCTTCCTTCTCAGTAATGAATGTGGAAAGCACTAAATAATCTTAAGAGACACATTCAGGGACACTTCCCTTCTAAGAGAATTGCTAGAGGAGGAGAATATTTTCCCTACCATTTGCAATAGGGTGGAGTAGATAATGCTACAAATAAAATGCAACAATTATTTTCAAGACATAAATAATGCTGGTGAGGAATGAGGAAAGTAGAAACCCAAACTTCCCATGATTTGCTCATTATCAATGCTTAGCAGCCCAGCTTAATGGACTTCTCACCCTCCACAGAGTAAGAAGATTTAGAGGAGTCCTTTAAGAACAACAGAGAAAGAAATCTCCCTAAAATGTCACCTGTTCTAATAACTCATAGCTCTGCTAGAAGAACCCACCACACCAACTGTTGAGAGAAGAAGGGGGGATTGCTGGAAAGGACAGGGAGGAGGAGGGAGTAAAAACACTTCTTTTCAGACAAATTTCCACTCTTGTTTCTATCTTTTAGCTCTTGTTATTTTTAGGGCCTTTCACTACATCTTGTCCACAAATGGCACATTGAACTATTAGTCTCTGATCTCCATTAGAATTCTTTTGCGATCAAGAGATAATAAACAATGAAGATATCAAACCAACGTATTCATTTAAGGTGTGTATCATCATCCTTTCTAATCCTCAGTGGCAGTTGATAGCCAGGGCTAAGTCCAGATTTTAAAGGAGCTTTCCAAAGTGCTGAACTCTATCCCCTAAACAGGTTCAGGACCTTGGACAGAAACTTTACAGTTTGGGCTAAACTAGCGTGGACTCACTACTCCAATGACATGGAAGGCACCAGCTGTAACTGTTTAACTGATTGAAATGTTCTTATACTTGTAGAGAAATAGTGCCAAAGATGGGTTACCTATACAGAAGAAACAGGTATAACCAGATGAGGTAATCTTATCGTTTTCAGCTCTGCCAAACACAGTCGCGTAGGGACAGGGGGGATGATGGAGGCGGTTCTGTGATAACTGAAGCCCCTGTCAGAACTGCTGATGATGTGGTCCCTGTTGCTCAGGGTGGAGATAACGAGCAGCAGCAGCAGCAGCAGCAGCTGTTGGTCCCTGTTGTTCTGGTTGGAGATGAGTCCTGCAGCTCAAGAGCTCCCTCTGCTGCCATGGACCAAGCAGGCTTGGACGTTCCTCTGCCTGCTCCTTTAGGGCAACAGGGATCTGATTCTGAAGAGGCTCTGGAGTCTGGTTCTATAAGCCCTCAATCAAGGCAGAGACTTAAGAGAGCCGTGCAAAGGGAGGCTTCCTTGGCTAAGTTCAAGAAGCGGTGACCGGACACACCTGTGCATTGGGCTATATAACTGCCTACCTGGAAGCTTCCCTTTGCTTGTGGCAAACTTCTTACAAGCCCTCCTCTTGCTTGTACCTTGCTTCCAGCACCTGGTTCCCGATACCTTGAATTGATCTCTGGACTCCTGACCCTTGGCTTTGGAACTCTGACTACTGCTTCGCTTGGTGCTCTGGTAAATGAACTTCTTTGAGTAAAAGTACTTGCTTGTCTCTTCCCAGCTGGACTTTGCTGGCTCTCCTACTCTCTTCTATGGGCTGGCTCGCCGCCCAGGTCTCTGACCTTGACAGATTCGCCCCTGGTGGCAATTTTTTTTTGGTGGCTTGCAGCCACACCTCCATGTGCTGCTGCCATGCTCTATGCACCGCAGCCATGCCCCATGCACCGTGGCCACATCCCCACACACTGTGACCATGCCCCTGTGCCATGGCCAGACCCTCTCCTGCCCCCCTCCACACACTCCAAGTTCTGCTAGTGGCCAAACAGACCAATCTATCAGGTGAAAAATCATAAGGGGTCAAAAAAGCCAGTGGTGAAAATGTTTAACTGAGCAGCAGAAAATCCTGGCAACTGGGTGGGAAATAGGATAGAATGGTGATATGGGATAAGGAAGGAGGAATCAGGCACGTGAAAAGGGTAGAAAAAAGCCATCTTGTTTTCTGTATGGGGCAACTCTGTAGTTCACAGTGAGAAATTATTTTAAAATGTATTCAGAGCCAGTATAGAGAACATCTGATAGAAATCAATAGTGATTTGAATGTTGCTGGTATTGGTATTAGTATGTATACACCTCCCATACTTGCCATATACACATCCACCTTCCTTATTTATAGACAATTTAATGCTATTTTAATCTTTTTTTTTTTTTTTTGCTGTATTTGCTACATATATTTTATTTTACTTTTTTCTTGGGGGGGAGGCAGGCTATAAATTAAGTGATGTTGTGTGCCTTTGAGTTGTTGTTGTATGCCTTCGAGTTGTTTCTACCTTATGGCAGTTCTAAGGCAACCCTATTTTGGGGGGGGGGTTGGTAGGATTTCTTCAGAGGAAGTTTGCCATTGCCTTTCTCTGAGGCTGAGAAGGTGTGACTTGGCCAAGATCAGCCAGTGGTTTCCATGGCTGAATGGGGATTAGAACCCTGGCCTTGAGAGCCCTAGTCTAATACCCAAATCACGACACCATACTGGTTCTCTAATGTTAAATATGCATTACAAAAAAGACAATTTCAAACCATAGTTAATGATCCTGGATTGTTTCAGTAAAGCACAGTTAATGCCAATCATATTTTTCAGTCTGGACATAGCAACAAACTGATGTTAATTGGAAACAGAAGCAGATGCATTGCATTTTCCCACTCTTTACAACCGTGCTAAGGGAAAAGGAAGTGGAAGCACACAAGTCCAAGGCTCATGTACATACCATTAACCTGTGGCTCAACATTACCTTTGGTACTAGGCCCATAGGAAGTCACACCATTTCTTTATCACTCAGGATAATATGACAGAATGCACCATTTTGAACTTTTCTGGGATTACAGTTCAAACCTGGATGAAAATGGAGTTTCCTGTGCTTTCTAACATCCTTCTGAACTTCTTCTACTTTCTCATCTGTCCGAACCACTGACAGACCTCTCTTTGGCAAGCAAGCACACACAACTCCTGCACTACTCTGCATGTATGCAGCTTATTTTTGTGTTTTATCTGCCAGTAGGCATCACAGTCCACTACTAGCATTAGAAGAGAATGACAGCTGGGCATCTTAAATCCTCATAAAGCCAACCAGACAGGGAAGAATGCAGAAGTGGGACAAGCTTTTGTAACCTAAAACTCCTGTTTGATCCCTACCTCTCTTCATCACTGATGCTAAACATATCAGGGTAATGACCATGGAAAACCATTGTTGAGAATATAATATATGTGGCATTGACTATTGCACAATCCAGTCCCTCCTGGTGCTCTTTACCCTGCAGGGTATCTTAAACCTGTCCATAAAGGCCCACCCAACAGTTTAAGAACCTGGGGTTGAAAGACAGCAAACCCAAAGGAAATACCTAAAGACAAACCTAAGTGAAATCACTGCCTATTTTAATTGTGTTGTCCACTTTTAAATAACTCTCCAAATGTAACTGGTCTGTTGGACTCAGCATCTGCTTGTATGTACGTAAATACATGCTCAGAGTTACACACAGTGACTCCACTGACCATGGCTGCAACTGAGTAACAGCATTATTGAATACAGTTGATTTACTATACAACTACCTTAAATGTATGGAATGGAGTGTTTCATAATCTATTAAATTAGAGTGCTTTCTGATAATGAATTCTCATGCGGCAGAACTCTGCTTGTGTAGGCCAAAAGAGTCACTATTAGATACTTAAGCAATAACTTACAGAAAGCTCTCCATATTAGCATCTGTCAGTGAGAGATGGATTATAAGCTAAAATGACAGATGATCTGACGGCTTGCTTGTTTGTTTTCAGCATTCAGCAACGTCATGTGCTTTCCATCTGGTCTGTCATTAGAATCGAGCACAATAGATGTGAAAGCAGCATCTTATTGCAGTATTTTAGAAGCAACTGGAGGCTCACAGAGGATCCTTCCCAGAGCAACAGTGGACAATCCATTAGAGACCCCTAGTGCATAAAGATGCAGTGGTAAAGCTCTCCTGAGATCTTTGATATAGGACAGGGTATAAATATTTTAATAAACAAATTTAATAAATAATAAATAAAGGCAGTAACTTTATGCAAAACTAATGGCTACCCATGTGCATTGGGCGTTACCTTTTTGGTCCAACATTTTCAAAAGGATGATGCCTTCTTTGTTAATTAACAGCAAATGCATTAAGTGACCTACATAGATGATTTATTCACATTATTAATCTTCTTTTTCCCTGAAGGGCAGCAGGTAGGACTACAGAACCAAGAAACCTGTTATACATCTTGGGCTGGGGCAGGGTGAGGGGAACTTCTTGTCCAGGTCCAAAACCCAAGCATTTTGAGCTATTCTCTGTTCTACCGGGGGATTTGTTTGATCTTTCATGACATTTTTTTCTTGTTTTCATGATTTTTTGTCTCTTGC